>JARUHQ010000003.1:0-541492 GCA_029955515.1 Chrysomela aeneicollis
CTAACCTAACCTAACTAACCTAACCTAACCTAACCTAACCTAACCTAACCTAACCTAACCTAACCTAACCTAACTAACCTAACCTAACCTAACCTAACCTAACCTAACCTAACCTAACCTAACCTAACCTAACCTAACCTAACCTAACCTAACCTAACCTAACCTAACCTAACCTAACCTAACCTAACCTAACCTAACCTAACCTAACCTAACCTAACCTAACCTAACCTAACCTAACCTAACCTAACCTAACCTAACCTAACCTAACCTAACCTAACCTAACCTAACCTAACCTAACCTAACCTAACCTAACCTAACCTAACCTAACCTAACCTAACCTAACCTAACCTAACCTAACCTAACCTAACCTAACCTAACCTAACCTAACCTAACCTAACCTAACCTAACCTAACCTAACCTAACCTAACCTAACCTAACCTAACCTAACCTAACCTAACCTAACCTAACCTAACCTAACCTAACCTAACCTAACCTAACCTAACCTAACCTAACCTAACCTAACCTAACCTAACCTAACCTAACCTAACCTAACCTAACCTAACCTAACCTAACCTAACCTAACCTAACCTAACCTAACCTAACCTAACCTAACCTAACCTAACCTAACCTAACCTAACCTAACCTAACCTAACCTAACCTAACCTAACCTAACCTAACCTAACCTAACCTAACCTAACCTAACCTAACCTAACCTAACCTAACCTAACCTAACCTAACCTAACCTAACCTAACCTAACCTAACCTAACCTAACCTAACCTAACCTAACCTAACCTAACCTAACCTAACCTAACCTAACCTAACCTAACCTAACCTAACCTAACCTAACCTAACCTAACCTAACCTAACCTAACCTAACCTAACCTAACCTAACCTAACCTAACCTAACCTAACCTAACCTAACCTAACCTAACCTAACCTAACCTAACCTAACCTAACCTAACCTAACCTAACCTAACCTAACCTAACCTAACCTAACCTAACCTAACCTAACCTAACCTAACCTAACCTAACCTAACCTAACCTAACCTAACCTAACCTAACCTAACCTAACCTAACCTAACCTAACCTAACCTAACCTAACCTAACCTAACCTAACCTAACCTAACCTAACCTAACCTAACCTAACCTAACCTAACCTAACCTAACCTAACCTAACCTAACCTAACCTAACCTAACCTAACCTAACCTAACCTAACCTAACCTAACCTAACCTAACCTAACCTAACCTAACCTAACCTAACCTAACCTAACCTAACCTAACCTAACCTAACCTAACCTAACCTAACCTAACCTAACCTAACCTAACCTAACCTAACCTAACCTAACCTAACCTAACCTAACCTAACCTAACCTAACCTAACCTAACCTAACCTAACCTAACCTAACCTAACCTAACCTAACCTAACCTAACCTAACCTAACCTAACCTAACCTAACCTAACCTAACCTAACCTAACCTAACCTAACCTAACCTAACCTAACCTAACCTAACCTAACCTAACCTAACCTAACCTAACCTAACCTAACCTAACCTAACCTAACCTAACCTAACCTAACCTAACCTAACCTAACCTAACCTAACCTAACCTAACCTAACCTAACCTAACCTAACCTAACCTAACCTAACCTAACCTAACCTAACCTAACCTAACCTAACCTAACCTAACCTAACCTAACCTAACCTAACCTAACCTAACCTAACCTAACCTAACCTAACCTAACCTAACCTAACCTAACCTAACCTAACCTAACCTAACCTAACCTAACCTAACCTAACCTAACCTAACCTAACCTAACCTAACCTAACCTAACCTAACCTAACCTAACCTAACCTAACCTAACCTAACCTAACCTAACCTAACCTAACCTAACCTAACCTAACCTAACCTAACCTAACCTAACCTAACCTAACCTAACCTAACCTAACCTAACCTAACCTAACCTAACCTAACCTAACCTAACCTAACCTAACCTAACCTAACCTAACCTAACCTAACCTAACCTAACCTAACCTAACCTAACCTAACCTAACCTAACCTAACCTAACCTAACCTAACCTAACCTAACCTAACCTAACCTAACCTAACCTAACCTAACCTAACCTAACCTAACCTAAGTTTAGTGAGTGAACACCCAGTAGTTATCGAGAAAATACAGAATAGTTCGAATAGTTTCAGTCTAGCACCCCTGCTACGGGTTGGCACAATTTTTTGTGATCGAAAACATGATTTTCACGTCATTATCAATATCTACACAAAATTTAGTGAGTGAACACCCAGTAGTTATCGAGAAAATACAAAATAGTTCGAATATTTTCAGTCTAGCACCCCTGCTACGGGTTGGCACAACTTTATGTGATCGAAAACATGATTTTTACGTCATTATCAATATCTACACAAAGTTTAGTGAGTGAACACCCAGTAGTTATCGAGAAAATACAGAATAGTTCGAATATTTTCAGTCTAGCACCCCTGCTACGGGTTGGCACAATTTTTTGTGATCGAAAACATGATTTTCACGTCATTATCAATATCTACACAAAATTTAGTGAGTGAACACCCAGTAGTTATCGAGAAAATACAGAATTGTTCGAATATTTTCAGTCTAGCACCCCTGCTACGGGTTGGCACAATTTTTTGTGATCGAAAACATGATTTTCACGTCATTATCAATATCCACACAAAATTTAGTGAGTGAACACCCAGTAGTTATCGAGAAAATACAGAATAGTTCGAATAGTTTCAGTCTAGCACCCCTGCTACGGGTTGGCACAATTTTTTGTGATCGAAAACATGATTTTTACGTCATTATTAATATCTACACAAAATTTAGTGAGTGAACACCCAGTAGTTATCGAGAAAATACAGAATAGTTCGAATATTTTCAGTCTAGCACCCCTGCTACGGGTTGGTCATTTGTAGTTTAATGATAAAATAACTTTTCACATCAAAATCAATATACTGACGCATGTTGAAGAATAAACGAATTTGGCAACACTGTACACGGTTTTATCTCTGTATCGTAGAAAATTTCCTGCACGTCACGATTTGTGCCTTTATTACTCACCCTGTATAATATACCTAATTAGCATATTAACGGTCGTTCTTGTTTATCGACTGGCTAACTACGCAGTTAGTGATTTTGAGTAATTTGTAAGCGCTCGCCCTCCTGGCACTGATGGAACTCGACGGTGAAGTCGTCCATAGTGGCAGGAACGCCCCACAGTACAGAAGACAAGGCTCGGATTTGTAACGATATATAAATCGTTACATTTTGTTTTTATGTAGTCATACAAATAACATCAATAAGCGACATCTCGTAAATTAATATAAAATCAATAACAAAGACATCTTCTTTTGTACAGGTACCATCAAGATATCTGCAATTAAATTTAAAATCGACGCATGATAAACAGGTTTCTGTATCACACTTATTATTGCAGATATTTATGAATTGTTAATTTGTTGTATTGCCGTTGTACCAATCAAGATGATCCTTGTTAATCACGTGATTAAAACGAACAATTGAGAATAAACGACGTAGGGTCGCTCTCTTGCTTTTTAACTTTTGAGGTGAAAAAAACTTCGAGCAATTTTTATTTGAAAATTCCTATTCTCCCGTAAAAAGGGATTTGAAGACTCAGGTTTTCTGAGATTGCTTGGGATATCAGGAGTAGTGAATCAAGGTATGCCCTTTTTGATTTCAATTTAGGATGGTTCAGATTAAGATTATTAAGAATTAATTAACCGGTGCTTCAGGCAGAATTTATTTGGATATATTTTGGCTTTGATCTTTCTCATGGACTGAAAGATTACGAATTCTGCTTGGTAGAATTTCTACTGGTATTTTGAGGATATATTTTTGAGAATTTTTTTTTACACAGAGCATGGGTAAATTGTAAAATTTGGCTTGAGTGAATAGTCTGTGGTTTTTTTCTTATTTTTCGTTGTTCGAACTCAATAAATCAATATTTCTGGTGTGAATTTGGAGTGAAACCATAGAGAAGTCTGGACTCTGGACAAGAAGAGAGATAATGTTCAGGTGAGTGTACAGTGAAACCTCAACTTTGAAATAAATTCATGTGATGTTAACTGTTACACTCATCTATTCATTTCTTTCCTATGGAAAAGAGTTCATGATTCTCTTATTCATGAAAGCAATTAATTTTACCTGGTGAAATATAATTTACTATCTGAACAATCTGTAATTGAGTGGAAGGGTGTCGTCGCTTGACGTCGCTCTTGATATCTCAGCAATATTTTTTTTATTTTTGAATCTTTTTGAGCCTGTACTTGCATACATGTGATAGGCCAATCACTTGAATGCAAGATTTCTTTATTGATTAATTCAACAAATATTGAAGCAAAAAAAAATAGAGTATAGAAAATAACATTGATGTATCTTTTATATTCTCAGTGTTGAGAATGTTACAGAGTGTTATGGCTTATTGAGGATATTGTATAATTTTCGATCAATCAATCAGCTAAGCTCAAAACCACAAATTTTGGACCTTCAGTTCATACCTCCCTGAAACCAACTGATTTCTATTACGACTTTTCATGTATGTCGACGATAAATGAGTGATCAATCAACGTAGAGAGGACCTCTATCATTTGCTGAGTAGACATCAGAGTCGTCCAGTTTTCCCCCAGTTTCAGTGCTGAAACTAACACAACTTCAGAGTACAACCTTCCACTGTGAGCTAGAAGATAGAGGGTGTAAACTGTACCAGTAGGAGAGTACTGACCTGGAGTAATTGGGGAACGACATCTGACTCGCAAGTATAGAGCAATAATCCAGGAGATATTGATCAAAATCGTAGGAAGAATAGAAATCAGGAGGAGAATTGTAAAAATCACTTGCATAATTTCTAGCTATTGATTACTATCACACTCATTGTTGATTACATTGTTATACTCATCAATTTGTACAATAGATCATTTTCTTGTTTAATATAGTTTTATTGCTCTGACTAAGATAAGAGAGAGTCCTTGAAAGATAATCTATCTATATATATAATTTTTTATCATTTTTTGTCTATATTTTTACAATAAAATAGACTGGCGCTCAACACTGCTTGACACAATAAAAAAAAATCAAAAATAGTCCAAAGAACTCACCCCTTTGAAATTCATGCTATGAACATCATTACAGATTTAATAGACACCCTAATTAAATTCCTATCGCCACACTAAAACTTTAGTCTACGATAGCTGACCGAAAAACGGGACGACCTAGATCGACGGCGTTGCGCCACAGTCGCCGTCCCGAAACCTAAATCCCTAGCTATGTAGGCAAAAGGCCTCCCTACAGAGAGCTAATCAAGGTAAGCTGTAAACGAGTCGCGACCGAACGGGTGTGCCCTCAGGTCACACGGGCTACGCGTTTAACGTCCCCAAGGCCCAGTGCAACGTTCCCCCGTAGGGTACTAGTATAGGTTATGCGGTGGGTAGACGGTCCGGCACTTTCCCGGGGGAAAGCGGCGGAGGCACGACGAAGGGGTGGTAGTGCCACAGCCAGGCTCAGCTGTGGAGGCTACTGATAAAATGTCTTTGGACACTACCACCTCTGGAGCTCTTCTTACTTGCAAAATAGAAAAAGGTAGGAATAAGGATATTTATTTGGTAGGTGGGTATTTGGAGGATTATGCACCTAAGTGCTTGTATTGTACGAATTCTATAGGCGAAAGATCTGGGCGACCTTTCGACTCCTTAACCTGGGCTGTTATAGATCGAGATCAACCTTCTAAATGAAAGAATCGCTTCTCGCAGGCTAAAATTCGTTATCCAAAATCCGTGAGAGTGCCTCGAATTAACCAGGAACAATGCTAACGATACAGCAATTCGCTGCTGTTTGAAACCCAATGGAAGTCATCCATTTCAAGCACTGGAATTCTTGAAACTCGACTAGTCTCCTAGCAGATACAGGGATTTTATATATATGTGCTCGGCTCTACGATTCTTCGTACCTAAAAAATAAAAAGGGACCTGAGATATCAGGCAGGCCTCAGGCAACAGCAACTAGTCTCCTCTCAAATGTTTAGTTGTAAAAACAACTGTTTTCTACGCTTCAATGCGGGAACGAATTCTATGGCGACTTATTTTGTCGCCAACAAGATTCACAATGTAAATAAGCCAAGCCTGGCTGTAGACCTCTAGAAATTCCAATAGGTTTAGCACCGAAAGCAATATTCCACGATGTTTCTTAATCAACAAGTGGCGTGGGGACTGCCCAGCGCACAAGTGATACACGATCACCGCGCGCTCGGATATTTATCCGTTTAGCGGTTCTCCATGAAACGCCGCCCACTGAATTGGAGCGCTCTCATTGGCCCGCTCTGTTCTCCGCTATTCTAGCGGACTGTGGCCCGCCAAGACGTTTCTCGTGCTCGGGCAGGGCTCTTCTCGTTCTCTGGGAACATCTCCAAGGGTCTTTATTATTATTTTATATTGCTGAGGGGCTCAACCGGTGACAATCAGTTATGCGAATGGATTATTGATTTGTATCAATGCCTAGGGTTTAAGATAATCATATTTACGTAATTGAATATCAATTATTTCCTATATTTGGAAGCAAAACCTATAACAAATTCTGTGATAGATTGGGGTATGTACGGACTTAGCAAATATCCATGTTTCTCATCTCAGGGTTTGTCCTTCCCAATTATCCTCTCAGCAAATAACTTTTCTTTGATAAAATAAAACAGCCCTTCAAGTATCAGGCAGATACTAGGGCAACGGCTACCAGGAACTCAGCTTATTCAGCTCTTATTGTAGTATAGTAGTCGTGAAAACGACTATCTGATCATTACAATGATCAAACGAATTCTATAGCGACTTATTTTGTCGCCAACAAGTGCTGCAAGGCAAAGCACTAGATTCCAGCGCGCTCATTGGCTACCGTCAATTGCACGGTATTCTCCGCGTATTCTTGACTATTTTCGTTATTTTTCGTGCATGGGGATTTAAGGGATCGCTGTACTCGATACTTTGCTTTGCGTTCCTTGCTGGCTAGTTGTGACAACAACTATTTTCTTTATCTTCTCTTACAAACATCCAAACAAAAATACAATAGTAATAGCCACTTGCTAGGCAACTGTTACAATGCTAAAAAGAAGAAGTATGGTTAAACACTCAAAAATCCTACAAAGTTAAACAAATACAAGTATCTGCAAACAACAAACAAACAACAAAACAAAAATTCAATTCCGAAGAATTGGCAAATACTTGTAGGCAAAAGCTAACTTACATCTAAGCGGCTGCTGCTGCATACTGAACATCGAAGCCTCCGGGATCGAAAGGTGCATCGAGCGCTCGGCCGGCCAAAGTTGGCGGAGCGACTCTCAAGTTCTCGCGGTGACTCCGGTCTACCGCCGCCGCTTCGATCCAATAGTAGCTGTCGTCGCTGTCGATGGTTCGGTATTTCAGTCGGAATGTCATAGAATGCGCTTTTTCACATCAAAAAGCCACTTTTCTAAATTAAAACCATCATAAATTCTTCCAAATTTAACGAATAATATCATATTTCATGTACTAGAGCTTCACTCAAATACGTAAGACCTCCTAGCCTCGTAGAATGGCCATGAGTGCCTTTATTACTCAGTTCGTTCGTTCTTCGATCATTATTTACATAATAACCGTCGTCTACTACGCAGTTAGCGTAAAACTGCAATTGTGTGTATCTAGGACTCTCGCTGGCGCGAGCGCCTATTGGCGTAGTGTTATAGGTTTTTGCTTCCAAATATAGTAAATAATGATATAATTGATATTCAATTATGTAAATAGGATTATCGGAAGCCCTAGGCATCGATATAACTCAATAATTCATTCGTATAATCAATCAGGGCCCTGGAATCAAGGATGCGTGGCCTAGAGGAGAACTCGCTTCTCGCGGGCCCGCAGATACCCACACGGCTGCAGCCAATGAGAGCGCAGCAATCTAAGGGGAGGAGTTTAGAGGAATAATAGTATTATTGAGATACTGTATAAAGCTGCGGGAGGCTTTTTCGGGAGCATCACTCGCTTGCTATACTTAGATACGGTTACTTCGGTATCCGAATTTTGGCTCGCGTACTTCTTTTTCAGCTTGAATCGATTTTATTATTGAAATATCGCTGGAAGCGATATTGTATTGCATTATAAAGCTTATAAAAAGCAAATTTTGGATATTTAGAACTAGGGTTTTGGAAGCAAACCTAATAATAATCAAGTTAGCAACACTAAATTGTTGCTAACGAATTCGTTTACATCCACCTCTATACGAGGGATCAAAAGGGTTGTTGTGCATAAGCACTGGGTGCCTGTCCCAGTCCCCTTAAGCACTGAAGAGCTCCAGAGGTGGTGGTGTCCAAAGACATTTTTTATCAGTAGCCTCCACAGCTGAGCCTGGCTGTGGCACCACCACCCTTCCGTCGTGCCTCCGCCGCTTTCCCGGGAAAGTGCCGGACCGTCTACCCACCGCATAACCTATACTAGTACCCTACGGGGGAACGTTGCACTGGGCCTTGGGGACGTTAAACGCGTAGCCCGTGTGACCTGAGGGCACACCCGTTCGGTCGCGACTCGTTAACAGCTTACCTTGATTAGCTCTCTGTAGGGAGGCCTTCTGCCTACGTAGCTAGGGATTTAGGTTTCGGGACGGCGACTGTGGCGCAACGCCGTCGATCTAGGTCGTCCCGTTTTTCGGTCAGCTATCGTAGACTAAAGTTTTAGTGTGGCGATAGGAATTTAATTAGGGTGTCTATTAAATCCGAGCCTTGTCTTCTGTACTGTGGGGCGTTCCTGCCACTATGGACGACTTCACCGTCGAGTTCCAGTGCCAGGAGGGCGAGCGCTTACAGTAGACGCCGTTTTGAGGCGGAGCCTAATTAATAAAAGCGGAGGCCGACCCGTCGATCGGCAGCAGACCGCATTTTAATTCGAGCACCTTTACGTTGCATTGCATAGCGACTCGCGATTCTGCTATTCTTTGGATTGCCGATCTCACGTCTCACACTTGAGATCTTGGAGGGTCGCCCAGATCCTTCAGTAATAGAATTAGGCAGCCAAAGCGGGGATTTGCGAGAACAATACCCCGAAAACAATATGCAATTTTCGCAAGTTTCAGGTGGGTACAGCAACACTTTGCTAGCCTATCCGGCTACATCGTCTCGCTCGGTGTTACGACCTCTAGGTGTAAGCGTGCCGAGACAGATTATTGTTGAAAAGGTGGTGAATTCTTCGTCTATATCACATAGCGAAGATCGGGTGTTGCCTCGTCGTTCTTTTTCAAACCGCGTGGTGCCACGATTTTCAAAGGTGGACACGCCAAAACTTTATCGGGATCGTCTCCGTACGTCGATGGTTTATAGTCGACAATTGGAAAGTCCATCATTTTCTAAAAACTTTATCACGATTGATGAAACAGGGAAATTTAGGAACCCTGTGTCTTCGGCTATGAATAGCCGACGAACCCATCAATTTAATGACAGATTTTTTTATTCCCGTTTCTAGAAACGAGTATCAGGGAAGAATTTTTGAACAACAACCCCCAATTGGGAGTATACAGGATGTCCAAAATCCTGTTACCCGGGTTGATGACAGGAATGTTAGAGTTCCGGATTCAACTTACGGCTTTCGGGATAGAGGTTTCCCTGACTCCCATATACAGGGTGGTCAGTTCACGAGGCCCACATTTATACAGGGTGGCCCTATTTCTGAACCCCGGGTTGAGGAAAGGAATGTCGGAGTTCCTGACTTGACTGACGGTATTCGGAGTAGGGGTTTCCTGAAATCATCCGGCCTCAGGGACGTTCCCAACCCTGAACCCTCTTTGGTACAGGGTGTCCCAATTGCACATCCGTTTTTGCTTTCCGGTAACAATCAAAGGCAATGGCGTCCAACAGAGGATTCTGATCTTCGCCCTCGCGAGAGAGTTCGTTTCGAACCTTCGTGGCCTTCCTGTCGAGTGGATTCAGATCCAATGCTCGAGGTGGCTGATGCGCTTCGTGCGCTGGCTTCCGCTAACAGGAAGCTCGAATTACCCGAGTACTCAGGACGTGATTCCAAATGTCCGAGACTCTTTTTGGATCTTTGTGTTTCAGAACTCCGGATTTCAGAAACTAAGTGGCCAAATATTGTAAAAAAACAATTACAGGGTGATGCCCGTAGTTGGTACAATTCCTTTTATGGTGATAGTCTATTGGTTTGGGATTATTTCTGCAATCGTCTTTTGCAGAGATTCGATTCTGAGGAAGTTTTAATGAAACTTTCTGCACGATTCCTTGGAAATAATCATGTTGGCACTAGTTCTCCCGAATCTTTCATTGCTGAAAAGTGTGCATTGGCGCGCAGGATTGCGCCAGAGTATACCGAAAAGCAATTAGTCAAATTATGTATCGAACGTCTCAAATCCGAATTCCGATGTTTCCTGAGGGGCAGGAACATTTCGAGGAACTTACACAAATTGTCAGTGATCTCAGGGAAGACCACAGGTGATGTTAGTCAATCCCGGAATTCAGGCGGGAATTTTGGGCAGTTCAGTGGCGTGCCCCGTATTCAAAACGGTGCACCACGTCCGGCGATTAAGGAACAGAATGCAGGCGGGCATTCTGGTGGGAGTTATTCCAAGAACCCCCAGACTAGTAGAGGAAATAACCAGGGGCGTAGGGAACTTCCCCCCAATACCCCCCGGTTAGCTATTGAGCCGAGGCGTGTGGAGGACCAGGGGCAGGTAACCTCTAGGGGCCCTCCTAGACAGCCTGCTCAATTAAACCAGGTGGTTTCTGCACCACCAGCGGCGTCCTCTAAAAAGGGGCCAAATAAAAAGAAATCTAATGCTCTAGAGCAGAATCGTCCCGACAACTCGAGGCATTAGAACAACGTCTTGAGGGGGGCGAAGCTAGGCTTGCTTCCTCGAGACCTGATTCGCCGTCGGGTTGTGTTGGGGTTTCTACATCCCCAGAGTGTGTGGAAAATGTAAACGTTATTGTCGTAGGTTCCGGCGAATCGGTTTGTTCAGATTCTAGCTTCTTTTGTAGAATGAGTGATTCCGGAATGCTTGATAATTGCCCTTTCCATTGTATTTCTGAATACAATTTGGAAAGAAATTTTTGTTGAGGCTGAACCTGATTTCTCGGAGGTCAGTGTCGTACAGCCAAACCTGTCTTCGTCTTGTGAAAATGAAATGTGTGTGGAGATGAATGATGCAGTGAAAATGGATAGTTGGAATTCTTTTCGGCATGCTAGTTCACGAATGAGGAAGAAAGTAAGTAGGAGAATGCCTGTGAAATCCAGGATAGTGAAAGTTTGTGTCCCTATCGACGAAAAGAAAAATCTTCACTCGCACAAGTCATTGGAGGATTGTAGCGAGTATAATTCATCAACTACTCAGGATGTTGTGGTCTCGGCTTTAGTTTCTGAGGATGGGCTTGTCGAAACGTTGTCCAACTCTCAGCCACGGCATGGGTGCAGTTCAACACAAACCCATTCCTCCATTCAGAATAAGAAGTTTCCTTCTTCGTGTTGTTATGAGGACCGGACTTTGGCTTCTCTAAATCACTGATCGACACGGGTGCTTCTGAAAGTTTCGTTAGACCTGACGTAATTCCGGATGTGGACTGTTCCAATCTGGATTGCCCTGGGACAGTCGTCCTAGGTTGTCAAAATTCAATTTCGTTTAGTTTGGGAAATGTCCGATTCGAATGCTTCGTCGATAGTTGATCAACATGGGTAGATGCGACAGTTGTGTCAAATCTACAAGAAGAGTTGATATTAGGGATTCCCTGGCTATCTCATAACCATGCTATCTTAGATTTGTTTCGTAAGTGCATCTACTTTGGGTTCATGCCACGTCAGACCGTGTTTTTCAATGGTTGTAAAAAAAGGCCTTTGTCGAAAGCTTCTTCACAGTTGAGCTTTGAGCCAACACAGTTCTCTAAGGAGACACAGTCAGCTGTATTACCTATAGTATAGTACCAACGACTCATGCTGAGGTCCACACCATTAAGGTGCACCATGAGCGTCCCTTTAGACAGAATCGTTATAATAAAATGTCTGACGTGAGGAAGAAGTTAATTCACGATGAGATAGACAAGTTGTTAGAGGCGGGAGTTATCAATCAAAGTAACTCGCCGTATTGTAGTCCGGTGGTTCTGATCCCCAAGAAAAACGGCAAGTTGAGGTTCTGCGTAGACTACAGGGAAATCAACAAGTTGATTATACCTGAAGCTCCGCATCTACCTCCGATTCAGGAGACGGTTCGTGAAATGGGGAAGGCCTCCATATTCACGACTCTCGATCTTCGAAACGGGTTCTGGCAAGTACTACTCAGTCCGGAAAGCCGGAAGTACACAGTCTATGAGTTTCGTGTCCTAGCCTTTGGCTTGAAAAACGGACCAGCTGCGTTTCAGAACCTGACCTCTTCGGTCCTAGCAGGTTACACTGATCGCTTTTGCAAGGTTTATCTGGACGATATCATCGTATATTCTAACTCATTAGAAGAACATCTTGACCACCTGAGGCTTATCTTCGAGCGACTCAGGGCTCATGGTCTGTGGGTTTCACCGTCGAAATGCACTTTCGCAGTGGACAAATTGGAATATCTTGGTCGAGTAGTTACTTCTGAAGGAAATTTTCCACAAGAAAGGCATATTCTAAATGTCAAGACTTGCCCTATTCCGAAGTCCATTAAGCAGTTGCGCGCGTTTTTAGGCACAGCTGGCTGGCTTCGCGGGGCGGGGTGGGCGGAGGCGGTGTGGGCGGGGGCGGGTGGGTGGGCGGGGGCGGTGTGGGCGGGGGCGGCGTGGGTGGGCGGGGGCGGTGCGGGCGTGTGGGGGAAGGTGGGGCGTGGGCGGGGGGCGGTGTAGGGGTGGGCGGGGCGGTGTAGGGGTGGGCGGGGCGGTGTGGGTGGGCGGGGCGGTGTGGGTGGGCGGTGTGGGTGGGGCGGTGTGGGTGGGCGGGGGCGGTGTAGGGGTGGGCGGGGCGGTGTGGGTGGGCGGGGTGGGTGGGCGGGGGCGGTGCGGGGGTGGGCGGGGCGGTGGGGGTGGGCGGGGCGGTGGGAGTGGGCGGTGTGGGTGGGCGGGGCGGTGTGGGTGGGCGGGGCGGGTGGGCGGGGGCGGTGCGGGGGCGGGGTGGGGCGGGGGCGGAGTGGGGGGAGGTGGGGCGGGGGCGGAGTGGGGAGGGGCGGTGTGGGGAGGGGCGGAGTGGGCGGGGGCGGTGTGGGTGGGCGGGGGCGGTGTGGGCGGGGGCGGCGTGGGTGGTGTGGGCGGGGGCGGCGTGGGTGGGCGGGGTAGGGAGGGACGGGGCGGGGGCGGTGTGGGCGGAGGCGACGTGGGTGGGCGGGGGCGGTGTAGGGAGGGACGGGGCGGGGGCGGTGAGGGGAGGGGCGGTGTGGGTGGGCGGGGGCGGTGTGGGTGGGCGGGGGCGGTGTGGGGAGGGGCGGCGGTGTGGGCGGGGGTGGGTGGGTGGAGGCGGTGTGGGTGGGCGGGGGCGGTGTGGGGAAGGTGGGGCGTGGGCTGGGTGGGCGGGGGCGGGTGGGCGGGGGCGGGGTGGGGTGGGCGGGGGCGGTGTGGGGAGGTGAGGCGGGGTGGGCGGGGGTGGGCGGGTGGGGTGGGGTGGGGTGGGGTGGCCGGGGTTAATAATAGAGTACTAAGAATGGTGGTTGACGTTGGGATTTATTCTAGTGTCATTATGGTATCTTAGTTCAGACAGTATTTCTCAAATTTCGTAAGGTAATATGTCGGGGTGAACAATATGAATTTCCAGGTTGTCTAAAAATGGTACGAATATGTTGGCATTCAAGAAGATTTGTTAATTTTTCAGATTCGAATAAACTGTGTATTTTTCAAACTGATCTGAAATGTGCTCTGTGTATGCTTCGTTTTCGGAAATCTTTTCTTGATTATTAGTTTTGTCCAATTAGTTGTTTCGGAAGAGATATTTGAATATTGAGGTCTTTAACAATTTTTTGTTGAATTTTTTATATTATGGAAACATTTTGTTTCATTCCTTGAAAATTGTTTTATATTACGATAACTTTCAATTAATTTGACGTTCAAATTGATTTCATTTATGAATACTTGTTGACTAGCAATTATTTTTGGGGTTGGATCAGTAATAGAGTCTTCAGTTGAAGGGGTATCAATATTTTCGTTTTGAGTCTGGGGTTGTGAAACGGACTTTTTTGTAGGTTTAACAATTCTTTTAGTTTCGTTATAGAATTCTTTCGTAAAAAGCTTGACGAAATTCATTGAAAGAGAATGAGTCGATATGAATCAATTAAAAAGGTATTGATGGACTTTTAAGAGCATATTTTGCTCTTTTACAAATTTCACAGTAATTAATAAATTCTGTGTGACTGTTGTTTTCATAATATGTAATAGTTCATTGACTGGTATTTTTACATTAGTAATTTTATAAGTTTAGAGATAAGATAAGTTTTGTATTGAAATTTTTTTCTGGTTATAAGAAAAAACAAGAACTTCTTTTGATAATGAATATGATGTTTGGTCGGAATTATTATCGGGTGGTTTCAGTCGGTTAATCGGCTTTGTTTGTTCAAATGTTTCAGGGTTTAGTTTTATTCTAGATATCGAATCTGCATTTGAATTCAGAGTGCATGTTTTACATACGATTTTATAATCAAATATATAGCAGTCGGATATTTAGTAACTTAAATTTAAACAAAGTTAGGTTAGGTTTTCTTCTTTCATCTTGTTCTCAAATCATCAAATAAAAGCTGATGCAGGCGAAAGATTCGATGACATACTGAAAGAAATGAGGGAATGATGTTCATATGAAAGTTCAAAAAATTCATAGATTAAAAAATTCTATTCGATTAGAATTATCGTTGCAAATATTTCTGCTCTAACAAGCTGTCATTGGTGTAATTGTAATGTTTTTGTATTCAAACTTCATTGATAAGTAGTTTCTAACTTTTTTAATACTTGAATCAGTTAATTTATATAGATTGTACACGTATTATGTGTTTTTCAATAATAAACATGGGTATAGTATTTTTCAGTATTGACAGCATATACTATGTTAGGATGAATGGATCTGAATAATTTGCTTATCCAAGTACAAACTTTTATAAGCGTTCATTTATACAGATGGAGATCTAATGTTCAATCAACAACATTATTTTATTATCATTATTTATTATTATTATTTTAAGCTAAGGAAATAATTAAAACAAAACAGAACAGTTGTTTATTGATAAGAACGACATAACAGCATAACAGACTACATAACATGAATGGCGCGTGTGCTCGAGCGTCTGACTCGGATCGAGGATGAGGAGAGAATGAGGCCGAATCCTATCCTGGTCCGAGCGCTTCACGTGGCGTACGACAGCTTTCAGGGCAGCGCTT
The DNA here is from genome assembly GCA_029955515.1 of Chrysomela aeneicollis. Lineage (NCBI taxonomy): Eukaryota > Metazoa > Arthropoda > Insecta > Coleoptera > Chrysomelidae > Chrysomela > Chrysomela aeneicollis. Next base: position 15,371 of record JARUHQ010000003.1, read on the forward strand.
TCGTCGGATTGCTGCTTGACGCCAAGGCAGTTCGGTGAAGTCAGGACAGTTCAGTGGTTGATCCAGTCTGCAACCGTGGACGTCAGTGACCAGTGACGCCACAGAATCAACGGCATCATGTTGCCAATCTACAACATTGACGTGCACATCTTGTTAGGGTTACTTATCTACCTTAGATTATTAGGGTTTTATATATATATATATTTGTTATATCCCTCGAAGCACAAAGACTTGTTAAAAACAATTTTATTACTGAACTGCAATGTTTACAATATAGAATGGAATTAAAAATGGTTAATTGATGTTGCTTGAATAATAAGTAACAAAGAAGTGTGTCTCGGCTAGGTTGCCGCGAAAATAAGTAGGCTCGGTCTGCTGAATCAGCAGCCTCGTGCAGCAGTAACCTGAGATCTGTGAGTTGATGACTTCAGCGAGAATCTTGATAATATATTATGGTTTCAATTCAAGCTTAGCTTAGCAGTGTGGCTCAAGTTTAGTTTAAAAATATACAGCGGGGCAGGGAGAGTGGGTAGGTACATTTTTTTAAAGAATAATGGACAAATATTTGTGGGGAAAATGGAGTAACATGTGTTTGAGTAGGGCAAGTCCGTAAATCGGTAACGTAAAGAGCAAAAGAGGTGCAAGACTTTGAATAAAAAATGGAGTAGAAATAAAAAAAATTTAATATAATGTTAGTTGAACTTGATGCTGAATTTGCTGGATTCCGGGAATCAGCCTGGGCAGTGCTGTACCTTGCTCGGTGCTGTGGGACCGTTTGGTGTAACTCGCTAATTGAGCATCACATGATCAAATATTCGATAATTAAGCATAAATTACATAAATATATCATATTGACATACTATACATTAAAATATCACAGACTAAATATCACCAACTGAACTACTATTGTAACATGCATCGACAAAATAAATAAATACATCGTCGCGTATTCAGAACATTATTCATGACAGAAGATTTACCTTTTTTCTTGTGTGCTATGTTGATTGCTGTAGCAGCTTATTCATTTGTGCATTACTTCATTGAGAAAAATAAAAATATACTTAAGCTACGGCAGCAGACTTTATAAATTGAGCTTAATAGAAGTGTGTACAGTGGAAATCATTTGCTACTGGATTTAAAATTTCAGGCAACCAGTGGCATTCAACGTGCCAATCAAAGAACAGCTTTTCTACTCGAAAAACGGACACTATGAATTTCTCGTTTCATACAGTCCTTACCGGGAAGCAAGGTGGATATAGGATGGTGAAACAGCTTCCTATTAACAAGCACTAGAATAAACTGTAGACCTTTGCCTACTTGATTTCATACCGTAGTAATATTTCCTGAAATAAACAGAGATGGCGACATACCTTGTGTCGGTAAAACAGAAACTGTGCTTCTGTCATCTTTTTATCAGTTTCATCTGTTCTAGATGAGAAATGACTGAGAAGAGTCAAAATATCAATAATTATTCCAGATTAACTGTAAATATTGTGTTTTAATGTCGTTTCAATTAAAGTCTGTAAGATGCGAACCACAGAAATACGTAAGTAACAGAATTCTTCTTCGATAATCGATCACCGCCATCTTCATTATTACTACCTTCTTACACGGTCTACAAGTTTTTTGCAGAAACAATTGAAGAGCTGTTTCACCATCCATTGGTTGATTCTAAATTCGGTAATGACGGTGCCGAATCGCATAGCGGAATCACAAAGTATAGGTTATACTAACCAGAGAGTTGACTCAGAGAAAGGCGGGAATGTTACCAAATGACCTTGAAAATTTACTACGAATTAAATATATTTGACAACTGATTGAAGGAATTTGCTATATTATCATATGAGGTTTTTTAAGGAAAAAGTGAATTTATAACATGAAGCAGTAGTGGATCTGAAAATCAGTACAAAAATCTAGAGGAACAGAAAATCAAGATAAGTTTTTATTGAATATTCTGAAAGGGCATTGATAATATCAAAGTATAAGGAAAAAAAGATTGGGCAGGTCACTGGTCACTACAACATCTTAGAGTAGTAATTCCTTCTTGTACATTTCTTATGATGCATTGGTGAAATAAATTTCTCAAATTAGATGATTGCTTTATACTTGAACTTGGAGAAGGTTTATCATGTAACTGATCTTTATTGATTTCACCAAAAAAATCTTAGAAGAATTGTTAAGATCCACTGAAAATCCTTGAAGTGTGCTGTTATGAAATCAATTTTCTGTGAGGCTGGATATATCTGCAAAATGTCCTCAATTATAAATTCACAAGTGATGAAAGACGATTCATACTGGTCAATTTAACACACTGTAATTATTATATAATAAAGTGAAATTGCCAAATAAGTTAATTATATCTGAAAAAATATTGTAAAAAGCTCAATTCATAAGTATTCATGATTTTAGAGAAGTGTTTTGTGATTGGCTAGGAATTAATTCGGGCGACAGAAAGCTATCTAAAGTCCAATCAAAATTCGAAGAGGCGACGCCTGGTTAACAGCAGATAACTGCATCATGTAAGCCAAACTTCACGAAAGATGTCATTTTGTGAAATTTGACATAGACAGAGTCAGATGACCCAACGACCAATCAAATCACATAACCATTTCATTCGCAATGGTTATTTTTCCCTCTTCGAGGTCAGTCGATACTATTTTACTATTTCATTCATAAATACGCTGAGTCGACTCTCTTGTTAGTAGAACCTATACTCTGGCGGAATGTTCAAACGGTTCAGAAGAAAAATTTTTTCAAAAAAAAAACCCGAAATACACCTCATTTGCACTTTTATTTATTGTCAAAAATTCGAATAAAATCATAAATAAATTTGTATATTAATAATAGGTACCCTTTTTTGTTCCTCTGCTGCCACTCCTCCCCTCACGGTTCAATGTCGTCGTCCTTCTCCCCTAGCTTCCTACCTCCGTCGATCGAAAGGTGCGGGAAGGGAGTGGGTGGTGGGGTAGGGAGGAAAGGAAGATCGGGAAGGGTAGAAGAAGGTGAGGGGTGCGGTGACGGGGGCAGCAAGGCTGCCCCCCCACCCCCCGGCAGCCTCACTGCCCCCGCCGCTGCAACCCATACCCCCAACCCACCCCAACCCTCCCCCCCCCTTCCCCACTCACCCACACCATTCCCGCACCTTTCGATCGGAGGAGGTTTTACGGAAGCTTTGACAGAAGATTGGCGATGGTGGTCGTAGAGGGAGCAGTAGTAGTAGAGGTGGTGATGGTGTACTGCAAAAACAAATAAGTGAAGAGCTGTCGATTAATAAATAATGCTGTTTATTCAAATAATTTTTCCAATCGATGATTATGAAACAATTATCGATTATTTGTGGATGAAAAAATTTATTCACTTACAAATTGAAGTTGTTGAAGTGTTGGTTGGTTGGTTGAAGTGTTGGTTGGTTGGTTGAAGTGTTGGTTGGTTTGGAACGTGTACTAAGTGTCGCCTGGCTTTATGCTGTAAAAAAACATTTCATTGTTTTTCTGCTTTTATGTTTTCAATACCATATTATTCGAATTTTTGACAATTCTAGTGCTCTTATTCAGATAAATATCTATATTTGGTACAAAGGAGGTATCTAACGTGAAATTTTACAGGTTACTGCAGGAGTCGATACGGAATTATGACTTTTTTATTCTGAATTACTTCTAATCGTTTCTAACAATTCCATGGAACCATTTTCCAATGACTTTGATGCGAATATGTATCGAATTTCTATTGTTTCAAATCAAGGATTTTTCTTCTGAAACTATTGAAAAGTAGCGCCACCAGGTCTTATTTTCATCATTGGTACAAGTAACACATCAAACATTTTTCTTATGAAAAATATAACCCAACAGGACAACAGATATAGGTATTCTGCTAGATAGATTGGAATCTACAAGACCTAAAAAAAATACATAAAAATAATATTGATATTCCTGAAAAATGCTGCTCGTTTATCTGTTCTTCAAATGTTTCAGGATCAACATTTTGTTATAATTTGATTTTACCAAATCGCAACAATTATCAACATCTCAATTTTTTTCCAACAATTTATAGGGTGTTCCATTGAAAGTAACGAAGTTGATACCCATTTTTTTCATCAGCGATATTCATTTATTTCATCTGGTATAACTTTCTGGACGTTATCTTCAAAGATTAACCATGTAAACTACGCTACACTAATTACGTCGCACTCTGAAAGTTTGCCCCTGTTGAAATTTGATCAACTTTTTTCTGATTTCAACAATTCGAATTGTGAAATTGAAACCGCGAGGAGTCAGAATACCAAGAAACCCATTATTAAGTAATATTTCATGAGAAACGGCATTATATTTATATCTAAATTATTATCAAAGTTCATCTTCCATGAGAAAAGGTGGCATTAGTGACAATTTTCAGAACAAATTTTCTCGTGGAGCATTCAGCATTTCTATCTATCTATACTTCGTGTCGGAAAGAAGGATATTTATTGAATGAGAATTCCCTCGCGTGAACGGACGACGACTGGCAACATTGCCATAGTATTGTATGTTTCCTCTGTTGACTGCTATCATGACAGTTATTTAAAAAACTACATTAACATTAACATCAAATTTGAGCAATTTTAGCAAATATTTTCCGCGAGCACTTACACCACTTTTCGTGTACAACATACATGCCAGCGATGAGCAGTTAAACAATAGCAAATGAAGGATGATCAAAGTTTTACTTGGGAATATCTCGAAAAGTATCCCCGCACAATTTGGTTTTCACATTCGTGATCAGGAGGCCAAAATACGTAAGTAAAGCCAAACATTTTGAAAAAATTAGACATCGTTTTTCAAATTTCAACAGGGCCAAAATTTCGGGGTGCGACGTAATTCACTTACCTGGAAACAAAGTGGATATAGGATGGTGAAACAGCTCTTCAGTTTTAATTAATTGATAATTTTGAATAATAAATTTAATAAGTGAAATTTTAAATTCAATTATTTCTGCGAAAACCTTGTAGACCGTTTGAGAATGTAGTAATATTTCCACGACTTGAATGAAGATGGCGGTAAGATCGATTATCGAAGATTTCTGTTGCTTACGTATTTCTGTGGTTCGCATCTGACAGACGTGAATTGAAACATTGAAACACTTTTTTTAGTTACTCTTATAAAACATACGGCATTAACAGAATCACAGTTTCTGTTTTACCGACATAAGGTATGGTGACATCTCTGGTAATCACAGGAAATATCACTACGGTATGAAATCAAGTAAGCAAAAGTCTACAGTTTATTCTAGTGCTTGTTAATAGGAAGCTGTTTCGCAATCCTATATCCACCTTGCCTGGAAATCAGCTTCAACATGCCTTTTAATGGTATCATCAACACAAATTTTACTGTTGAAGAAGAAGAAGCCTTGCATACATTTTTAACTCATCTTCAGCCAGTTTGTAAAAAACATCATATTAAAGCTTCAGCAGGCAGATCAGTCTTCTGAAAAAGGGAAAAAATTACAGGCTGCAAAAGAACAACTCATTATAATTCCTTTTTTCTCATTATAATGATTTTTTTTCTCAATATATATATACAGGGTGTTCCCTAGAGACATTCTAATATTTAAGGGGGTGATTCTTTGACACATTTTAAGAAAAAAAACTTCCCATAAACGTATGTCCTACAAGTCTTAAGTTTTGAGATACAGAGTGATAGAAAGCAGTGGCAGTGGCTATCGGAAAACTTCCGTAAATTTAGATCTACAACTATGGGCCACCCAATAAAAAGTGATATATTTTGAGATAAATCGTAATAAATACCAATCACCAATAAAATATAAGGAAAAATAATATACAAGAGGTCTCATCATAATTAGAACAAAAAGAAATTATGAAATAAGGCATTGTAATGAGAAAAAGTCATAACGAGTTTTTGAAAAAAGAAAAGTGAGCGTGCTTTCTACATTGATCATGGCTTTGGCAAAGAATATTTACGCTTATTTTTTGGCCTATTCGGCACGAAAGGCTGCAGCAAATACTCTTGAAGAGAACCAGAAATTTTTGGAGTTTTGAAAGCACGATTTGAAAGCACGTTTTAGGTGCCTTCGAAAAGATGGGGTTCTACATTATAGACATAATAATCAAGATCTTCCCATGTCGGCTGGCTAAGCTGTTTTGGGTATTAACGACAGAATACAAGAAATAAACTTAATTTTCATTCAACAATATAATTCTCGTTCATCAAATTCAATATCTCCCCGAAGACAAAATCCCATCCCCAATCAACAAAAACCCCTAGCATCCCCTTCATCAATATCTCCCTGAATCAGTATATAACATTTATATCGCGTTCTAATTATTGTACAGCGTGTAAACGGAGGTCGTTGGATTCGTCATTACTTGTACTTTCATCGAGCTCTTGTGGAAAAAACTCGTCCGATGCGTCAGAAGGAAGGTATTGACGTCCAAAGTCGAGTATACCTCAAATAACAAAGAAAGCCAACGTAATTTCTAGTATTTTGAAATGAAAAAGGTCGTGATACGATGATTCCTGGCTGACCAATCCATCCTCATAATTACCCTTGTCTCTTCCGGCGTGAATTTCAAGGCTCCTATAGGCGCGCCTCGCGCTTCGCCGCGGTCGCGCGTCATGAAGTATTTCCATTCCAAGATACAATTATGTAAGCGAATGATGCATGGGCTTCATTGAAGCTTATAAAACGCTTTCCACGTCAATATTGAGGTTAAATGGTCTATTCAGGTAAGATTTCAAGTGAAAAAATAACGACATGTTTGGTACAATTTTGTATTTATTTCATTTCCATTCATCTATTTTCCACTCCACGTTTTTTTTTACGTGGTTTTCCCGAGAAGACTATTATTCCACAGTTGAAATGCACCAACGTTACGCAACACGTAGATGACATTCCAGAAGACGACAAAGACGATTACGACTACCCAACAATGGTATTCCATTACCCAGAACATCAAGGAAAAGAGAAGCGAGCGAATCACTCGAAATAGTTGAAATCGAAGACATTAGCAAAGATGTCGATTGACGAAGTACAGGAATAAAGCGACGATGACGAAATACTCATACTCAGACTCATACACAAAACACACACACACACACACAACACCCAAAATACAACAACAAGAAGAAACCGTGGAATAGGCCTCTCGGGGAAACTACGTTAAAAAAAACAAAATTGTACCAAACTTGTTTGTGGGTAAAATCTACCCTAAATAGATGATTCAATGAAGCACATGCATCATTCGTTTGTATAATTATATCTTGTATATATATATATATATCAGGGAGAGACTCACGCCGGAAGAGACTAGGGTAATTTTGAAGATGGATTGGTCACCCAGGAATCACTGTTTTTTTTTTCAAAAAATTAGAAATGACGTTGGTTTTCTTTTTTGTTAGGTACTTTTGACGTCAGATCACTCAAAACAGAGCTATGCCCACAAACAGTGACGTAAACAGATTTTTGGGGAGTATACCCGACTTTAGACGTCAATACCTTCCTTCTGAGGCATCGGACGGGTTTTTTCCACAAGAGCTCGATGAAAGTACAAGTAATGACGAATTCAACGCCCACCGTTTGCACGCTGTACCGGGTGATTCAGTAAGGATAACGAAGTACTGTGTATCTCAGTAACTAACAGTCGTAAAAGTTTGGGCAAAAAATTCGACTACCGATGCATATGAGATTCCGGAGAAAAATTGAAAAAACGATTAACCTCACAAAATACGCCCTCTAGCGAGGGCGGTAAGAAACAGAATGGCATGGATGGTTGTTTATCCTATTCACCAATCCTTTCTTTCTTGAACCATGTCTTGTTAGCAAAATTCCGTCAAGTCAAACTTCATTTACATTCATTTATTTACATTCCAAAAAGTTTAGGATTCAGGATCTCACCTTTATTTTACGTCCTAAAATGAAAATTTATTTCTCAAAAAGATGGACCATATGTTGGCAATAACGCGAGAGTTTTCATTTCTGAACTTATATAGGACAATTTCCGAAAAAATTCATTTATTGTACCATAGAAACTATTACGCCCCCTAGCGGTGGACGTATCAATTTGACTGTTCCTTACTGAATCACCCGGTACAATTAGAATGCGAGATAATATGAGCGTTTAACTCAAATAACAGCTCAAAGGAAGAGAAAAAAAATATACATATATCTTGATAACAATATTGCATGAAGAATTTGCTAACCAACATTAGGAAGATTCAGCTATTTCTATTCACTCACCTGGAAATCAGCCTCCCATTACAATGAATACCTGTTTATAACTTCCATCTTCAGCCAGTTATTGAATCTGCACAGGATTGTGATAAACATTATACATATTTAAGCTCCAGGTATATCACAGTGTTCCATTATAGGGTATAGACGTCATCTCACTTAAAAGGGAAAAAAATTGTTCTTGAACCCATACTTTGTGATTACATGAATTTCGACTATTCCTAGAAAGACACATTAAAATAAGTTTTCGCATTTCTTTCACTTTCCGGTCAACCCAAAAATGGCTACGGTTTTGAATTTTTAAATGGAACACCCTGTATATTGTAACATTTTTTGATTTCTGTGACAATTCTAACTACAATGGAAGTAAATAAATTATGATTCATGAAATAAGTTCGGCAACGACGGACTTGCTTTTTTAAAAAAATAATTTTTATTACGAACTTGAAAACTAACATGAACAATGGATGTTTACTTGAATAAATCTAAAGTCTGACTGACGCTTTCTGTGGGAACTGGAATTAAGAAACCTCGGTGCTTGCTCGACATCTCGGAAATCAGGGGTGTTGAGTTCTTACGGAGTCAGCAGAATACACGGCTAGGTGGTGAGATAATTCATGGCACACTTGACAAAAGTTGATAAATTATTATACAGTATTTCCCTTAGTAATATTTAATTTATGTGCGTGTGTATGTATTTGGCATCGGTAAAAATACCATAAAACTAATAGACACGAAAATGTAATTTTGCCAACTTGTCTTATTCCTATCTATCATACTAGTCACTAAAACTTTCCCATTGTAATTTTCTGACATCACCTGAGGTCCCCTCAGATTAGTTTACGTCCGATCATGGTCACCTAGATGTAATATTAAAAGTGAATGCAAATAAATGAAGTAGTCTCGAAAACTTTTCGAAATGTCACATTCTGATCCAGAATTGTCTCAGAAATAAAAAAACGTTACAATATACTTCACGTGCTGCCATTCACAAATACCAAATTTCATTTTGATACACCTCATATTCTAGAACTTATGAATAGAAAATGAATAATAAGAATAGAAAATAAATAGTATACAAAAATCTTTGAAATATATGGACAAGGCAATGACATCAAAAAAGAATTCAGATTGGTAGATCCAAATAATTATCGAAACTAGAACTGTGTTTTGCAATGAAACGATTATCTCAGGGTTTTTTCGGTTCCGAGTTTTTTTTTATTTATATAGTGCCCCAAACACTTATGCACCCCAACATTCTCGTACATGTAATACGGGTGGCCTAGATCTTACACCGCAGAGTTGAGCGCAGCGCCCTACATGAATCCGGACCACGCCTTGACGAAACTCTCACAGATGGCGCCAGAAAAAGAATTAAGAATGAAAACGTGATTGATCGTGATAAAGAGCTGCCTATATGGTCGCGTTACAGTTCACAATTGAAAAGATGACAAATAATTGAGAACACCTACCAGTTATTTGTCTGATGTTATTCAAAAGTTCTTTGCTTCTGCTCCTCGGTCCATTTTCAAGCAGCAGACATTTCCGTCCAAAACTCAACTAGTGTCCTTCCTTCTTTGTTATTTACCCAGGTACTTCGGGGATTAGTCTATTAGGTAAGGGACCTCTTGCCATCATCAACTCTTCCCTGTTGTGTTTCTGCATCTATAATTTTATGTTAATAGATTTAAGATATAATGAAATGATTAGTGACGTGTAGGCATTGAGATTTTTAATCAGGTCGTCTAGTGATAAAGCAGATTGTATGTTCTTGCTAACTAATAATTTCAAGTATAATATATTGGAGTTGTGACTATGTGTAGGGTATTCGAGTAGAATTTGTCATATTCGCCGCAATGGCATGATGTCAGATTGTAATGGATGAAACCAATTTGCGTTTTCCAATTTGTATTCTAATCTGTTTTTTATAAGAGTTTCGAATATCTTGCAAAAACAAGAGGATAATGCAATAAATCTAGAATATGATGATATTTCTGTCTTCAAAGTTTAAACTAATAATTGTACAAATTATTTGTTTTTTCCAATCCAATGGAACTAAAGATTTTAATAAATAATTTAAGAATTGTTATTTTTTTAGTTTGGATTACTAATTTGAGTTCTGAGTAAGAAAAGAGAGGACTCATATCTTTCATCCTGTATATGATAAACCAGAAATATAGGCACTCCAAAGCTTGTTACTGATCTAAAAATTCCCACAAAAGTGCACTCCAAAGCCTACCACTAATCGATTTTAACCCCAGAAAAAAATTGATATTGTTGTTGTAACTGAGATAATATGTTGATGTTGTATGAAATACAAGATGTTCATGAGATTTAATGAAAAATATATCAAACAAGTTGTGTTAAAGACACCTGAAATTTTACTCTGAAATCATAGCATATTATTTAGTCAAATTCGAATTTTAATCAATAATCTAAAAATAAAACAATGTCAATTAATTAAACCAATAATCTCTAACACAATAAGATCCAAAATACTTGAAACAGTAGCCATTACTCAGATTCAATATTTTCCAAGTTATGAGGTCATTCACTCAAACAAGATGATAGAAAAATAGTCAAGGCAAATTTTACCCAAAAAAAAGTGACACAACACTTGAAAAAAAGTAGCTACCAGGAAAACAAAGATATTTTCAATACACCCAAATAAGATATTGTGTCACATAACTCGAAAAAGAAGAAAAAATAGGCAATAAGGTAAATTCGCAATTATTCACAAAGGAAAAAAAAAGTAAATCATCATCACAATGATAAGGCAAGACATCTTATTTTAGTTTGGTTACTACTTCATCCCATGATATGAATTTAGCATTTGAAGTGAATAAATCACCTGCTCAGACAAAAAAAATATTCCTTTTGATTCGTACCTGGAAAATGTGAAGGTAATTTTTGAAATTCCGGTTCAATTGGTACCTTCCATAGTCAAAAGTTTTAGAAGCCAATTTTTTGTTTCACATTCTTATTCATCTTCTTCCGTCACAACCCTACTTATTCTATCAGAAACATGAGTCAAACGAGACAAAAGGCATTTGTATTCTATGTCAGAGGTGGTTCCACAGAAGTTACTAATCTTATCAGACAATTCATTCAAGGTAATTAATCAAAATTATAAATTATATATTATATTATATATTATAAATTATAATCAATTGAAAACAATCAACAAAACCATGGACTTTCAAATAGCCAGAAAACATATCAAATATAATATGAGTTAAATCAGCAAGTATTTTCACCAGATAGAATTTTCTATAAGAGAGCACCACCACGTATTTAATAATATTAATAATAATAATATCGTCTTTATTATTTCAAGAAATAAAAAAACAACAATATACTGTATTCAGTTATCAAGAAATAAAGGGCAAAGTTTATTATCTGCAATGCATCATGGAAAATGTTCTTCCACTTAACCCTTGGAAGGTAATGGAATCTTTCAGAGCTAAATAATTCAATGTGTAAACTACTTTTCATATATTATGTAAAAATTATATAAACGAGTTTGTATATCTTAATTTGCTCTTGACTTTGGGCTGCTCAGGAGGGTTGTTTGAAAAAACAAGATACTAAATAAAAGGTGCAAAAAAAAAATAAAGGGAAAAGATATGTTTTTCTATAGCAAAGAAATTCTCACTGTGGTGTTTTCTCGAATAGAAAAAATTCTAATTTTCTAAATGTATGTACTCAAACGATGAAAACAAGAAAAATAATCAGAAATATATGAAATTGATGAAATTTAATGGAAATAAATGAACAATAAAGTTGTGATCTGTGATTGAGGGATATAAATGAAAATGTTTCACAAACTATGGACAGAATTTTTGAGAGCTCACTTACTCAGTCATATTCCTTCTGATGATTTAATATACTTAGTTCTAGCAGCCTCTCAAGTGGTTCAGTGGTCCTTTCAATATCAGGTCAGGACTGTCTTGCAGGAATCAGGCCTCAGCAAAGGAAATTTGATTCAACTACTTCAGTGACTCTTGGATAATCCTCGTAGTTAATAGGATCAGGTGTTCCTGTGAAGACAATTTTACAGCAGTATGGTGTAACCATAGAAGAGAGAAGACAATATAACCTTTGGGTTCAAATAACCACAATCTCATCAATTCCTCAATTAACGATAAAAAGTAATATTTCAATGCAAATTATTCCATAGATTCAGATATTTAATAATAATGTTAATTCCAGGGATAAAGAAAATCAGATATAAATATGAAATTTGATCAGGAAAGTAATATTTATGAAAATGGTAGGTATTCAAAGTTTTATTCTGAAATAATCTCTTGCTGACTATGGTGGATTCATGCAGCAATTTAAAGTCAAAAGTGTCAAGTCATAAGTTTTTAGTAATAAGATTTAAGACATAAAAAAAGGACCATTTATGCAGGAATTATGGTAACATCTCCCATTGGTCAATTTATGTGGTTGTGTCAGTGGTCACTTTACAATTTCAGTCATCAATATCCATTTTTTCTTTTTATAATCTAATGATTCTGATATAAGTTTGAATAAACAACACAATCACAGACAATAACCTATAAAAAACCGTCACATAATTGAAAAAAAATATGTTATTTTTTAAGTTTTAAGCCATAAGAGATAAAAGTTGGTCAACATTCTTATGACTTATGTACAGGAAAAATAGAAAATAGTGTAACCAATTCTCGAGGTGAGAAAGGAAAGCACAGTTGAGGTTTATGCACTATCTGATTTATTTAACTGATGAATATAACAATGCATCACTCACCTGAGCTCAAATTCTTCGATAATACTGGTTACCGATGTTTAGCTTCCTGTTCCTTACAAGTGGGTTTCTGTCCCTCAGAAATAGTCACTCACATAATTCTGATCAAGGTCTATTCTCCAACATCAGAGAATATCTCATCAGAAGTATATCTTCTAGATTTACCTACGAAGTATAAAAGAAAAGCAGTGAAAAGGAAATTTCTTAGGCTTCAGTACTAAAAATAATCACACAAGATGCCGATAATCGGAGAAAAAGATGAAATATCACAAAAAATATACGATATCTCCGTATTTTCAATCAAAATAAATCACAACTGAGATAAAATAAATCGATTATATTCAATGATTACTATAGATAATCCTGATTAAAAATAAAAATGTTGACTCAAAATGGCGTGCTTTCAACATGCTCAAAATTCCTGAATCATATAAAAGTAAGCAGAAAAATCGTAAAATTTCAATAATCCATAATTAATATGACATTTTTATATTGTATTTAGTAAATTCAACATCTCACCTCACAAAACGTTGTCCAAGAAAAGCCAAAAAGAAGCACTCCAAATCAACGATGTGCCTCCTTTAAAATCTGCATCATAGAAAACACTTCTGTGGAGTGTTTTCTATGATCTGCATGCAAAAAGAACGATTCAAGATTGTACTTTACTGGTGGATTCCCCTGACCCCCCAACATCAAACATCGTCATTCCCCAGACATCCCGTAGAACATAGAATTGTTAGAATGACAAATAACGTTTAATTCAAAAGGCACCTTAGTTTTAACGGATGCCAATAGATGGCAATGTTATAACATCATTTAGTCGGATTTTTTTCCATGTCATGACATTTCTTATTATACTATTATAAAAATGACTCGAATTACATGTCGCCGTTCCACACCACTCCCCCTAGTTATGAATGAAATAGTAAAATTACTACGAGTTCCCTTGAACAGGCTACGGTGGGAGAATCGTATCCATGCATCACGCATAAATGACCTGAAACCACTGAACTCACCTACCTCGGAAACCTACCCGGGTTGACACGATACGTCTGTTCTGTGACGATACCTAACCCGCACGTTCAAGGAGAGTATACTAACAAGGAGATCCCAATCAGCTTTAGCCAATCAGAATCATGCAGCTAAAACGCGTCATAGTGACGTAACAGAGCATGCGGTAGGTGTCCCAAACAAAATCACATATACAGTGGCCCAACTACACAATATGTAACACAATATGTAATTGTAATTGTAATCGTATATGGAGGGTGATGTAGATTGTAGGGTACTTACCACAAATTCCAATTCTAATGAAGCAAATGTAAAACTTCGAATAAAAATGATGTATTTTTTATATCTGTCACATCTACTACTAATCAGTAGTCTGTTCGACAAAGTATTTTTTCCAGTGATTACTTGAACCACAATTCTAAGAAACATTGAAATTAAATGTTTATAATAAAAAATATTGAATTGAGGTTATGGTGAATAACAAAAAGCAAATTGAGTAAACTGTTATAGTGGAATGATATGAGAATATGTTACATTGTGAAGGATAGGATACATAATAAAGTCATGATTAATATTATTTCTGGACTGATTATGCTTCAACTTGGACAAAATATGAACATGGTAGGTGGAAATGTTTCAGAAATGATCAAGAAATATAAATGCCTTTATTTAGTGGGAAAATAAATAGCGGCGCATTTGCTCATATTGGGAATAATAAAACAATAGTTATTTTAAAATTATCCATATGATTCATGAGGAAAACCCATAAAAACTCATGAAACCACTATAAAATCATTATGATTTGACAAAAATAATTCTTATATCTAAGTATGTACAATACACTTTCTAGTAGGCACATTAAGAAATTTCAATTTCAAAAATGCAATTACAATATAGATTTATAACTGATATTTATTCAAATCCTATTATTCACTGCCTTCATAGTAAACTCACTCAGAAATCTGTATTTCATATTCTCTGAAAATATGTTCAAAGTTTGATTATATAAATATGATCATATAATAATTGTATATATTATTCACATTTACCAAATTTTCTGTTGGATTTGTTGGTTTTTCTTTGATAATTTGGAATTCTGAATTTGTAAATCATTATTTTGTTGAAGAAGAATAGAATAGAGGGTTTTGTAATCTAAATTTGGTTCTTCTGGGGACTGTGTGATCAATACACTATCTTGATTACCAAAATATGTACTATAGGTACTTGTTCTTCTTCTCTAGCTTCCTCCATTACTCTTGAGATCAGATATTTTCTTTCTTTCTCCTCTTTGTCAATGTTCCTGATTACAGTTTTGATGAATTCCTGGTTCTCTTTGTTTTCATCAACTCCTGATGGTTCTTCTCCAGAATCATTGATGATACTTGGTACAGCTCCTCTTTCAAGAACTCTCCTTGAAACACCTCCTGAAAATTAGAGTTTAGTTTGAAGACCCACATGTATAATATCTTTTTATTTTATATATTTTATCTTGATTTCAACCACTGAATAATACAATGAAGGCTGATTAAACTCAAATATAATTGGGGTCAAAAAGGCAATTAATATATAGGTACCTACCTATCATTGAAAACTTTCAAATTTTTTCTCCATATAACAATTTCAATGAAATTCTAAGATGTCATATATAACATTCAACAATATATAATAGGATTCATTAAAAAACCACAAAATCTATGATCAATTATCAAGTAGATTTCATATATTCATTTACAATAGTTACATAGAACAGCTATTACAGAGTATTATTTTTTGAGGGTTCTGTTTGTTCATCTTGAGAAACAAAACCCTGGAATTGATTAAGAAGATATGTAAGTGTAGGGTTGCTAATTTACTAATTTGTGCCAATAAGTTACTATTCACCAAACTATATATCCTGATTTCTATGTTATTTTTTGAGAGAAGACAAATTCAAACCAATTATTTGCAAGAAATATAGAAAACCTTACTTTATTCTTCCAGTTTAACAAAAGAGGGGTGTCTACAAAATGTTTACTTCCAGGAAGGAAGTTAGGTATGTGGTATATATGCTCAATAAAAGGAATTCACATACCAATGAGATCACTCTGAAGATTCCTCTCAAAATCAATTTTTCGGAAATGAGATGAGCAAATCCTTGAAGTTGATGAAGGAACCCATCCCAATCCTCTCTCACAAAATGATATCCAAATTTTTTTCTCCCCTTCATTTTTAGGAAACTTATGGTAGGACACATCAGAAGTTTTATCACTCCTGTTTCCACAGAAGGAAACACAACACCAAGTCGGCATTTCCTGAAAAAAGTATAAGTTGAAACTAGAATTCATGGAGGTGCATCCCCATCATCTTCTATACATGGAGATTGGTGAAATCTAGTAATTATTGATAAGAATTCGAATACTCACGAGGATCACTCCAAAACTATCAAACTTTGAGAAGTAATTCACAATTGTCTATATGTCTATAATATATTGTTCAACGTTCCTGTGAGCGTTGATATTCTTTGGTTCAACACCAACACTGCGAATGCTACAAATTCCAGAGTGATAACACACAAAAACACAGCAAAGCCAGCAAGAATCCAAAGTTTTAAGTTTTAGAATCAAACCGCCAAAACTCTGATTGTGAAATCAAATAGAAAATTGATGACACAACACAAAACACGAAACAAATTCTTGCTTTATAGAATAGTTGGACCACATTCGACTCCGCCACTGAAGAATGTGGCTGGTGGCAGCTGGCGGCCATGACATACTCTGTGACGTCACGAGGCGTATTCTCATCTCTTTCTATCGCGGAACCATTGCCTTATGGGGATTGAGATCTCCTTGTTAGTATACTCTCCTTGATTCATGCGTGGATGCGATTCTGCCACCACGCCTGTTCAAGGGAAAATAGGGGGAGTGGAAGTAGGTGGTCTGTGGGAACATCTTGTTTAACCACTAATCTTTGATTCGACGTTACTTACTACCCCTTCTACTGGTGGATTGTGGATTCCCCTAACCCCCCACCCCAACATCCAACATCGTCATTCCCCTGACATCCAAGGTGGATATAGGATGGTGAAACAGCTCTTCAATTGTTTCTGCGAAAAACTTGTAGACCGTTTGAGAAGGTACTAATATTTCCACGACTTGAATGAAGATGGCGGTGAGATCGATTATCGAAGAATATTTCTGTTGCTCATGTATTTCTGTGGTTCGCATCTGACAGACATGGGTTGAAATGTCATTAAAACAATAAATTTTCTATAAATCTGGATTGAATATTGATATTTTGACTCTTCCCAGTCATTTTTCATCTAGAACAAATGAAACTGATAAAAAGATGACAGATGCACAGTTTCTGTTTTACCGACACAAGGTATGTCGCCATCTCTGATAACTTCAGGAAATATTACTACGGTATGAAATCAAGTAGGCAAAGGTCTACAGTTTATTCTAGTGCTTGTTAATAGGAAGCTGTTTCACCATCCTATATCCACCTTGCTGACATCCCATAGAACATAGAATGGTTAGAATGACAAATAACTTTTAATTCAAAAGGCACCTTAATTTTAACGGATGCCAATGGATGGCAATGTTATAATATCATTCGGTCGGATTTTTTTCGAGTTCCCTTGAACAGGCGTGGTGGGACAATCGTATCCATGCATCACGCATAAATGACCTGGACACGGATGCATCTTTAGGCCTTTTCGGAAACCACTGAACTCACCTTCCTCGGAAACCACTGAACTCACCTACCTCGGAAACCTACCCGGGTTGACACGATACCTAACCAACCCACTGAACTCAAACGTTTGAGTTCAGTGAACCAACCCGCACGTTCGCTTATCTGCGTTTATCCACTGAACTCAAAGTGCGTTTACCTGACTTGCATCAAGGATATATGATTTTATGAAATAAAAAACAAACAAGTAAGAAACATAATTTTAGAAGAAGAAGAATAACCTCATCAATCAACATTTGAAAATTGATTTTTCACCTTATTTTTGTCATCTATCACTATTTCAGTTAGTAAATTCAGTATGAAAGAATATTTTATCTTTCTTTGATTCAATCATTTCATTTTCAACAATATGAACACAAATTTGGTTGGGAATAGAAAGTAGCACATGATGAAAATCTGCCGGACAGTGTGATAGGATTACAATCATGTACATACTACATACAGTACTAACTACCAAGTTCTTTGACAAAGTAATACAGTTGGTCAGGAAGTCGATATGCAAAGGAATAAGGAGTGAATATAGCGAAGGCAGTTGCTGACTAGCATCAATAAAATTCAACTGAAAACCTGATGATAAAAGATATTTCATGGTGGGTTTACATTAGAGTGGTGAAATACAGTTTTTTCACTAATAGTATTATTACTCGTTTTCAGGGTATAACACAATAAAAAATGCTGGATGTAACTATGAATCATTTATATACCTAGTATATAATACTCATCTATAATGTACTGTAAGAATTAATAATAAATCATTCCAAAACAAGAGGTAGGCTTCTATTATTTTGAAGTTATCATAGGTAGCTATTATGAATATGATGTGTTCAATCATTAATTAGACAGTACACATTATCAAAATTCATTGCTGAATTTTAAGTAGAATAAGTTGGAAGTCTTCCAGCTTATATTTTTTCAGTTTTAACTACCTATATGAAATGTAATGATGAGCTTATCATCAATGCTTACTTCAAAAATGGTTAAGGAACAGGGAAGTATCAGAAATTTTTATTCTACATAAAGATAAGAACACAGTTTTGCTGATTTTAAAAATATATTGTTGTGAATATATTTTCCAAATTCCATTTCATAAAGGATATGGAGAATGGGCATTTCCAGTCATTTTCAGAAAAATTATATTTCGAAATATTGGACTCTCATGTAACTCGTACCCATTTTTTGAGATTTTTTTTTTCATCAATTTATCTTGTTAAAAATTATTGAAAACGCCAAAATAATCTACTGAATTCAAACGATCCAGAAGAAGAGGGATGCCATGACGTCAGTGCGCGTCCGATTTTGATTGGTTGTCCCGTTGTTGTACGTTAATGATCTAAGCACCACACAGAGTTGCCAGATCAAAAATAAAAGATAAGTAAGACAGAAGGAAGGAAATCCAGAAATGGCAGAAATACATAATCCCTCGTCTAATCAGTTAATTACCATATCAAAATTCCATTGCGTTAATACCTGTTAGGAATAGGTGGTAGGTATATAAGGTGTTATTAATTCGAGAACTTCATTTTATCTTGAGAGTACGATTAGTACAATTCGTCACTCTTATCGCAACCCTGAAACGATTACTGTTTTCAAGTTTCTAGTGTGTTCAAGTTCAGCAGGATGAAAAAATAGAAGGATTGAAAAGGCAGCATCGGATAATTTGCCGATGGTGGATATTGACATGATGGGAGATTTTTTCACGAATAATGCAAATTTCGTTAGTGCTGAAGTTCTCAATGTGAAAACACAAAGGTTAGTTTATGTTTACATTCCAGAAGAGTGGTGAAATGAAAACCTGTTTCCATGTTATATTTTCTGTGAGTATTCTGGGTGATATTGAAGGTAATATAACGTTTCAGATCAACCAAGGAGGCGTATGGTGATTAAGCTATATCATAAGTTGAGTTGAGAAGTAATGGTGATATATGTGCAGTAAACAAAAATCATCCCTGAACCCAAGAATCACAAGAAAGTCTAGAATTTTATGGCGATAATGAATGAAAAAGAGGAGAACAAATCTTTTGATCAGCAAATTATTCATACTCGAAGACAATCACATGAACTTATACATTTTTACACTTTCTGAAAAATTATAGTTCCTATTTAATTTCATATTTTTTGTTTTCAGGAGGTTGTAAACATGGTGTTCCTTTTTTATTATGGATCCAGTTATTGGAAGAGTGCTTCATTATCAAAAGTGAGCAGGATGGATTTTTACATACCTGTATATTCTTTATCAAGTACCTTATTATTGATAATTACCAGATTTCAATTATTAATCAGTTTTTGTTTGATATGTTCATTAAGTTATTCATCTGATATAATATGTGTGCTGCTATAAAATATATAGATATTCAATTTGTTTTCTGAATATTTATATATATTTCAATTCATTCTGAATCAAAACATTGGGGATTATTATCATATTGAGAAACAATAAAATGCTGTAAAAAGTTGTACCTGCAAATATATTGAAATGGTTTTTATTGTTTCAATAATTTAAATAGACAAATTCTAAATAAAATGGTTTTCATTTACTTCCTACTACTCAAAATCACACATATGAATAAAACTCATCATTTATTTGAATAAACATTTTTATTGAGAACTTATTTCAGGGTAATACTGTGATAACAAGCTAAAGTATCAACATAATATTTAGGTCTCATATTCCTAAGTACCTACCAAATGAAATATACAATATAATTTTGGATACATATTCAATAGATAATACAATGATATTTTATTTTCTATATAATATGTTCTCAAAACAAGTATTTTAACTTTCTATGAAATGTACAATTCAATTTTTTGTAGAGTTTATAGCAATATTATTGCAGCAGTGGTTTTTTTAAATTAATGAGCACACATGCTATAATTAATATTGAATGTATACATTTTATAAATTTGTTTTCCTTTTTATTATTTCTTCAACAAATTAACAGTAGTAAGGAGTTTATTTTGATCACTTTCATCCACAGAAGTAGCATCTGATGAGGAAATAGATTTGTATTTCTCTGTAGATTTTGAACTTCAAGAAATTGTTGATGATGAAGGAGAAATAATATTTGATTTCACTTGTTTGTCCCCTAATATGGCAGAACTTGCTTTATTAACGATATTCTCAGCTTTGAAATACACTTTTTTGGTATTCATTGAGACAGTTCGACCTTTGACTTTACTTCTCAAGTTTACTTGAACATCTACAACAGAACATGTAATTTTTTCACAATTAGATTGATGCACTTGAAATGAACCAGATGGAGAAGGATCGAACCTCAGACTCTATCCTTGGTTTTTTTGAATCGGGTAATTATTCATTGAACAGTTTCTTCATGGTATTCTTTGAAGTTGATGGCCATGGATGTTCCATATAGGTGGATGATGATAGTCCAATTTTCTTTTCCTTGCTCCTCACTCAAATTACTAGGCAAACTAGTTGGTGATAAACTTTCTATAATATATTTATGAGGTACCACTCCTGATCTCAAAAATAACTTCTTGCCCATAACTTTATAGTATATTCAAGTTGCTGCATCTTCTTCTAGCTGTAAATTATATTTTGAACAGGACTGAATTATCGAAAGATTCTGACAATACTCATTGAAGTGGTCTTCACAGTTCACAGACAACATTTTTTCTACCAATGTGAACTGTTTCAGGCAGTTTCAAAGTCATCCTCCATTTGTTTTGTATGCCTGAATTTCTTGTAACATGAACAAACATATTTCGACAAATCGGAACTGAACATTTTTTGTCCCTATTTATAAATCACAGCCCAAATTCACAATGAACGAAGTAAACGAACAAAAATCACAAAATCATACAAGGACGGAATCAAGGTGGATATAGGATGGTGAAACAGGACCATATTCAATAGATATTGGTGGCAGCTTCTTAGCGTTCTAGGGTTGGTACTAATCTGTCATAAATGTCGACTGTCATCAATGTCAACTATCATTTATGTCAACTGTCATTTAATTTGATCGTTTTCATATCCTGGTTTCATATAAATTCATTATAAATATGAAATAACCAAACATGTATATGAATAGAAAAATATTGATGACTTGATGGGCTTATCTGAACTCATTCACAACTGACATTTATGACTATTGACGTTGATGACAGATTATTGCCAACTTAAGAATGCTCAAAAAGCTGCCACCGAAAGCTGTTGAATATGGTCGAAAAACTTGTAGACCGTTTGAGAAGGTACTAATATTTCAGCTACTTGAATGAAGATGGCGGTAAGATCGATTATCGAAGAAGATTTATGTTGCTTACGTATTTCTGTGGTTCGCATCTGACATACGTGAGTTGAAACGACATCAAAACACAATATTTTCGATAAATCTTGAATGAATATTGATATTTTGACTGTTCTCAATCATTTTTCATCTAGAATAGATGAAACTGATAAGAAGCACAGTTTCTGTTTTACCGACACAAGGTATGTTGCCATCTCTGTTAATTTCAGGAAATATTACTACGGTATGAAATCAAGTAGGCAAAGGTCTACAGTTTATTCTAGTGCTTGGTAATAGGAAGCTGTTTTTGGACGGAATAATGGTTTATAAATAGGTTATGTTTTTATTGATAATTTCTATGCATGGTTGCCATATCAGAAGTTACATTTTCTGAGAATGACAATTTGATAATAACTGAAGATGATTATGGTTAGATCACGATGTTTTGACAAATCATATGTACCCATCACATCAAATATATCACGAAATCTGAATGTATTCAAAGAGAAGATGAAAAATAATGTTTTATTGTTCGACTGATGTGACTGAATCTGCTCCGATTGAAAATTTACACCATACATGAACATGATCATCCCTAAACTTGAAATATTTTCATAATGAATTGGGAGTGTCTGATAGTTGATTACTCACAATTCAGAACAATTTCTCATTACACGAAATAGATTCAAAGATTTTACAGACATGGCAACTGCGGTGGGTCTTTCCCTCACTTACGAGCCAGTCAACGCCATCACAAACTTCAACCAATCATATTTCTAGAAGACACTGACGTCACAGCAAAGGATCGTTTGAATTTACAGAATGTGAAGTCACGTTTTCAATATCGAATAATAAATCGAAATTAACAAATTCAGAGTGAATAAGTTATTTTAACTATCTTATATGCCTTCCTCCATCACGTCATGTGAAATAAGGGCATATTTTAAGATACTGGAAATGCCCATTGTTTTGAATAGTTTTCGGACTTGTTTCGTGCTTATCAGCTAGTTACTAATATTATTAAAACATGCAGCAAGTTCAAAAGGTCGTAAAGACGAAATCGACAAAGATTTGTTCAGTATTTCAGCGTTCCTCCTACCGTACAGACATCGTTCCTTTGGCACAAAATACTGAATTTCCTTTCAGGATTGTGTGAAAAATGGATGATCAAGTTGAAAATAGGAAAACTTATTATCACCACAAACATTAACGTTTGTAGTAAGCACTTCCTATAGAACTGGATTTCTCAAGTGAATGCGAAGGTATGTCTTTCAGGTTAAATCAAACAAATAAGATCTGGTTTCACTGTAGTTGTGTCTCTTGTTGTTTGTAATAATAACCTTGATTTCACTTTGGGACCATCAAGGAGAATTAAACCAAGAGATAGGCTCAAAAAGAAAGCAATTCCTTCAATAAACATCTGGAAGTCATCACATGCAAACTTCAAGAGTGAGGGCAATGTGGGCTGAATGAAATCAAATCTTTATTCAAAATGAATAAACTGTGAATTGAATGAAATATCAATTGAAATAAATGGATTTGAATGACTGGTAGACCACAAGGTCTCAAACTTTTTAAGATTCTTGGAACATACCTACCTACTAGTACCTACTCATCTATATATTATATAATTATTTTTATTATATGAATCATCATTTTATTGTTAACATGAAAATAATAACTTGTGTTGCCTATTTGATAGGTAGGTATCTCAATATAAGCACCCCTGTACTTACTTCTCTCAGAGAATAAAGTTTTAATTGACTACAATTGTTTTTATTTTGCTAATCATTTAGGGTATGGTCCGTAAGCTAACCAGGTTAACCATGTGATATTACCATTGAAAACATAAATGTTTGTTGATCACCCTCATGTCAAATTTTTGACATTTCTCGAGCGCCATCTGTTGGTTCCATAGAAAACACTCGTTGGTTCGTGATTTTTGGGAAATGTTTTTCGCTATTTACTAATTACAATTACCACACAGATTAGTTGTTTTCTAAAATAAAATGGCTCATACACAATTCTTGGATGAAATGATTCGTGAATATTTAATTTACAGAGGTTTTGGATCAAGCTTGAAAGCGTTCGATGCCGACTTGAAGGGAGACAAGATGAAGTGTTTCAGAGTAGACAAAATCATAGATCAATTGATGCAATTCATACATAACTTTGATTTAAATTCAATGCGAGAGCTTTGGTGCCATTTGAATAGACATATGTTTTCGAAATTGGAAAGCCATTTCATACCAAGTATGTAGTTTGATGTAGTGTTCAGTGAGTATTCATATACCTTGTTGCTTGAATTTATATTCCTGAATGTACTATAATTTGTGGTGAACACATCCAAGGATATTTGAATCAGCTGATGAATTTCGAAATTATGAAGCAATTTCTACTGTTATGCAATGTTTGAAATATCTTAACAATCACGGAGTAAATTACCTACCTCATTTTTCCAGGTGTGAGGAAGTTAGAGAATGCAGTTCTGAAAATGTACCTCATCAATACAGTTGTCAATAATAAGTCTGATAAAATGACAGATTTTTTCTTCAGAATGACACCAGAGTTGCAAAATCAAGGAGAATGGAAAGACTGGTTTGGTAGGTTTAAGCAAGATTTTTGGTATTCAATCCATACTTAAGTGAATTATCAGATTTCTATTTTCAAGTGTTACCATATTTAAAAAATCCAGAGGAAAATCCTACATTTTCACTACACTTCACTAAGCAGTGGCAAGATACACTATTGGTATCCTTACATAATTTCCTTGCCATGATAATACAGGTAACTATATTATTTTTAATGAACTATTTCGAGTATGTTTGGGTTATAGCTGATTGCATTCAAGCCTTCTGTTAAATTACCATGGACTTATCATAGTGCTATGGTGCAAACTTAGGACTATAACTTATACAAACAAATCAAATATTCAAAAAGTGGTACTTTACATCCCTAGAGATTTAAAATGTACTTTCAACCTTAGGGATTTAATTCTTTACAATAAAAGCTTTTGAAAATTAATTTTCAATAATTTTATCAGAAATATAACAATAATTATGGTGGCAAAAAAAGTGTTATATATTTAGAACAATATTAAACAACAAGAAACATATCAATTTCTGTTAATAAACATGTATGTTTACCACACTGCAATTAACCAATTGAAAAAGAGGTAAATTATTATTGTGTTTTGGAAAAAAGTTGCCGTTGCCTTCGTCGGTGTTTCAATTTGTACAATAGGAATCAAAATCATTTATTTTCTTGTTATCTTTTTTAACGTTCAACCTATCCTGAAGTGCATAAAATAGTATAATATACACCTCAGGACAATCCCTCAACAAATTATAGCTCTCCAGTTCGTCGGGCTATAAACCTGTTGTCTGGGAATTTAAAATGCCTCACAAATAAATAATTTGAACATGACCCTTGCATGGATTTCATTATCAGAGTACAATACATTTTTTTCATTTTAGTATATGCCAACTCCAACAATAATGCACCATGAAGAAGATGCCAATAAAATCAACAAACTGGAAGAAAGGAATGAGTCTTTGAAAAAACGCCTTGCCCTATTAATTGATGGTGGTTCTCAAGCCAATGTCACACCTTGTCAAATAGAACCTCCTCAACATCTACTGGATGACTTTTATATCATTGCTCAGGAAAATAACCTGGGGGAAAGCCAGGCCAGAAGTTTCAGAAACCTCATACGGAATATGAGTAGTAGTGCAAGTCCAATTCTAGGAAGAAAAGATAACTCAGGCACCAGGAAGAAGACAGGAACTGGTAAAGTTTAGAAGGGAAAACTTCCAACCAATCAAAGTGGTAGGTATTATTAATTAGATAAATACAGCAATTTTACAATTTATCTGGTTTGAGTACATTTTCATCCTACTTGCAAAAAGTAAAAAATAATCATTCCAATCTTACCTTCCAAGTCAATTATGATACCCATGAACAGCACAGTAGACAATATTATCCTTCAAAAATTGTCAATATAAAATGCAAATGTGGTTTCAACATGCATGTTTTTTGGAATCAATGAATCATTTTTATCAATTCCTGAAAAGCTTCAAGGAAACTAATTGCTTGGTGGAAACTCCAAATAATTTTCCTCATTGATGCATAAATACTAGTTTTATTCTTAGAATAAGATAATTTTACAAGGTAAAATAACAATCTTGAATACAATAAATACAGACTATTTTTTTCAACATGATAATTTCGGTAATGGAAAATAGAGAACAAAACATCCATCTAATATTTAGCTTGGTGGTTATAGAATATAGAATTTTCCTCCGAAATAAACGATGTTTGTCGAAGATAGATTTCAGTGGAACTTAAGCTAACAATCCTACTATATTGCTTGTGGTGGTTGAAGGCTGACATGAGAACATTTGCTGCCCATTTAATGTTGTAGAAAGCATTTATGTACATTTTAAAATGACGTATTCCTTTGCATGTCAGTGCTTCAGGTCGAATATTTCAATGAGCAATGGTTCTATTTGAGAAGGATTCACATCAAGATACACACTTATTAGCTCATCATTGACTTTGTGCAGTTCTGCCATTTTTTGTATCAACTTCAGAAACGTAGATTTTGCTTCACATCCAGGATATATGCTTTCCAGGTATCTTCTCAACAGATAATAGTAGGAATTCTAAAATGATGAAAAAAACATGTTTTGAATAGAGAATGTTCGATATATTGACAATAAAAATCATGAAAACTATAGTAAAATAATCGTAGTAGGTATATTCATTGAAATTTCCAACTAAATGACAAACCCAAATCTAAGTTTTTCTAACCCAAGTACTGGTCATTTGAATTTTTCTAACATTTATATTCGAAATAATTTTAATTAGATATCGACGATAACTTGTTCGTTTTATATTCCCACCTGTTCCAATTTGATTACATCTTGATGTACCACTCTTGGACGATCTGGTGTAAACAAAATTATTGCACACAGTATCAAGATCATATTTTCGTCAGATATCCATTTTGGATCGAACGTTGTTATGAATCTGGCATGTTCTTCATAAATATTGCCTTTGGCCAATTTCAAAACGTCAGCATTCACCTTCAGAGCTTCTATACTATGTGGAATCTGGAATTCGAATATTTATAGTGCAGGGATTTTCGGAAGGCGAAGTAGGAAATCGATTGGTGAGACCCGACACAAGTCAAAGTTTTTTCCACTTTTTTGTGATTGTCAAATTTGTCAAACGTTATATTGCCTACTTCGCCTTCCGAAAACGTCTGAACTTATGTATTGATTGGATTTTTCTTGGGATAATTCAAATTCAGCTCCAAATTTGTAATATATTTGACAAATGAAAAAAGCTATAAATTGGACAAACATTTTTAGAAAGGTTTAAAATGAATGTCTGGTAAATAACACGCAGAACATTCTGCTTGGTATTTTCCAGGAAAGTATTTATTCTCTGCTCGTAGTCTACCAGACATTCATTACAAATAATGTTTGATATTCTAATTGGATATACTATTTCTCTTTCTAAAAATGTAATATATTTAGTACAACGAATGTGATGTGTTGCACAAATGATAAATGTTTGGTCATTTAAATGAAGTTACTAGTTTCTTGGTATTTACATGCCAGGATTGCTTATTTGAATCATAATTCATAGCACTCCTCAGTAACATGATCTCCGTACATCCTCCTTTCAACAGGGCAACTTGATCTTCCTGGCACATGTTTTTGAAGGCGTTGATTTTTTTCGCCAATTTGATGGTTCTGCGTATGCCTATCGCCGTTAAGTTTATGACGTCGACCAGTACCGGATCAGCGGCCATTTTTTGTTGGGTAGCGGTGGTCTAAGAAAAGTATTGTCTGAATAAACAGCTAAATGGGACAGACAAATTGAACAATTCACATTAGATTCTAAAAGTCCATTGTAAGCTGCTGAATATTTTACCTTAAACTTACTATCGTCGCCAATAAGATCTGTCAACTCATCATCAACGGGCGTCATTGTTGCTTTGTTGGCAACAATCAGTTCATTTAGCTTGGCTCGTTCTGCATCATTGAGCTCCCTAGAGTTCGAGGAACGATATTGAGTGATGGAAGAAAATGTTTCAAATTCTAGTTTGATGGCTTCACATAGTATGGAATCTATCAAACTCGGTTCCACAGAGTATGTTCTGAAATGCAGTTATGATATGAATAAGTACCTATACATGTTATTGTCCAAGGCACTTCAAGAACAGCTTATGATAATGTACATATACAAAAAATAAAATATGTTAAGTTATTGTCGAGAGTAATAAAATAAATTAATTACATATCAATTATGAAAAATAAATAAATAACAGCCCAACAGGTGTCCCGTATAAATGAGTTTTAAAAAATTCCAATAATCTCAATGACATTGATTGATAATTAGATAACATAAGTAGATAAACACCTGTTCCAATATTATGGACCTATGCTGTGATAAAATCTTCAAATATTATACATGTTGAATAGAAACATATGGTATTCAGGGTGCCCGTTTTTCGATCTTAACCATGGAGATCTCAGTTGTTATAAGAGATTATAAGAGAGTCGGTTAAATCGGGGCAAAGTTGCGCATTTTGATGCTGAACAATCATGTGAAAGAAAATTTCATGTATCATTTTTGGTTTTTGAATTAATGAGAAAAAAACTGAAATTTTTAATTTTCGTTTTTATTTTTTCAAGCGAAAACCATAAGAACTGGACGTTGCTAACTTGGACGTTCTCAAGACACTTTCTTATAAGGAATCTAAATCTGTCATCGTATTTTCCAAGGCGTTCTTGATGTCAGAGATACAACAGTCGACTTTGGTTATTCTTATGGGCGTCATATTGGATTTTTGTATTTTTGAAAAATCTGTCACTTTCTGAATACAATGATGTGACACACGATATGTTTGAATCTCACATGATAATCAAAATTAAGATAAAATCGTTTTTACAAAGAGTGCTTTGAAAATAACGCCATCAATTTTATTTAACAAAAACTAAATTTTGTTAGTTCAATTGGGATAAGGAACGTTCACATCCCTATGAAGCTTACCTTTCTAAAAAATAAGATTTGGAGTTGAGAACGAACTTGAAAGAAAAGCTATAAGTTTCTTCTCCGCAAAACGAAACAAAAATTATTAAATACATAACAAAGTTAGAAGATGCTTGAATACTCCACCATTCTCTTCTAGACACAATTGACACAATTTCACTAGTTCTTCTTCCCAGCTCAGCAATATCATCGATGGGTACAATTTTAAGAAATATTTTTTCATTCCTCATAAACAATAATCCAGTATTCTTACTTCAAGATCTGATTCTTGGAATTGTAGGTATCCATCGATTGAGCTTTTCAGAACTTGGATTGAAGAGTAACAGAAGTGAATGGTACGTGGAATATTTGAGCATCTTTTATGACTGTTCTGTTTTGCGACGGAAAAACTTTTATAACTTAAAATGTCGTTCCCAATTCAAAATAATCTTAGTATTAATGCAAGTAAGCTTCCAAGTTCAATTGAACTGTCAGAATTCAGTTTGTTGAACAAAATTTTTGGCATTATTTCCAAAGCACTCTTCACAAGAACGAACTTTTGCCAATTTTACCAGCATGTAAGATTCGAAAATATCGAGTGATAGTAATAGTAATCAGAAAAAAACAAACTTTTCACAAATGCAAAAATTCAATATGGTGACCTTAAGAAAAACCAAAGTTGAGTGTTGTATCTCTGACATCAAGAACGCAATGGAAAATACGATGACAGATTTAGATTCCTTGTGAAGAAGTGCCTCCAGAACATACCTACCAGTTAAAAACGTCTAATAGGTCGCTTCGTTTTTTTTCCAATATTTCAAAAACGAAAAATGATACATTAAATTTTCTTTCACATGATTGTTTAGTATAAAATTGCGCAACTTTGCCCCAATTTAACTGAATTCGTATATCTTATAATAACTGCATAGGTATGGTTAAGCTTGAAAAACGCCACCCTGTATGGCCATCCTGTCACTAACAACATTTAGATCACACATAAAACCACATAACACATTCCCTATTGAATCCCATTGATTGTGAATCATTATTTGCTGGTACACATCAATCTTGTGTAATTTTGTATTGAATAGCTATACAAATGTAGATTTAGAAATTTTTATATGAAATCTTCATTAATAATTATTATAACTATTATTGTAAGGAGGCGAATTATAATAGTCAAGGATATTGCTATTTATTTATTTCTCCTTGCCTTTGAATGCAACTCGATCATTAGAGATTCAACACCGTCTCTCCGACATTGCCGTTGACTCGGATGACGCCCCGTAACCTAGCAATGTCCTGGACATTATAAATCGCATAATAATCTCATCACATTAATAGCTATAATCTTCAATTATATGATAAAATAAGAAAGATGACCCACCTTGTGTTCAATAATATTTACAAATGTAATGTGCTTTAATGGAAATAGATATTAATATGGCATAGATATTTAAGAAAATTATAATTGCATTACAAGAATTTTATGGAAGAATCTGTTTCTCATAATATCAAAACATTTCAGAGAAATGAGTGAAATTCATCTTATAGTTGAAGGCCAACATTGGTAGTACCTATTGAAATGTATATAGGTTGGTAGGTAGTATAGGTATATTGTATATAGGGGTGTTCCAGTTAATGGTGAAGAACTAATACATAATTGATATTCTCACCTTCTCACATCATTCATGATATCTTCAGTTTTATCAACTATAGGTATTTCATTTGAATTATCTGAATTTGCAGATAATATTACACCATTATTATTGCTGTTAACATCATCTTTATCAACATCTTTTTTTTTCAATTCCTGAAACACTGGTGCATTAATTATATCATCACTTGAAGAAACAAGTCTCTCATTTTGAGAAGAAATGTTAGGGTTTCCAATCAAGCTCTCTGCAGAATTGTTATAGTTGATAACACTGACTGTATTTGTTGTATTCACTGGCTGTAACAAATTTTCAGGTGATGAATCTTTAGTTAAAACAGTACTAGAACTTGTAGTAATGTAGCATTCACTCTGTTGTGAATCAGGCTCAATCATTTCTTTCTTCATTTTCTTGAAACCTGACTTGAGATTACAAATTGTTCTTTTTCTAGCCCTGTTTTCTTTTATTTTTTGACGCTTTGCTTCCTTGTCATGATCTGACATTATTAAATCTTTGCACATACCAATAGCCTTACACTTGTCAAGTCTACATTTTTGGCAAAACCTTCTTGTAACTGCTGTGATGTCACATTGGTTGTTGAAGGGACAACTGAAATCTTTAGTAGCAAGTGCATTTCTTCTAAAAAAAGCCTTACAGCTTTCACAAGTCACAGCATTGAAGTTATATCCCAAAGCTTTATCTCCACATACCCTACATACTTTGGATTCTGATTTCACCATTTTTCCGGATACTTTACTGTGGATTATTGTAGGAGTGACAATAAAATGTCTGAGGAACCATGTCATAGATAAGTATTTATCTAATCAGTGAAGTGACTCACTATTGTATGTATCAAACTCATTCAATTACTAGCTGAAGTTGATTAGACTTTGTTCCTTCCATATGATGTTTATAAATATCTTATCCAAGTCCTTCATTTTGTCCATCATCTTTATTCTTGTTTTGTATTTTAGAGTAACAATTTTTATTGTAATAAAGAAAAATATGTTTAGCAACTTTCAGTTTCCTTTTCACAGTTTTCAGTTTTCACTAGTTTTCACTTTTCAGCTGTTTCAGCTCTCATCTGTCATATCCAGTGTCACTTGTCATCGAAGAACTTTTGCCTGTGCTAGGCATAGAATTGTGCTAGGGCGCTAGGGGTCTGCAAGAAAAAGGAGGTACTACATGATCACGTGGTACAACACATGTATGGCCAAAATGAAAACGACCAATCAATGGCCTAGTACTTTCAACCCCCCCCTGGACCTACAAAACAAGTAACCTGGATACCGGATCTAGCGTAAGCAAAGATCTATGAACTTTTGCCACTCGAGTTGGATCACAAAATGACAGGCCAGATTTGTCGATTTCATTATCCTGTAGATGACGTCAACGCGATGCCTCAAGGTGACTTCCCAATGCATCGTTTTTGCTTGTCGCGTCTCGCGTCATGCACTCTGATTGGTGAAGCGGAATTCAAAATTGCTGTGCTGCTTTTTGTCTCCATTGTTCCAAATGAAAGAATTATTAAAAGTGCGGTTGAATAAATTAAATGGAGGCCATAATAAAACAAAAGCGAAGAAAATTATTAGTTTATTCCCTAGGAAAATGTAGAAGTGCCTGTGCCACCAATGTCTTACAAAATATTGCAAAAATCAGTATAATTTATATGCCTACCATTGTTTTGATTTTGATTGCTTCATATTCTTTCAAATCTGAAGGAGTGGTTCGCTGAATTAGAAGATCTCTGATGATTGCTTTTTGTCAAAGCTGAGTATACTTCATGAATTCTACCATCATCGGATATGTTCCAAATGAAGTAAATTTTTCCTATGAAAATGAGATTTACGAATTTTGGACATTTTGATCAATCAACGTTGCCAATTGGAAAAGGATACTAAGTACATACTAAGGATAGACCACGATAGACATATGGAAATCGGCTTCACTTTGCCTATAAACCACATGTTCTGTGTATAAACTGCGAGTTCCATGCCATTTATTTTGTGTCTTTTGTCTTATTATGTTTTCATGTTAAAAAATATTGTTAATTAGACTTCCAGAAATGATTTTTCGTGCTTGCATGACCTTCCATGAGAATTTGTCACACGCGAACGGAAAAATCCCTATTTCCATACTCGTGATGAAATATACTACTATTTGTGACCGGCATGTTATAAGCTTACATCGTCATAGTTACGATATCAATAAAGAGGGTGGTAAAACTTCGTTTATCGCACTCCTATGAGTTCGCAAAAAAATTGTGGTGGAACTTACGTATTTTGACCTCCTGATCACGAATCTGAAGTCAAAACGCGGCGGTCTAAAGTATTTTCGCATGTAATACAACAAGTGTATTGATGATTATCGAAACAAAAATTCCTTCGATTTTGAGAAAAGCGCGAGTGTAGTTTCCCAAAGCAACATGATTTGTTTCGAAAAAGAGAAGGAATTTTTGAAAATCATCAATAACACAAGTTGTATTTGTTCAGATTATTTCATGAATAAAATCAAAGCCATTTTGACGATTTCCTATTTATTGTTTATGGAATCAGTTATTTTGATTATGCATTGTAGTTCGACACAAAAAGATTCGTTATGCAACCAACAATACATTTATGCCATTGTATGATGTCGACAAGATTACCTAAGCACTAGGTACTACTGAGCAGTGTTGCCAGGTGTGGCGCATTTGCGCCAAAGTGGCGCATTCGAAATTGAAATGGCGTTTTGATTTGAACACTATGCGCCGGGCGCTTAAAAGTGGCGCTTGGAAATGTCATCAATCTTGTTTCATCACTGGTGGGGCAGCGTCAAATTTGAAATTTTGAATATGCCAAATGGCCAAACGGCCAAACCAACAACGAGTCTGGAAGTTATTTCGGTTGGTGAATGCTCCAAAACAGTGTTTTGTGAAAAAATGATATCAGCAAACTTCTAATCTACCGGAAATAATATAGTTACCCACTCTATTAGCTTATTCGCATTATTCGCATCAAAAGAACCTGATATGATTATGATCATTGACGCGAAAATTAACACATTTGCATTGAAAAAGGATGCCAATGATTGACCAATTTGAAACATTTGTAATTTATGAAACAATATAAACAGTTTTAGTAAACGATGTAGAAATAAATCGCTGGAAAGACGATTCGAAGACCTTTAAAATGAGGTTCCTCATGACCCTTGTTTGCATTTGAAAAAATAGACGATTACGCCAACACTGATGGCTTGATGGCTTGATGTCGATATCGTGTGATGGGCCTATAGAAGAATTATTTTTTTTTTCAAGATTTTTTCGAAATTCGTTTGTTTTCCAAATGATGAATTTATTTCATATAATAGCATTATACACTGTATATGATTCTCCGTTAGCTGTTTTTTTTTACTGAAAGGTGGCGCTTTTTGGCGCTTTTCAATGTTAAAACTGGCGCATGTGAGTTTGCATCACCTGGCAACACTGCTACTGAGCTAAATTCAGTATGATTGTTGTCACAATTTGTTTGGTTAGGTTACATTAGATTAATTCTATTGATGCTGAAATTGTTCAGAATTTGTGGGAAATGAAGTGGATACATATTAATAGTGTGTGTTTATCATGGTTCAGACGAAAATTTGGTGTAGTGGCATTCATTTATTTACCAGGGAATTGGAAAATAATTTGACAGATTGCAACTGGTAAGTCGCTGCCTACGAATCAGAAAGCGAAATACAGAAACGAAATCACAGCATGCCAATCAGGAGCCGAAATACAAAATCGACATTTCCAAAACTTCTCAGCAGAAAAAAAAATTCACCCTTCTTTGAAATGTAAACAAAACAACCTTTTTACACTGATTTTCTGGTAATTTGTATTTATGATGTTGGCAACGTGATTGTTTGGCTCATGGTAAGACTTTGCCATGCCAACATCTCAAATAAAAATAACCAGAAAATCAGTGAAAAAAGATGTTTTGTTTACGTTTTGAAGAAGGGCGAATTTTTGTGAAAATAACAGTTTTTTATGCAAGAAAGTGTTGGAAACAAGTGAATATGAGCATGTGTGATGTTTTGGCTCAATGAAGGAATCATTTTGTATGTTTTTATTAGCAGAAAATGGAGATTTGAAATGATGCACTTTTGAGACAAAATGGGGCCGTATCTCCGAAAATACTTGAGACCGCCGCGTTTCGACTCCAGATTCGTGATCAGGAGGTCAAAATACGTAAGTTCCACCAAAACATTTTTCCGAACTCATAGCAGTGCGATAAACGAAGTTTTACCAAGAAGGTCATATTCCCTTGGGATGTTAAAGATGCTATAATTCCCTCTATGAACGTGTATCATAGCAATATGTGGCAATATGATATCTAAAAACACAGGTGATTTTGGTATTCTAAACACCGTTCGTAATATGACTTTAACAAATCTAGCAAACCAAATTCCTGATTTGAATACATTGAAACATTATTTCGTTAAAATCGATCAGAAATAAAATTATCAATGTATATACCACGGGAATTAATCTCGAGACGCAAACTTTGTCATCAGTAATGTAATTTATTCGATTTGATTTGTACAAAGTAACAGATTTGGGTTTGTTGCAAGGGATACAAACACAATAAGATAATAATTAGTTAAAATAAATTCTAAACATTGATATTAATATTAATTGAGGCCCTTATAATTCCCTTGATGGCTTGATATATAAATAACTAAGTATAACATAATTCTATATAATTATAGGTATTACAAACATAATGTAATTATTAATATAAATAAAGTTGTTTTTATAGTTTAATATCGTTCTAAACACGTTACACTTTTGTTGCATCCATATAATGTTTCTGATGAAATAATTATTGAAATTTAATTTTTGAATTCAACTTTTATTGCAGAGAAATTCACTTTAAATTTCTAGTATCTCTTTTTCCGCCTATACGGCGTCGGTCTCTTTCCAAGCAACAAAGCTTTAAAAAAAATTCTGGAACAATTATCAATGCCCTTGGGTTATTACTACTGAAAATTGGGCCTATCAAATGTCTAATGCGCAATGCGATATTTTAACGCTCAAGATTTATTTTCATGAAATAATTGCGTCCAGATTTTTCAATATGCATACATTTTTCTAAACGATTTCTATTTTCATCAAGCATATACGAGTTGTTTTATTTTAAAAATAATCAGGTCATAAACATACAGGTAAACGAAAAATATTGCTGACCAATGAGATAATTTCAACATACTGCAAACACAGCAGTTTTTAATTTGCACAAAAAGTCGATAGACGAAGTTTCAATTGAACGGAAAACGTTGTGTGGAATAAAATGAATGTAAAGCTGTTGAAAATTTTCATCATATTTTGCGTTTTGCGAGATGCATCGGGAATTGAAGATGAAATTGAGACTTTTGTTAATATTAATGGGAAGAAAGCTCTACAGTATGTTGGTGATAAATTTCTGAGTTTCACCATCGATCCAGCTGTACTTTTGGCAGGAGTTAGTTTGAGGTGAGTACACTGAATAATCTGATTTGAATGACAAAGGTGGAAAATGATCAATTTCTGAAAAATTTTACCTGAAACTCTCATATTATGGTGTATGTATATGAAACATATTCACCCTATATTACGATTTTTATTCTTTGATTTAGATTCACCACTGAAATTTGGCATTATGATTCTTGAAATTGTACACATCGATATACCTATTGGTGAACTGAAACTGAGAATATACATCATCGAAACTTTCAGGACTTGGACAAAACATCTATTTCAAAAGTAATATTTGTCTTGTCCTTACTATATACAGGGCTATTCAAATTCGAGTCTATCCATGGGGATTTCGATAACGGTAAGAGATAGAGGGTTGGTTAAATGGGGGCAAAGTAGCGTATTTCAGAGGTTGATTATATGGATGAAAAAAATCTGACCTAGCTTCTTCAGTTCTGGAGTTATACAGGAAAAATATCTTTTTATTTTACAGAGATTTTTTCAAAATTTTGCCACTTTGCCATAGCAACTTTATGTAGCCTTTCCAAATATCTTAATTAAAATTATATACAGGGTATCCTATAGATTGGGCCTCCCTCGACTATAATTTTCAAATACGTACCTGTATTTTTTCTTGCATTTTTTTGAATGCCAAGGGTCATATATTATACTGACGTAGTATCTTCATCTGAATTACAGAGTGTTTTGGAAATATTGAACTATTACCAGTAAAATTTCAACATTTTTTTTTAATTTTTCCTGTATAACTCCAGAACTGAAGAAGCTAGGTCAGATTTTTTTCATCCATATAATTAATCTCTGATATACGCTACTTTGCCCCCATTTAACCAACCCTCTATCTCTTACCGTTATCGAAATCCCTATGCATAGACTCGAATTTGAATAGCCCTGTATATACCTATAAAACTGAATATTATCCGAATACATTGCTAATACCTACTCATAATATTGTATAAGTAGGTTTCATATATTTTTGAAAAGCGCTCTATGTTTCAAATATTGAAAAATGTACAGGGTGTTCCATTCAGAAAATCGTTACTTTGGGTTATATCTGAATAATAATAACAGTCAGCTCATTCAGAAAATCTAGCTAATCCACTGGATTCTACGTAAAAATATGTATGATATATCATAGAGATCTACAGTTTTTACTTTTTATATAAGTTGAAAGATAAAGCTGAGATACAGTGTGTCCCAAAATGCAATATTTTCAAATCCGCCATATGTATGTATGTATGTGTGGTGACATCAGGTATTCAGGTGACGAGAGACGACAGCGAGTTCAGTCTAAGATCAGCC
Organism: Chrysomela aeneicollis; assembly: GCA_029955515.1. Classification (NCBI taxonomy): domain Eukaryota; kingdom Metazoa; phylum Arthropoda; class Insecta; order Coleoptera; family Chrysomelidae; genus Chrysomela; species Chrysomela aeneicollis. The sequence continues at coordinate 52,841 of JARUHQ010000003.1, forward strand.
AAACCGAATGTAACAAAATGAAAACTTTTCTTATGAACTTTTCAGCGAGAACTCTCTTCGCCTGGCGAAACATCTGAGCCCGGCTTTTTTGAGGATCGCCGGGCCGTCCACGCCGTTAGTAAAATATTTCGACAAGGACGACCGTCTGCCGAGCTACGTCTCCGAGGATGGCAACAATGTTGTCGTCTCCCCCTCCATGTGGTTCGGCATCAATGAGTGGCTCAAATTGGCCAACCTGGTGCCCGTATTCGGTCTGAATGATGCAGATACTGCAAGGGGAGTGTGGAACCCGAAGACGACGTTGCCACTTCTGGAGATCTCCGACAAGCTGAATGTCAGCTGCTATTGGCAACTCGGATATGGTGAGTTTTTTTTTTTTTAAAGATTCGCTCTCACCTTTCACTCATCCTCATTCAATCATTCATTTCTCTCATCCTGGCATCAAAAACTTGTTCATTTGCCACAGAATTTTAGTATGCATATTTTTCAAATGTATGTAAAGACAGAACACGCTACACCCAGTCGCCTCGCCTTTTTTTGTTATTTCTGACGGGCCTGGGAATCGAACCCACGACCGTAATGGACTTCCACTATAATCATCGCGCTTTGCGCTTATCGCCACCACGGCGACTATGGTGAGATTATAAAAAATATAACTTTTCAGGGAATAAGGCCCATCAGTTTATTGATGAGTTTTCGGCTTTGACGATACTAGCGGTGAAAAATGCAATGTTGTTATTGGACAATATGAATGGTTGAATCTTAGCTTATCTGTATTGTTTTATTACAAGGTAGCATAGCATCGCTAACGAGAATAAATCGATTAGGAATAAACTGATGGGCTCAAAGTCAAAAAAGTATCTTTTCAAATTAATTTCAATAATAAAACTTGTGGTCGATTGTTGACACCTTGAATGATTATTTTTATTAGGTACTATATAAAGCACACAGATAAAGGGTCAGTACTTTATATGTCTTTTAATATTTCAATATGAATAAAGAATTATGCAATTGTCACCAGAAATTATTATGAAGAACGTTGCCTTCTCAGGCGTTGCGATGAAACTGAATCTCAGGGCTATAGTTTGGTTTTTATGTTTTCGGCCAATTCGAAACAACAACCATGTGGCGGGCGAGGGAAATCAAAACGCCAGATAATTCACCAGGATATTTTATTGAAAGCGTTTTGATACAGAGTTTTCTCCTAGAACTGAATACATATATCGTATTTTCTTTCTGAACAAATGGTTATCTGACGAGAGTCAGAAGATCATCTTTTTTTCAAGGATTAAAAGAGGTCAATTGAAAAACAACTAAAGAAGCCTACATTCATAAAATTTTTGTCAGATGTGTCATATGTAACATGTGACCGATCAGGAATCTACGCTACTGGGTGCTTCCGTTGTACCTATACACAGTTTTTTCCATTGCGTCTTTATTGAAACGACAATAGGTATACAGGATGTCCCGAATCAACCTATTTGGCCGAATTGAAACAGAAAATTCTCTCGAAAAATAATTGCTAATATTTTTGATCTCATCAAATGTCTGTTATTGCAAATTCGCATTTTCTCAGAATATTTTATTTGAATTTCCTTTATAATTTAGCTTAGTCTTCAATTTGTCGTATGTACTTACTTGTCACTGAATCACCTTGTATATTTAGAAATTGCTTCTTCATCAATTCTCAATAATTTTATAACTTATAATATCAATAGGTATGGAATACCTACATTGAACTAATGAACGAATTATTCAATATCTAAGGTAAAAATAATTTCAGACTCATCAAATAAAAGCGAGACAAGATATATGCAAGACCTCAACATACTCGATTACGTATTGGCTGCCTTTCCCGGGAGAAATGAAACTTGGAGGATTGTTGGCAGTGATATCAGCCACATTTCGCCAGAAAAAACCGAAAATACGTTGGACGAAGTGAAGGATATCGTTACCGCAGTTATGTGGGAACCGTAAGTACTCACCAAATCTCAAAAGTTTGATAAACAATTGACTCGCTTGATCATGTTCAACATTTTGTTGTATATATACAGTGCGACTCAAAAAATGACAGCAAAGTTAGACGAGGTTTAAGTGTGTCTGCTATTTTTTATCCTGAACGAATATGAAAATTATCGGCCTGTCTTGATCAATTCTCTCTCAAATTAGACTAAAATCAATAAAATCGGTGAATAAATAAAAAAGTTGTGAAACGAAAACAAAATTCAAAATTCTTGCTTTGTGTGAAAACCCTATAGGTATATTTTTTCTTGATAATGTTATCCATGCTACATGTGATGCTACTAAGCTTGTTTTGATTATTCTATTCATGTAAGCATTGGTTATAAGATCACCATCCTACAGTGACTGCACCAAAAATTTAAACTTTAGGAAAGGTGAATACATAAAAAGGCTACACCAAAAGCATAAATATTCATTTATTTAGGCTACCTTGCTCACTACCTTCTCTACTTCTTTATTTTGTGAAACTACAAACAAAATATACTCCTTCGAAAGTTAATCCCTCTGAAGGGTGGAAACGATCCTTCCAGTGGCATCCTGCGTAGGCCAAGCAATTGAGTTCAATGTGGGGAAAACCTACCTCACTACTTGTTACCCTACCTTTCAACAGCTTTTTTTCTTGTTTAAATTTGAAGCATACAAGAATCACTTTTTTCCCTATAGTTCCTAGTTTGTTTTTTTTTGCCATCCTGTTACAATAATCTCTTTTGGAAATAATTTTCTATTCAGCTGTTTCATGAATTATATTTTGCCAAGTCTACGAAGAATTTTTTTTGTTTGTAAACTATATTTTGCCTAAATCTTCAAATAATAATTTAATACTATTTCCATTATATTTTATCATAACTAATATGGAGTCATACTTTAGGTCTGATATCGGAGAATATTCATTTCCTGAGAATGAAGCCCTCAAACTTCTTCAGCAGACATCCAGATCGAACGTCAAATTGTGGACCACCGCTCCAAAATCTGAAGGACCAGTTACTTTTTCATCGGCATTGCTATGGGCGAAACAGCTGGGGAATGCAGCAAAAATAGGATATGATGTTGTTTTCAGACAACCACGAATCCATGAGCTATTTTCTGATACACCGGTGAGAAAAATGATTCACCTATCATGTTGAAGACCCTATACCGTGTAGACACAAGGAACTTTTTTATGCATATTATCACTTCATTATCAAAATTAGGTATATGGGCACAAAGTATATTTTTTTAAATGGGACACCCTAAATATTTTGTTTGTATCGGATAGGGTATATTTTTCTAATTTCAAATAAACATACATATTTCATGTTATCTCTAACAGATTTCGAGATATTTGACGTAGATATCCATATTTTATATGGACTATTTCAGCTAATTAGGACATAGATGGTCAGGGTAGCTATGGAAATGATTGAAATATCTGTTGTCAAATTGATGAATGCTTATATTACGACCAAGGTGGATATAGGATGGTGAAACAGCTCTTCAATTGTTTCTGCGAAAAACTTGTAGACCGTTTGAGAAGGTACTAATATTTCCACGACTTGAATGAAGATGGCGGTGAGATCGATAATCGAAGAAGATTTCTGTTGCTTACGTATTTCTGTGGTTCACATCTGACAGACGTGACTTGAAACGACATTAAAACAATAAATTTTCGATAAACCTTGAATGAATAGTGATATTTTGACGCTTCTCAGTCATTTTTCATCTAGAACAGATGAAACTGATAAAAAGATGACAGGAGCACAGTTTCTGTTTTACCGACACAAGGTATGTCGCCATCTCTGATAACTTCAGGAAATATTACTACGGTATGAAATCAAGTATAGGCAAAGGTCTACAGTTTATTCTAGTGCTTGTTAATAGGAAGCTGTTTCACCATCCTATATCCACCTTGATTACGATCATGACATATAGATTTCGAGAAATTTGACGTTGAAATTCAGATTTTATCCGGATTCTCTCTCAGATTAGGAATAATAAAAAAAAGTTGTCGACGATTTCGTAATGTTGTGCTTCCGCATGATTTTCCATAATTGTCCATCAGGAAACCCAGCTCTATGAGGCATGCGCTATAGAATTCTTTTTATGTTCCTAGAAATTTAACTTCCTCATCGACATTTCGAATCGTTATTCGTTTTCTTTGTTTGGGAGAATTAGTCTCATTCAACAATGCATTAATATTTTTGAAAGTATTAGCAGAAATAATTACTCGGTTGCCATATAATACTCTAAATTCCGGTTGTGCGGTTTTGGCATTATTATTATTTTTCAAATATATCTACTGATATCATATTTTTCCCTGTTACTAAAATCCAATATGACAAATAACCTCACAAATAACTGACAATGCATCGCAATCATCATTTAGACAATAGATATTACCTTTGATCATATATGATTACGCTAGATACGGTGTCTAGGTCGATCCAAAATTTGTACCATACATATGTGTTGTACCACGTGATCATAGTAACTACTTTCTTGCAGACCTCTCTAATACCAAACAAATAGTACATGATGCCGGATGTAGCGTAAGCATATATATGATCTGAGTATATTACAATTATTATTATTTTCATACCTACTTTCATACCTACCCTATATCCAAATTAGCTGAAAGAATCCGTATGAAATCTGAATTTTAACGTCAAATATTTCGAAATCTTTTAGGGATAACATGATATATGCATATATATATTCAAATTCGAGTCTATGCATGGGGATTTCGATAACGGTAAGAGATATAGGGTTGGTTAAATGGGGGCAAAGTAGCGTATTTCAGAGGTTAATTATATGGATGAAAAAAATCTGACCTAGGTTCTTCAGTTCTGGAGTTATACAAAACACTCTGTAATTCAGATGAAAATACTACGTCAATATGAAACATGACTCTTGTCATTCAAAAAATGCAATAAAAAATAAAGGTCCGTATTTAAAAATTGAAAGTTGAGGATGGCCCAATTTATACGATATCCTGTATATAATTTTTATTCAGATATTCGAAAAGGAAGAAGCTACAGGTCAGATTTTTTTCATCCATATAATCAACCTCTGTAATACGCTACTTTGGCCCCATTTAAACAACCCTCTATTTCTTACCGTTATCGAAATCCCCATGCATATACTCGAATTTGAATAGCCCTGTATATTGGAGCTCATAACTTTTTTCTGAATCTTCAACTGTTTTTCTGTTAACATATATGAAATCTATGTAAAAAATTAAATTTTTTGAGAAAATAAACTGAACGATAGAAAAACAAGTTAAGGCTTGAGGGTTCAAAATATACGTGAAGACCCTGTACCTAAAACCTTCATGTATTAGACCTGGGAATCATATGCTTTGAAATACTTTCATGTAGGTAGGTATACTTGAACTATCTCAAAATCATATCACAAATCCGGACTCTGATAAATATCCTCAAATTCTTCATATACATTTGATACGCACTGGAAACAAAATTTAAATGATACCTGAGCTTGTTGAAACTAATATCCATTTCGGCTTCGAAAATATATAATATATTACCAACAGTAGAGGTGCAACAAATAAAAAGAAAAAATAGCAAAAATATAAATGGGTCGATACTAGATATAATAAGATATGCTATTCAAATATAAATTGCATAAATGAACCCATCAAACAACAACACTCAATCAATATATTATGATTGTAATCAATCAATATGATGCGTATAGACTTTGTATACACATTAGGAGGTATTGGGTTCTGAATTCCTATTAATATTTCAGGCGTACTGGTTTTCACTTCTACACAAAAACCTCATGGGTAACAATGTGTTGGACGCAAAAGCAACCACCAGTCACGATGGAAACAACATTTTCGCCCACTGTACAAGAAAACAGAACAGTTTCGTGAGAAGAGGGGCGGTGACAGTAATGATAGTCAATGCTGATGAGGGACAATACAAGGTCAAGGTCAAGATGGGAACGACAATGCCCGAAAAGTCGATGGAAGTACAAGCCTACCTGTTAACGTCATCAGGATTGAATTCAACGTTAGTGGAATATAATATTAATTTTTCTTGTATCTGAGAATTATTAGAATAGGGAAATAGTATATGGGGTAGACCAAACTCGATGTCCTATTAGACGTTATTGAAGAACGGGACATTGGTTCAATTTGTAAATTTGGTTGTTTGAGTAATTATTACTTCTGTTCTATCGATCTAACCGATTCAAAAAGAATCTCTTATATTTTATTACATTTTTAGATATTCCAGCCGATTTTGTCAATATATCATAATTGGAGTCTAGCGGGAACGATTACAGATTTTTCCACTTTTCGAATTTTTTGAGCCGAACCTATTCATTTTCAAAATATTCGAAAAAAACTCAATTTTTGAATTATCTATTTCATTTTATTCTTGCTTTATTACTGGAGATACCAAAAACCTGAAAGCACTTCTTCACCGCCACATTTTGCGATCTTCAAAATAACATTCTTAGATTTCGAGTTCGACGTTTCGTCTTCTCGCGGCCATCATTAAATTTTATTTTTTATATACAAAGATTCATCTTTTTCTATTTTTTCAACAATGGTCTGACCCCTGAAATACATTGACCCTCAAATCATTTATTTATTTTATGTATTTATTATTGACGAGTTTCAAAAAAAAGTTGATGATGGCCACGAGAAGACGAAACGTCGAACTCTCAATCTAAGAATGCTATTTTGATAATAAAAAAATGTGGCAATGAAGAAGTGCTTTCAGTTTTGTTTTTGTATATCCAGTAATAAAGCAAGAATAAAATGAAATAGATAATTCAAAAATTAAGATATTTTCGAATACTTCGAAAACCAAAAGAGCTATCGCAGATTTTTTTGCACCATAATAATGAAAATAAAATTTCGCAATTTTGCCCCAATTCAATTTGAATAATCCTGTATATATATATACAGTGTGTCCAAGATAAGAATGAACAGCATGGGGATATCGGAAACGGTAAGTGATACGGGGTCGATTAAATTAGAGAAAAGTAGCGCATTTATGTGCCTAATAATATGACATTTAGAAAGTTTTAAGAAGGGGTTAACCTTTACAAACATGTCAGAGTATATTTGCGGTGTAAAGGGGGAAGTAAAAATCTCGAGCGAAAGGGGCGGAGACCAATGTCGAACAAAAAACGCTAAGCGCTGTTGGCGTCTCACTCCAACTCAGTGTCGCGTAAATTCGTAGTAAATAGATTCGGTAAACTTTGTAAATAGTCTTGCCCTGGTCGAGTGGTCGCTCGGAATCTGTGGCTCGGGATGGCTCGGGTCTGCGGCCGTCGGCCGGCCGTTACAATTCTCAGAATAGGCCTCCGGCTTTTCATCACTCCTCAGTATATTTTGAACTTACTGTGTCTATGAGGATAATTTGATATGATATGGGAAATATAAAAAAACTTGTCGAAACAGATGAAACCCTTTCGAATATCAAAAACAGTAACACAAAAACGTCTACACGAGCTAAATTGAAACTTATAAATACACAAATTAGAAAATGTCTCTCGGTCGTGGGAGAAATGGGACTTTCGATTGGACAAAAGAGAAAATTTCAAGCAAAAATTGGTGAGCTAAAACGGGTTAGATTTCTCATTCCAAAAATAAATCGGGGGCATGTAGGTTCAGGATTGAGAATTCAGACAGGGCTCGTTATCAATTTGAATCACGATGAAATTGAATGCTTTCTCATTGATGCATCGTATGATGAATATGGACACAGAATAAAAAATGCTGTTTATGGAGAAACTATACTGAACATTTTTATACACAACAAAATATATCGAAATATTCTTCTTCGATAGGTATGAATGAATGACATTTTTCAAGGTATTCAGTATATATCTTTACTGAACTTGAAAACTCGAAAACTCACATGATATATTTGAAAACAAAATTTACAAATAACATCCTATTTGTCTCTTATATTTTGACCCTTACCTACAGCATCAAGTATACGAGGTGGAAAAAACATTGAATATAAAAGTTGTAGGGTTTCATCGGTCCTATATTTTATCACTTCCAAAACGAACAAATGCGAATCGCAATTTTTTTTTCAAATGGATCACCCCCGGTCATAGGTTTATAGTCAGAAGTCCACTTGTTTGTTTTATCTTCTGGTTTCCATGGTATATTGTATCCATATGCAAGGAAAGGATCAAATCAAAATTTCATTGGAAATTTTCATTCAATATTGGAATTGAAATAAGTGGAAAGCGGCTTGAGAAAAAAAAAAGTATTTCATTCTGGTTGAAAAAAAACTGTATTTTTTTCAATTTTGCGATTCGCATTTGTTTGTTTTGGATGTGCCAAAAGATAGTACCGATGAAATATCTCTTATTTCCATATTACTCTCGTATCTACTGGTCAACTATTTCAGGCAGCAAATATTTCATGTAAAAATCTACTAATTTTGATTCCATCTTATCTTGCCAAAATCTATCATTACGATGAATTTTTTTAATTTTTATTCCTTTATTTGTCCATACCGCGAAATAACCTGCATGAAATTTCGAAAAAAAAAAGTCGATGGCGACCCTCGAATGACGAAACGTCGTATTAAAAATTCTATACTGCTAAGTTATAGAGCATGAAATACAGTTTCAAGAAAATGTCTGCTATTTTCGTATCTATTAAAATAAAGCCAATAAAAAATTAAAATCTAAAATCTAAAATTTGTATTTCTTTGCGGCTCATTGTTGCGCACATGAATACACAACTTTTTCTTGATTCAACCGATCCTGTATCTCTAACCGTTATCGAATTCCCAATGTAGGGCTTCGAATATGGGACACCCTGTACATCGATTCCAATTATTTCTTATAAAAACATTCGAAAATATTTACGTACCTTATCAATCTCAATATCTTTTTTTCGACTGACAATTTCCTCACAGAAAGTCTTTTACGATGTTTATCGCCAGTTCGATAATTTGAACTCGACATGCTTGATCACAATAATAATACTAGTTCACAAACTAACAATAGTGTCACCATCTGAATGCAATCGCAAACTATGATACATGCATATCTGGACGGTCCTTTGATGTGCACATAGCGCCTGCCGCCGCCGTTCGCAAAAAATGTTTACGTTTTCTTTCACCTAATTAGTCTTATTCGAGAATGCAATGAATCCTTTTCGCAACTTCCATTGATATCATCACATGTGCTAAAATTATTGGAATAGCTTCAGTGCTATTTTTGGTTTTTATGAATGAAAATACGATTCATTCATAAATTCATAGTATCCATGTAAAAGTGCTTATTTGGTGCGAGGGCGCTCGAATCAGTCATGAAAAATGCTCCGTAATTGAGTCTGCAGGGGTTCAGCAAAAATCATTTTTGAGCTAGTAATTATTGATGGATCGCGATAATTTTTTTTTTCAATAGAGACAATTGTATGATTGAGGCATCTCTCGGAGTACTTTTTCGAAATACGATATATCTTGTGAGATAAAAAATAGTGAATATGGGAGAAATTTCGCAACTTTTTTACTTGTTTTTTTTCAAAAAATCAAAAAAGTACTACGAGAGATGCCTAGATCCAACCTTCCTCAAGCAGAAAGTGAAAAAAAAATTCGATTTTTTTCAGCGAGGTCCGAGTAATATGATTTTTGCCATTCCTTGTTTCACAAAGTTTTACCATCAATCCCAAATAAGGTTAACCCCCTCTTAATATTCCAAGTAGTTTCGGAGATATCCGAGAAAAACCGAAATTTGAGAATTTTGCGAGAAATGGTTCCGAAATCATATTGTGTGATACATTGCTGTATTCACAATGAAAAATGGAGTCGTATACAGGGTATACTTTAGTTTCGGCCCATATAAAAATACAAAGTTGATGATGTTTTCTAAAAGCTAAGCTAAAAGCTATTTGTTTTACATTTCCTTTGAAAATAAAGCAAGGATAAAATAAAAACGAAATTCTCAAATTTCGGTTTTTCTCGTATATCTCCGAAACTACTTGGAGTATTAAAACTTTCTAAATGTCATATTATTAGGCACATAAATGCGCTACTTTTCTCTAATTTAATCGATCCCGTATCAGTTAACGTTTCCGATATCCCCATGCTGTTCATTCTTATCTTGGACACACTGTATATATCTTTTGCATTCCCTTGAAACATATATATTCAGCTACCCCCAACCCTCCGTACAAAACTTTCACTGAGTGATTTATCCTAAATTCGCAAAACATCTGCAAAGAATTAATCTGAAATTCGGGTAATTCGAGTAGAAAGATATGAGGAAAGTCATATTCACCTGTTTTTCGAGTGGACTCTTCAATTTCATTCCGGCACACTGTGTACTGAAATTTCATTACACCGATTTCCTAAAGATAATGCACATAGATGAGTGATGCATAGCAAAGTTGCATCATGAAGTTTCTCCAAATTTCTTTCTACCGTAGATACCTACTATTTCACTTTACCTACGGAAAGTTCCGAAGTAATCAATACCAATCAAGTTGTTCAATACATCCTACCCTGTATATCGTTACATATTGACGATTCGATTTATTTTCCAGTGTTGTTCTGCTGAATGGACATTTACTCACGCTAAACGATCTACGAAAGAAGTTTCCATTCGAACCAAAAATACGTAGAACGAAAACCACGTCTCACATTTTATTGACGGTTCCTCCACATTCTATCGGATTTTTCGTACTACCGGGCGCACGAGTACCGGTTTGCATAGAGAAGGAAAAAGAAACCGAATTACTTCTGGAAGAAATGGAAATCAATCAGAATATGCCGTTGTCGGAGGAGGTTCTGAAACTGGAATCGAGATCCTCTTTCGGCGAAAACCGCGTCCTAGGAGAATTGGCACAAAAGATGAGACAAGAAATGAAATCGGATCAGCAATATTACAGCGCTGTACCGGTACTCACAAGAATCGATCAAGTTGAAAATGAAGCGGCATCAGAAAAAGGAAAGATTGATGAACGAGGAAGGAGACTATTTATAGATAGAGTGAAACTTGCAGAAAGGCAAAAGAAACATTTGGATTTCCAAAAGAAACGGGAGGAACTGAAGAAATTCCTGCTCGAGAAAGCGAAGACTTCAAAGTACGAAACAAAAATCGAAAGTAAATCCAAGCATATTGAGTTAACAAGCGCTGAGGCTGAGAAGATATTGAAAGATAGGGCAAGACAAAGAGCTGCAAGAAGAAATATCGTGTTCACTGACGAAGAATTGGATGCTCTCATTCAAAGAGCGAGCAAAAAATTGTATAGGAAGAAATCCAAGAGATCGATTCGACCAAAACAAAGGAGATATATCAACATGCAGCTGGTAGAACGCACAATGCATTTGGACCCCATCTCTGAGAAACGATCACTTAGTATTGACAACGATAAGACTGAGAATATCCAACAACAAATAGCGGGCAGAGATCTGAAGAGGTCAACAACCAAATGTGATAATGAATTTAATCTGGTCGAATGCAATACATCGGAGGAAGAGAAAAACAATGAAGATTATAGGTTCAAAAGAAGTCTGGACGTGGGCTCAAAATTGTCTGAATACAAAATGAAGTTGGCCGAACGTAATAGAAAATGGGATGATAGGAGAAATGAACTATTGGGCTTAACAGAAACGATGAGAGAGGACGTCAAAGATAAAATACAAGACTTTAAAAATAGACGAAGATTTACAAGAGATTTGAATATGCCTTCAAAATTATCCCAATTCAAAATTAAGTTGGCAGAACGCAGCAAGAAATGGGACGAGAAGAAGGATGAAATTCTTGGGAACGTGAAAGCGGGAAGAGAAATTCTGAAGGAAAAACTAAATGAGTTGAAGAGCGATAATAAAAGGTTCAGGAGAGATTTGAAAATGAATACAAGAATGGCTCAATTCGAAGAAAGGTTAGCCGAAAGTAGAAAAAAATGGGATGAGAAGAAGAGGAAGTTACTAGACAATACAGAAACCATGAAAAAAAACATGGAAGAAAAACTAGAGGGAATTAAGAATAGTAAAAGAATCAAGAGAGGTCTGGAAATGGATTCGAAATTATCCCATTACAAAAAAAAGTCAGCTGACCGTACAAAAACAATGAAAGAAAATATCAAGCAAAAACTGAAAGAAATGAAAAACAATATCAGATTCAGAAGAGACATCAATATGGATTTGCTCGACACAAATACTAGAGGACAGAAACAAAGCGAAAAACAGAAAGTTTCAAAGAGCACTATCAATAGCAAGAAAATCAAAGATGCTGAAGCAACCATCCGACAACCAGGACAAACAAGTTCTGAATTCGTTGACGATAGTTTGGAATTGGACAATGAACCCAGACATGAGAAACCCACTAAGCAAGAAGTATATGCGGAACTAGCTGACTCGGAAGATCTCGAGGAAGAAGAATTCTTCCACACCACCCCGAAATCGAAGAAAATCAACTTTTTCGAGAAGAAATCCAAAGTAGACCCGTTCGCCATTGCTCACCCAACCATCGATATTGTAGAACCAATGTTTATGAAGCCAAAGAAGAGCAAGAAGAAAAAGTCCAAATCCGAAGATGACCTGCAGTTTTTGAGGGCATCAGAAGAATTTACTGACATTGAGGACGACCTGCCTTGCATACATGAATTCTTCGGTCCAGATTCTTCCATTGATAACAAGAAGAACACGAGAATGATGCAAGAACTAGGGGAAATCTTTGAAGATGAGAAGGCTAAGTTCAAAAAGTCTAAAAAGAAGATAGTTGTGAGTATTTAAATATGATCAATTAATTTCCAGAGTAATTAAATTGCAAACAAGAAACCTCATAATATATGTGTTGTACTTTTTTCATAGTTTTGTCGAGTTGGTTTTCAGAACAATGACGGCTGAATGAAAAATATAGTCAGCTGGTGAATTATAATTATAGACAAAAATCTTATAACACTTGATCCGGTATCCAGGTTATTCGTTTTGTAGGTCCGGGGGGGTTGAAAGGTTGGTCGTTTTTATTTTTGTCCATACATATGTGTTGTACCACGTGATCATAGTACTTATACTTTCTTGCAGACCCCTCTATACCAAAAAAATATTACAGGATGCCGGATCTAGCGTTTTAATATCAATGATTATAGATGACCGTTCAATCAGCAGCTTCAGTGTCTGTCGATTTGACGTTTGACGTTCATGAGAGAATAAATAAGTATTAAGTAATCTGTCAAAAAATCTATCTCAAATCGAAGTTTCGCTCATTGGTCAGAAAATTAGTTGCTGTTGTCATACCATCTGATTCAATCAATGTGATTAACCATTTTCCCATTTCCATAGGAATCAGATGAAGAATTTATGAGGAAAAAAAGATATAGCAAGAACTATGACCAATTCAGAAGAAAATCTGAAACAGGTGAAAGGGAGAATAATAATGGACGATTGACAACAATTCAAGAGATCACTGGAAATAACAAAAATAATTACAGAATCGATTCAGAAGATATGACCAGCGAAGAGAAACATCCTGGCCAGATATCAGTTTCATTTCATGAAAGATCCTATGATCAGTTGCCGAATGCTGAAGTTATTGAAGCTGATGGAGTACTAGCTGATAAAACAGTTAACGTAAGTTCACTTAAACTATAGTTTTCAAAACGCCTAAACTGACACTTTAACGAAATATGAAATATTAAGATAAAATCAAATACGCATTTCATCAACAATTTAGTAATTTCTAGTGGATCTAGAAAGAAACAAATTTTGAATGATTTTTTGGAATATCTTAGGATATTTTCGAAGAAGTCAAAACTTTTTTTTGAAGTGCTGTCAGTGAGTATATTGGAAAGAAAATACTTTTTTTTCTGGTGGACACCACATTTTTTAAGCTATTAATCAATAATTAGATGATTAAAAAAACAATTTCGGATAAGTTATAGATAATTGTACACTTATTACATTCAACGTGGAGTGTATAATCTATGTGTTTTATTATTAATTTCCAGGTCCAAGCCGAGGATCAAGGAGCACATCTCAAGATAGAAGGTCATGAAACACCCAAAGGCAAAAAACATTCCCTGCTAGACACTCTAGAGATCGAGGAGAATTTGAAAAACTACAAGAAGGAGATGAAGAAACATTTGAAAGATCTCAAATCCATGTTGGACGAGGACAAACTGAAATTCGAAGAGAAGAAACAAAAGAATAAACTGAAACTGTTGCAACTGAAGAAAAAACAGGAAATGGAATTGGCAGACAGAGCGAATGATAAACTGATCGAAATCCATAACGATGAGAACCAGCATGGAAATCAACTATTAGAACAATTGCATAATCTCAAGAAGGAATTGCAACTCAAGAAAAATCAAATAGACCTGGCACTCAGGAAAGATGAAAACTTTGTTAACGTAGTAGAACATAAAAAACCCAACTGGAATGAATTAAGAATCAATTTAAAGAGAAATATGAATGATTTTGGCAACGGCCTTGAAAAAATTTTGCACTCATCACATTCGAAAGATGCACCTTCAACAATTCAGGAAAATCATCAAGACTTGAAGTTGATCGATCCCACCGAACCAAAAGTGACAGTTGCGAAAAGATCTATATTCGATACCAGAAGAAACATTCTGGATCCTTACCAACCAATGAGTTTGGACTTGCGAATGTGGAAACCCTCCGATGTCTTAACATTGCAGAAAAACCTAAACCCTCTTGGCATTCGAAACCTGAGTCCTCCTAACGATCTACATATATTTCAAAATCTCCTCGGACAAAACAATTTGCTTAGAAAAAGGAGGAACGTAGATCCCGAAGCTCTTATTGATGCCATCGACAATGATATAGATAATGACATCGATGACACTCTCAATGAAATAAAAAAGGATGTGGATCATTTTCCGGATGAAATGAAAACACTCAAGGATGAGGATTTTGGGTTGGTACTTCCCAACAAGGATAAAATCGAAATAATCGAAAGAAACGGCGATACTGAAATGAGTTTTGATCACCAAGAAACGGTGAAGAGAGATCCCAAAGGGATTCACGACATAACCGATAACCCATTTATCAATTTCCTTGGAGATGATTCGATTACGGAAAGCAAAGTTGATTCCGAAGGAGATGATATTGTATCGAGAAATGATAACGTCACAGAAAATGCCGATGAGGAGACTGTTATACAGAAAACTATCCAGAATGTTAGTAATATTCAAAAGATCGCCAATAAGGAACAGGCCAAGATTTTCGAAGATTTCATCAGTAATTTTACAGGGTTTATATCGAATATGGGAAAGCACATCAGAGAATATATGAAATTTATGACTAACGATAAATGAGTGCATTATTGAAAGATTATAGTCATTTGTTATAGTATGTATATAGAATAATTTTAAGGTTTTTTACAACTTGGGATTTTTATATAATGAAATGAAAATAAATATTGTAATAAAATGCTTTCTTAAGAAAATGAATTATTTCGATTATGATAATATTTTTATCATTGAGAGAATTTATTGACATGAACTTTCAAGTTTTTTCTTGGACCTTAGATTAGGACCCCCGCAACTTACTTCCTAAACAGATTTTTCCTTAATATGTGAATTTCAGTCCAAATTTGTTCCCCTCTTTCGAAATAGCAGCACCACCGTATCTTCCGTAATTTTCGATGTAAATTCGTCAAATTCATACAAGCATCAATTGGATGTTCAAATTATGCGCTGTGGACTATCTAGCGATGAATAAATTATTTTAGAACATTGTCAATATCTTCAGGAGGTGATATTTCAGTGATTCAGTCGCCTACTTACTATCCAACTATTCGAAAAATCCACATGTAAATATAATAAGGAAATCAGTTATATTATAATTATTAGTATATTTTCTCAAAACCTGAAACCGTGAAAACTTCTGACTTTGTAGAAAAAATATGGATGTATAAAAAGTATAATAGGAGATCAGAATTGTGGAGATTTTACATCGAAATAAAAAAATCAACTTACCCCTTTTCGCTTTTCGCGTTGGAATTCTAATGGGGCTAGCTAGAAAAGATACTGTAGCAAAACTTTAATATTTTATTATGTCCTTCTTTTTCCACAATAACGTTGCTGGTGGTGTACAACTAACAACAATATCAAGTCGGATGACTAAGACTTATTATTAATATATATAACAACGTGAACAGCCTTACTAACTATAGGTAGGTACTCAGGCAACTACGTCGTGTTGTTTCACTGCGGCATGAAACAATTACTGGTAATAAGTGTATAAATACAAAATTTTTCTACGCCGTTTTTACGCATCTTCCCTAATAAAATCACAGCAAATTGTGGAAATCATATCAAAGATCATTATTTTCATATCCTGACCAAATTCAAATGAGAATCCTAGTCCGTTTTTAATGAAGAAAATAATTTGGATCCTTGAAATGACTCCAATCTCAATATGTTTTTGAGGAAGATCGAATCTTATTTTTTTTTAGAATATATCAACAACCAGAAGAGTAGGAAAATTTTTATACAAATCAACCTGCAATTTCATTAAAGTAGACAAATAAAAACGTTACATTAAAACTAAATAATTTTTCGAATCAACAACAATATCTACAATACAATGTATTATACTGCGAACATTTTCTCTTCCATAACAAAACAACATCGATCTCAACGATTCTCAGTATCACTAGGTTTGGTAATATATACGTCACTTAAGCAAAAGCCACTATGAATCCCAAATGTATCTTTAATGTCTTTGAGTATAGTCAATCTATATTTATTTTAAAAATATCACAATTGATTTCGATCAAATAGCAATGAATGTCGAAGAATTAAGAACATTAATTTGTGAATTATTCTAGAAGATATATAAGTTTACATTCAGATTCATTATTCTCAAATGAACAGTGGTATTATTAAAAACTTTTTGATGAATATAGTGTATGTGCATTCATATAGTTCCATAAATAAATATCATCAATGATTCTTTTGGGATTCATATCTTACAACTCATTGAGAAATATATGCAAGACAATTTTTACTCAATGGCTGTAATTACCTTGTATAGTAGAAAAATCTTGATAGGATTGTTTCACTAATAATGTATATATGTGTCGTTGTCTCTAATTTGGATTATTTCGAACGCAATCGTCACTAAATTGTACGATATTCGGCGTTTTCGATCTTGGAAAGATTTCTGTTGAAAATTCTGCCCATGAATCTTTCAAAAATAAATTAGGTTACATTGAAAAAGAATTTAACCGTTGCAAGGCAACCCTCGTAAGTCTAGGACTTGTATGAGTTAGCATATTACGCATTGATAAACCAATGAAAATGTTGAATTATTTATTTGGGAACGTGATATTGAAATCTTTTTATCGTCAATTTTTACCTACAAATAATTCGTGTGTGAGATGTCACAGACAGAATTCATAACAACTATACATGTTTTCATAGAACAAAGTAACGCTGTCAAATGATAATAAAACCTTTATATCACACCAGACTAAGTCGCACTACAATTGCTTATATTTTGTTACTTCTTAGGTTGCGTAAACAACAGATAGTATAGGAACAATGATTTGAGCGTATTTCCGACAAATTTAAACTCCATACTCATCATTTTCCAACTGTGTGAGTAACAATAATTATTACATGGATTCTACTGATTTGGTTTCGGACATTACTTCAGTGAGAGATTTATCTCCATTAGAGGGATAAAGATGAGATTAGATAGTGAAATTCAGTACATATTTTGTCGGCAACAAGCTCGAAATCTTAAGAAACCTTGGTAACCGGGTAACAATATATCATTCTAGAACATAGAGAATTAAGTAGGTACTAAGTTGTTGCATTGTTTGCATTGTTTTTCTATACGAACTGATGTTCAATTCACGGAAAAGAACCTTTTGTTAGGTATGTGAAGGTTTTTTCCTCACTCACCAACATCAGTTGCTTTCAGGATAGATAGAATATTTGAACTGCATTTAGGCAAGTAAACCAGGTCGAAATTTGAAATGTCACATAGATTTCACCCAAATTCCACATTGAACATTGCGTTTTGCCAAAAAGACACTGTTCATAAAAACATTGAGCAACGACACTTATAATATTTATATACATCGAGACATTCTAGAAACTACAAGACTATAGATTAGATAGATGGATAGATATTTAGATACAATACGTGCGCTACCAAGAGGATTGATGATATAGAAATTTAGTAATTGACACACAGATACAATAGGAAAGTTGAGGTGGCCATATAAACTCAAATATTCAGTACATATAGTTCGATTTCGCATAATCTTTGTTCCTTTGGCATTCTGTAGTTGTATGTTTTATTCGTTATTACCGAAATTGCTAAATGTTCTATTCAAAACGCGTTGTGAGGGTGTCAATTTACTTACAATCCGAAAAACGTATGGTTTGGGATTTGTGTTTTTTTAATGAAGGCTATTGTTGTGATATACCATGGAAACAAAGGAGATGCGAAAGTCGTAAATTATGCTGAAATGTGAATTGGAGCTTTGAAGCGGTGCATACTTTGATATAAAAGCAAAAGAGTAACGTAAAAGGGATTCTATACATCGTCATGAAATTCCATATAGGAGCCCTGAAATAACTCAGGATATCTCGAATGAAGGTTTGAACAATGTTTGCTCATTTACAGGATGTTTTACGAAGTTTGGTCGATATGAAACACGGCCAGGCATATATCATTCGAATCAAGCGAAAGAGTTTTTAATTTTTTTCTATTCACATCCGATCAGTGACTCTGAAGAAGGGACGAAGAGGTATCCACGAAGAGACAGATGCAACAACAATAAACACAGAACAATCGATTCAAAGACATGCGACATTTATAGCTGAAGAAACTATACGGAAACGATATCGTTTCTTCAGCGAGATCATTTTTGAACATTGAATATAAGGGTATCTACAAACAAAAATACCATTTTGTTTCTTGGGCTCACATGATAGACTTTCACACAAGCCTAATAATACAAAAATGTATCAGTGAACATTTCGTTTTTTGAAGAAAATCACTCAGTATATCTGATAGGGGCTAAGTAGGTTTTGAGATAAATGTAAATTGATGACAATTTTTCATTTAATTTCCTTTGATATTACCTGATCTTTGAAGTAGAATAGGATCAATAAATGTGAGCCCATGAACGTATTGAAGCACAACTGGAACATTTATGCGTTTCTTTATCGACAGAAGGCTTTGAATATACTGGAAAGACTCAAATATTTATAGGGTTCCAGAAAATATACACAATTGCTCATTGTTTCACCTTCATAGTAGTACAGTTTTGTGACTGAATCCAGTAACTAATAAATCTGATTGATCTTCTCAATACTCAACTGCTATCTCGCATCATTTACAGATGACAATTAATCATCCGATGGGTTTCTGTCACAATAACTGACTTCCATGGTATATGGTTATTGTTTTCATATGCATTTCAGAACATTAATGATTGCTACTGAACATTTTTTATGTAATCTCTCATAATATCTACTGTTTTTCAATTCTGACGAATAATTCAGAATGCCGTAATTTGGATTGATCGGAAGCCTTTCTGTCAATAAGTAAAACGATAGGTACATTGAAGGCTACCTAACCTACAAGGAATTTGGATGACCCATCACGAAGTGTGCTGAAGAAAGAAGGAGAAAGTTGTGTAAAAGAAGCCTCAGACATTCTTTATATTTATTTATTAATTCCATGCGTTCACCAGAAATTGGCAACAGAAAATTTCTATTTATACGCATTCGTTTCATGTTAATAAATTTGTCACTTTACAAAAAAATAGGTCGAACTATTTAACTATCTACAAAACTTGGTAACAATATGATTAACACTACGACAAACGTATTATGATGCTAAGCCGAAAAAAGCGAGTATTTGAACAAAATTGATTCAGTTTTCAACTTTCGTATAGTAAAAATTATTTGGAGACAGAAATTTTCCTCATGATGTTCACGTTTTGCAATTCAAATTTGGAGTGGAGTTTTCACCGATGTAACCATGGATACAACATCAAATAAAGTTTAGTGGTTATAATGGATTGTTTATGCCTATAATGAATGCTTCTTATGCTTCGTAAAAATAGTCCAGAAAAATACCACTCTGTTCTGAATATCTTTTCTTAATAAGTATGTCTCTTTGTCAATCGTCCGCAAGCGGACTCGTGGTGTTGCTCAGTACACAATTTAGTGAACAACAAATTGAAAGAATTATCTCTGAACATAGTGGTATCTATCATTAGACACAGTTTTTGTTTCTAAAATTCTAATGGGATTCACTGATACGTAAAAATCTTAGAGGTGATTCAATTAATTTTGATAAGTTAGCTAGATATCGAATATCGTGTGAATAAAAAACTTTTCATCGGGTTACTTTGATACAATATCTGCTGATGGTTATCATCAGCATCATGTTAAACTTTTGTGTTTCACTGTTGAATCATGTTCAAGTACTCTATACATTTCATCACAATATATTTGTTATTCGTTAATTGTTTATCGCAGTCTCTTTTTTATTTTTGGGGCAAATTGCTGCGTGGCCAAATCTTGCATAGATAAAATGTCGCATGGTGAAAAAGCAGTTCACAACTTTTTGAATGCAGATACTGATGAAATTTTGGCATTGGTCTTACACATCATGGTTTTCATTTCTAATTTGGAATTATTGTGACAGTCTTTTTCCATGTGATTACAGTAATATCTTATTGTTTGACTATAATTGTCATGAAAATGATGTGAATATCTACAGGTTCATAATATATCCCAGCGGCTAGGCTTTGGGTTACAGGATTTCACTTTCATTTCAATATTCAGTTGATTGTCTGTTCTGAATCATATTTCGAAAAATATTTCTAGTAGCCGCTGGATGCGTTTCTTGATGCCTTAACCTTAACAAAAATGTTGGTGATATTTCTACAAAACGATGGTGTATGTACTTAGTAGTCGACGGCCAGCAGTAAGTGCCTTGTGGTATCCCCGAATTCATTGCATTACGCATTTACTCTCTATTTGAGACTTCAGTTCGTTTACTTGTGTCTCTATCGTATTCTTCAGTTCTGAAAAATTTAGAAATAAATACATTTAGACATAATGAAAGTTTGAAGATCAGATTACATTGTGGCAGTCACACAGGTTTGGAAATAATATATAGTGAATTATATAGTAAACAATAACTTCAATGACAAAATTGAAGAATTATCACCATTTTGAGAATTCAAAAGATATGGAAGCAATATTACCCTTAAACATTTGAATGCTGTTAGGATATTTTTATACTCCTAATTATAAAAGATTGCCTACCAATAAACATATTGTATATCATTAGAATAAACGTTTGTGAAATTGAAATTGATTCCCGTTTCAACCACCAACGATATTTCAGAATTATAATATAGACTAGTTTGTTGATCTTCTGACACTTTAATAATCTGAATTTTTTACTATTATTTTGTCATCGAATTCATTTGAAGCTTAAACCAAGTGAATGAAAACATGCATAAAGAAAGTACTTACCCAAATTAAGAGGATAAAAACATGTGTACAAGCACTAACCATAAAAATCATATTTGAATGAAACAAAAAATAAAGTAAAATTAAGCATTTATTAAGAAAACAAACTTAAGGATCTACAGAAAATACGATATGAAATGATCAACAATTAAAAAACAATGCCTTTCGTTTGACATACACGCAAAAATAAAAAACACACTCAACATTATAAACGGATAAGTATATATAAAAAAAGTACAAAACAAAAATATTGTAAATCAAAGAGGTATGGTGACAATAAGAACACAGAAGTAATGCGTCAATTTTTGGCAATACAATATGTTCATTGAAAATCATATTAAAATTGGAGCCTCCGAGGCACGATTTGGAATGTTTATTGTTGGTTTGTACTTACTAAAGGTTGTACAAAATCACGAGTTGTATATATTTTATTAATCAAATGACTATTTTACTACAGAATTTTTTTTAACGATTTCAATAATTTTATTGAACGTTCACGAATACAATCATAATTAACTATACATATCTGAGATGTAAGCAATCGCTGAGTTCATGTATTCTGGTTAGCAAATAAAACGAGTATAGATAATAATAATCATTTTTGTGTTGTGTTTTTGTTAATTGCGGTAATGAAGGTACAAAGAAGATAAGGTAACTAAGTTTATATTTCTGATATGTCATTGAGGACTACTGACATTGAAGTCTGCTATTGTTGACATACGTCATTTCATGATAAGCGTTTATTCAACAACATATTTTAATAATTGAGGATACTCTGATTGGAAACCATTTCAAATTTGACACTACCTTCCTTACACTTTCACCACCTCGATATAATAAATAATAATAACAAGAATGCTGAGAAGCCAGTGAAATTCTGAAATTCATAGATTATGATTTTTCAATAGAACCAGAATTGGTTCATTATTTCAGGAACAAATAAAAGTGTCCGACTTCTATACAAGCTTACGAAAGGAGCATTGATTGACAAATAAATATCCAACCAGAAGGAAGAGCAAATCCTGTTAGTGACGTTTGCTTGATGTTCGATCTATCTGAGACTGATTTATTGAGCATTATAGATTTGGTCTGATTTAGACGACGGAGAGCCATAAAAGCAGTAGGTACTTTGGGATGAATTGAAATATTTGTTTCTCACGAATGCAAAGGCTAGTGCTTGGTGGTAATAGTAGTAGAAATCGTATATGCGTTCATTATTGGTTTATACGCCGTTTGTATAATTTATCTGAAGTTGGGAGAAATTTTAGAAACCGCGATATTTCAAATTGAAATCGAAAATGCATTTTTATGTAATTTTCATAGGGCATTAAGATATTTTGACATAAGAATTCACTTTCTTCTTCAGAAATGAACATACTATAATATACTCTGGTTTTGAGGAGATGTCCTGGTTTGGAGTAGGTTTTACACTGAATAAAAGTGGACGACGCTTATCGGTATAAAATTCAAGTATTTTTTATTTACATGGTATTGAATCTTGCGGGATTATTGTCAACTCATTCATACATCAATCATAAAAACAAATATGCTACGAACACTTGTGCTCTATATATATTCTAATCTAGAAGATGGTCTAACGGCCGTATTCGCCGTATACTTTTAAGCTAAGCTTAACTTAAGCTCGATATAATATCCGTATAGTTGAGCGATCTTAAACCTTAAGCTAGGCCTAAAAGTATGCTGCGAATACGGCCGTAATTATAAGCTCGATTCTTAAAAAGTATAGTTAATTATTAAGTCTTGTTTTAGACTATTTTTGAGACGTACCATTGGAAAATTTTATAAATTATCCGAAACTATCGTATCCTTGGAGAGGTAGAACATGAATAGGTATACTTGAAAAAATACTTAGTTTCATATTAATCATGTATACGATGAGTGCATTGTTTTTGAAATTATTGTGCACAATGTTTTTCTTTATAGAATACAAAGATGCGAAAAAAGTGTGAGAAAATATTCCTTGTATTTGGTTAATTTCGGTAGATTAAATGTAACCACTTTTAAAAAATGAGAAATATATCACCTATGATCCCTATCGAAAAATTCAAATTTGAAAGCTTGGAATACAATTCTATTTTTTCATCCTGATTTCCAAAAACAAACGTTATCTGAGCCGAATAAACACACAATGTCCATAATAATTCGATTTTTATTCACGGCAAAATTTATAGCTAAAGTAAAAATTTCTGATTTAATAACACTATATTCGTC
This sequence comes from Chrysomela aeneicollis, assembly GCA_029955515.1. NCBI lineage: Eukaryota > Metazoa > Arthropoda > Insecta > Coleoptera > Chrysomelidae > Chrysomela > Chrysomela aeneicollis. The sequence continues at coordinate 76,560 of JARUHQ010000003.1, forward strand.
TCAAAAATATTTCAGAATCTAATGAAAACATGTTTATCGTTGATTCTTCTATTTTATATTAAATTCAACCAAAAGAGTATCCGTTTAGTTCAACTCAGTGTCATTAGAATGGAATATTATAGGTGGTGCTCAGAAGATCTTGGCCCCATCTACATCATACTACAGATAGTGCACCTTTTCCGGAGGCTTCTCAATCTAATATTCAAGCACTCACTTGTGAAATCGTCCTCGTCTGCTTCCTCTGCTTCTCGCGCCAATTCCTCGGGAGTTTTCTTTTTTCGCATCAAAGGATTGGGTTCTTCTTGGACAGGTTCTATTATTTCTTCTTTTTTCTTTATGTTATACTGTAACGAAATTAGATATTCAGATGTCACTGCTGTTGCCATTCATATAATCAGGATTTCAGTGCAGCGAAAACTGATATGGATACCAAAAGCTTGAGGATAAATAATTATTACACTCGAGAACAGCGAAATGATTGCTGAGTATGAATTGTGATGAAAAAGGTGAATAGGTACGAATATCCTATTGGAGTTTTGTTCATCAATTTTCCCAAGACTATTTAGGTTTATTTAGCGGAAGATAATTCCAATACTGTTAGTGGTATCGATTTGATATCACTGTCTGTAACAATGTTTAGGTATTTTCATATTCAAGGTACTTAATAATTGCAAACACTTTCGACCTGAATTAAGAGTTTATGTCTCATTGTCACTTTGAAATTAGGAATTCTCCTTGTGATCAACAAAGAGGCAGAAACTCTGATAAATATTAATGTGGTGTGAGAAACGCTTAGGTACTAACAGTGACAGTGAGTATGAAATAATATAACTAATTTCATCCAATAATAACAAACAGTGTACATTTTGACGTTTTTATGAATGGAGTCCATATATGGAATGATATTCAGAACTATAGAACCTATTTGATACATGAATCGACGAATGTTCGTTATTATCAAAGATATAAAAATTGAATTAGATTATACGAACTTTCCTAACTTCTTCGTCACATCCGAACTTTATTCTCCATAATTCCATGTTAGAGCATATTATTATGAAACTTGAAGTTGTATAGTTTCGTGTTGTTCAGTAGTTGAGGTCCTTCCAATTTTTTTTCATATTTTCATCCCGTTCCTTCATTCATGAGAATTATTCAAAACTTGTGCTCACCTTGGAAAGGTTGAGGTAGAAACTGATATACCTATTTTATGTTGTACTATGTCTATACTAAATTATCCAACAATGACCATTGTCAGCCGTCCACTCAAAACGAACCGAACAATTCATCAGTGATTCGCTAGAGAGAGCGGCCATTAATTTTGGGAATGAAACCAATTCCGAAAATAATCCCGCTAATGTAAAACGAATCTCTGGTCTGACCGTTCTCCGCGAGTATATATCTTAGAACGAAAGGATGATAGGGACTATAATAGCATTTGTTCAGGAATTGTTGTCTAAAATCGGTTTTGAAGTCGGCCTCGGAGATTGTGGATATCCATTATTTTCATGCATATAACTATAAAGTTGCTTCCAACTGCTTTCTGTTTGTATAATAGTTATAGAATAGATATTGTACGAAATTCGTTCAGTGGTTAATAAGTGCATAGTATATAAATTCATCGAATCAAATTCTCAAAATCAAGTCCATCATGGAAACTATAGAACAAAATAAAAAACACAAGTATTCATCATATGATAACCGGAGTGTATTCAAACCAGATGATAAAAATTATCTCTGATTAGTCAACATCAGGACAATGGAGAATCATGTTGTCAGGAGGCGAAATTGTATGATATGGAACCAAAAATAGAGAACATCTAACGACAAACAGAATTGAGTAAAATATGTGTAAGTATAGAGAATTACAGAAAAGTAATATGAGAACCTCAATATCCACTCATATATGTATAAAAGCAGCATTTATAAACTAACAAAAATTTCCTCGTCCAATTGTGACATTTATAAATCACGACTGTTAAGGCGCGTATCCATTACGCGCGGCTGCCGCGCGAGCCAATGTTCTAAGGTTTGCCGCGCGTAATGGATACGCGCCTTTACATAGAAAATGATTACGTGTACTCATCCGTTGATTTTATTTCCTCTTGTCTTTCTATTCGATGGTCAACATTGGCCAACTAGGAGATGATGTGAGGCTATTAGGTTGAGATCTCAATTTCTCGAAGGACCTTATTTACTTGGCAGACAACTACCGACAATGTGAGCCTGGGATATTGATTTTCCGCAAAATATCGTATTATGAAATGGTGACCCAACCTGTATAGGCAATTATTACGAAAGACGTTGCACTTAAGATGATTTCAATAAAATACAGTTTTAATAGACTTTTGATCAGACAGTCTTTATATTATGTTATACCTGTTATACCTTTAGTAGTCTTCAACTGGATGAAGAAAATCCGCCATGGATCCGTCTTCGTTTACTGTTCGTGTATAGCTCCAGGTGGCATAGGTGCAATTTTCCCTCAAAGGGAGTCAACCTGACTCCGTTAGGGAGTCGCTATAAATTAACGGACTCCCTACTAGAGTCAATTTGACCCCGATTGAGATGTCTTCTTCAAGTATTCCAAATACGGTATCCGTGAGTTGCTGTAAACGCACCCATTTCCAATATACATTCTGTGCCTCACCTGATGGTGTTGGCGTGATATACAATCCCTATTATCACATATTACATATTCTTAACTATCTAAACAATCAAGATAATATTGATGAACGATAATATTTCGAAAGATATAACATATGTATTCTAAGACAGTACATGACTAATTAATTCCATAATATTCCATGGCAGGGTGATCAATTCAAATATACGTTCAATAATTGAGTCAGAGTATTTCAGTTTATGTTCTTCAATGCCATTATGTGTCTATAGAAAAACAACAAAGACATTGGAAACACCCATAATATTTTCTCGGACAACCAAATGGTAATTAATTTCAGAAATAAATTGAGATGAAAAGAAGACTGCTTTTTTCCACAACGCATGAGATCAAGTGGGAATATTTCCTTTGAAATTGGCACTTCGTTTGATTGAAATTCATTATGATAGAAAATTATATCGAATCGAAGGGTAACAGAAACAAACAATAACATGCTCGATTCAGGGTTCATTTTTTTCTGTATATTTGATGAAAAAAGTGTCCGTTTTCGGAGATCACAAAATAATTGACAATAATCGTGAGTTCATAAAATATGACAATGATGATTACCAGTTTCAAAATACGAAATGCTTAAGTTAGATTCTCCATGAGCAAAACCCTGTGTATATACGTTTTTTTATTGAATGAAGGAAGATGTGACGCCTTTCATTTCCCAAACTCAACTATGAGGGCTATAAAATATCTAAAGAATGTATAAAGCATCGTATTTGCTACAAAATGGGATACATTTTATCCAAATGTAGGAATTATCCGATTTACTAGCTCCGTATTTCGTATCCTTCTTTCTTTTTCAGCATCATGTAATGTTACTGTGTCTCATTCCACAGATCTATTTCGTTCAGTGAAAAATTGAAATCTATTGGCAATTCTGAATTGCCAATCATCAATTTCCTTTTACGGCATCGCGATTCAGAGGCGAGAGAACGCAATGACGTAAACCGTTTCAGTGCACAGACTTTCAAAATGTGTCAGTTTCACCAGAAAACAGCTGATTTTCTGATTTCAAGATATATTTTTTTTGAAAAATATGCGAAGCCGATGAACCTGGGCATAGAAAAACTATATTTTGAAATACCAGAATAGTGAATTCATTTGCAGCTATCGAAGTCAATCTCAATTCAAAGTTCTACATAATGATACAATACGTCCTAACGGTGTTCGTTATCATTGAAACATTTTAATTATTTTTAGATTATTTATCTAAAACTACTCCAATAGACTTTTCACGGATAACGTTAATATATAATTGCTCGGTCGATCCAGACACAAATTTTATGTGGTTTTGGCAACGTTAACAACGTAAGTTCATATTCTGAGTTTCTGATTAGCTATATAACAATAATGATCAATGTTTTTTATCCAAAAGGTTTGCTTGCAGTCAACATGGGTGTACTTACGGATTCTCTACTAATCGACTCACTAGGAATACTGATAGCACTATTGGCTGTAGCTTACGCGTATGTAAGAAAGAGTTACCAGTACTGGGAACAGAGGAATGTATCATTTGAACCACCAACATTTCCTTGGGGAAATATAATGCCCCCACATAAGAGAACGATATCTGCAGGTGAAGACATTACGAATAAATATCACGAAGGCAAAGCAAAAGGTCAGTATTATATATAACATCTTATATATGCATCTTCCAAAGGTCTGAAAACTGTCTCACATTTTCAGAAAAGGCTACAGAAAATTTTGCAAAATTTTGTATGCTTATTGGAGAAATCGGTTATTTTGCCAAGTTTACAGTGTTTCATATATTGAGGATATAACTTTTTCTCACGACCACGTATGAAAACGACAATTAGTACACTGTGCCACCTTGTCTTTTGAAATTATCAACATTTTTTGTTCCCTATTATTTAACAGGATGGAAATATTTCGGCCTATACGTCTTCACAGTACCTGTTTTTATACCATTGGATCTAGACTTGATAAAAAATATAATGTCGAAGGATTTCAACCATTTTGTCGACAGAGGAACGTACGTGAATGAGAAAGATGAACCCATTGGTAAGAATATGATATCATACTTTTAATATATCTACTCATATTATTGAGTATCAAGTAACATCATCTACTGAATAATAAATATATAGTAAACAAACTCCTTCGGTTTTAGAATTTGTATTTAATGCGTTATATGAGTTGATCATTATATTAACAAAGGCTTCCCTTTCTTTTTTTTCAGCTGCCCATTTATTCTCTATTGGTGGTCTGAAATGGAAGAACTTGAGAACAAAATTCACGCCAACATTTACTTCTGGAAAAATGAAAATCATGTTCCAGACTGTTGCAAATTGTGGTCTTATTTTAGAAGACTACGTAAAGAATAAAGTTGCCAATGGAGAACCTTTGGAGATTAAGAATGTGTTAGGTGAATTAATCTGTTTATATTATTAACCATACTGTATTATGATAGTACATGACTTCTTATGAAAAACCTCAATAGTGAAAAACTACTCAACAATTTACTATTCATCGTATAACCTGAGCAGGAAATGTTCATCAAGAGAAAGCCTCTCAAATAACTTTTCCCATCAATTTGATCAAATCGTTGATTTTTTCTTCAATCAATTTTGAAATGTGATATTCGTGATTCCATTTCGATGTTATTTTAATCATGTTGATTAATAATGGTTTTGAGAAATTACAAAAACTGCGTTTTCGTACAGCCTGTGAACATTTCAAATAGGTAAAAAAAAATTTTTTTGTGATATACGAATAAGGTCGATTGTATATTATTATGTAATCTCTTTCAGCCCGTTTCACGACCGACAATATTGGTACCTGCGCATTTGGTTTGGAATGTAACAGCCTCAAGAATCCAGACACTCCTTTCAGAAAATATGGTGACCGAGCTTTCGTATTAGGAGGATGGAGAGCTTTGAGAGTCACCGTCGCTGATTTGTTTCCGAACATCGGAAGATTTCTTCGGATTTGTATTTTTGAAGAAGAAGTATCTAGGTTTTTCACTACAGTTGTGAAAGATACCATCCGGTACAGAAAGAACGAAAATGTGGTGAGAAATGATTTCTTACAAATGTGTATTAACCTCATGAATGATGAAGATAACAAAGGTAATTATAAAACATTGATATTCACATACTATGTTGAGTTATAAAAATCCATGAGTTTTTTTAAACAAATATTTCAATTTTCTTCAATATATTATTTATATGTATCGATTTCCACTTTACATTCATTGTGCATTTTATAGGTGATGGAACATCTCTTACCCTCGAAGAAATTGTATCCCAGTGTTTCATTTTCTTCTTAGCCGGATATGAAACCAGTTCGACCACGACAACATTCGCCTTATACGAACTAGCTGTCAATCCTGATATTCAGGAGAGAGTAAGGAAAGAAATCCAAACTGTTTTATCAAAATACAACAATCAAGTAACCTATGATGCTTTAAACGAACTCAAATACATGGGCCAAGTTCTAGATGGTCAGCACTATTTTTTTAAAATTTTCCTAAAATACACTATGTGTTGAGCTTTCACTACTTATAAGACATTCTTGATGTGGATTTGTCGATATTTCGTATTACAGAGACTATGAGGAAGTACCCTACACTTCCGTTCGTGACCAGACAATGTGTTAAAGATTACAAAATACCAAACGAAGACATAATCATAGAAAAAGGTACGAGAGTTATCATTCCTATCCGAGGAATCCATCACGATGAAGACTATTACGAATCACCAGACGTTTTCGACCCAGAAAGATTTAACGATGATAACAAGAGAACAAGGCATTCCTATTCTCACATGCCCTTCGGGGAAGGGCCTAGAATTTGTATAGGTAGGTGAGAAGTAAAGTTTTTTTGTGCAATCTCAAAATTATTGCAGAATTCGAGCAATATTCGAAAATTTGAATTCGATACCGAACTATGTGTTGAAATATTCAAAATTTAGATACGAGGAAATCGTTGTCCTTCGTCAATAATATTTCAACCCTTTTTATTTTATTTCGAGTATAAACTTTTTATCCTGATTTCGATATATATAAATTGAAGAATTTGACATGTTCAAAATTTATCTCTCATCTAAGAAAACATTTTCACGTGTGATTATTTTTTCCAGGAATGAGATTTGGTATTATGCAAGCAAAGGTAGGGCTAATCAGTATTCTGAAAAAATTTCGTATTAGACTAAACGAGAAAACAGACACTCCTATCACACTATCAGTTGCGTCATTGATTTCCACCCCCAAAGAAGGAATATGGTTGGATTTCGAGAAAGCGGATTAAAACAGATTATGTAAAATTATCTATTACAATCACTGGTACAAAAAAATATATATGTGTAGTTTTTCTTTATTGATTTCGCTCTCAAGCAACCTATTGTTGAATTTATTAGCGTCTTTCCTAAGTCATCAAAAATCAATATCGATTTCATGCACATGTTTTTTTCAACGACAATACGCCGACTTATTTTCACGTTTGGAACTGAAATACATACGTTTCATTTGTATGTTATACAATTTGCTACTGAAATTGATCAGAAGAATAAATAATGGACGGAAAAATAATTCGATACATGCCCGGATTATGAAACACGAAATCGTTATTTTCAATTTCCGCAGCACGAACTACTTCTATTTATAGTTGTTACTTTAATGTTCATCAAATGATGTAAATCCAACAAATTGGTTCTCATTCCAACAACCCGAGGTATTTTGCATTAAAGCTTAATAACGCAGCTGTAGATTTCCATCAAGATTTTAAATGAAGCTATTTTCGAAGGTTAGGACCGTATGCATGGTGATGGATCACGTTTTTCAAACATTTTGGAAGTTTGAAGACTCATTCAAATTGAGTGAATATCCATTGATCGAATTATAATGGCTTCCGTGCATATTAATATTATAATTATCGACTATATACAGGGAGGGCCAATGGAAACTTTCCACCCTAATTTGTGGGAGTTCAAATCAACATCTTAAAAAACGCTCGAATACGTCGATATTTGATTTTAGGGGGAACTAATTTTCAGTTTTTTTCACCCCCGTAGCTTTAACCCTGTAGCTGGGGGGTGAACAACCCTCAAAATTTGAATAGGGAAAAGGGGTCGTGCCATACCTCTTTTTGAAGGTCTCATTGAGTTCTTCATGACCCTATAATTTTGCCCTATTATTGTCATCGATAACGAAATGACAGGTTGTCAAACTCTTGGAAATAGAGTGGGAAATTTGTGGGATTGAAAATCAAAATTGTGGAATGTTCATGGCTGACATTTTGAACAGCTTGGAATTTAAATTTGACGTGTCCACCTGATTATTGCACTGGTAACTCGAATGATTTGATATTTTTATTACGAAAACAATAGTCTCTTACCAAGATTTTGACAACCTGTCATTTCGTTATCGATGACAATAATAGGGCAAAATTATAGGGTCATGAAGAACTCAATGAGACCTTCAAAAAGAGGCATGGCACGACCCCTTTTCCCTATTCAAATTTTGAGGGTTGTTCACCCCCCAGCTACAGGGTTAAAGCTACGGGGGTGAAAAAAACTGAAAATTAGTTCCCCCTAAAATCAAATATCGACGTATTCGAGCGTTTTTCAAGATGTTGATTTGAACTCCTACAAATTAGGGTGGAAAGTTTCCATTGGCCCTCCCTGTATATGTACTTATAAATTAGCATTGGTTTATACTGAAAATAAGCCGCTGATTTTGTTTGAAGATCGTCTTTATAAAATCGAACATTGGCATCAGGTTTTAGACCATGAAGCCATTATGTTGGAGTTCGCAATAAAAGTGTAATGAATAACATCATCAATAACAAATTGAAACTCGATACAATATATACCAAAACAAATTTGAACGGCAAAACAAAAATATAAAACAATGGATTCAGATAAGAATATTAGCGAATAATCTGAAATTTCTACACATACAAATCACACGATGCATAACAAAAAATATATCCTGAAAAGGAGAGATACCTTCTGACTTATCTGAATCGAACAAACTTTCGAGCAAAACAAAAAACCTAGTGGCATTGACGATACCTTCGAAAATATTCTTGATTTTGATTTCAATCAATAAATCAATTTCATCAATATCCAAGCTACTAGAGACCAATTTCCTTGCTCTCAACAATCTAAAAGATGATAGAAAAACTCGTGAAGAAGAGAGTTATAACTTTCTTGATCATTATTTGGCTTTCTGAAGGCACGAATAATGCCGACCTCGAATATGTCAACTTAGGAGGTATGTCATGACTGGTTCAATTATAGCGAAAAAGGCCACTTTTTCAAATTAAAAGGAAATACTTCTCTCAACAAATATGTCTCATGGGGTGTTCCTCGAGGACCAGTTCTAGGTCCTTTTCCCTTTTTTATATACATCTCGTCCTGATTCTGATTCAAAGAAATTTCACTATATGTCTACAGATGCCATGGCACCACATTGATTTGGTACGGAAGATAAGTTCACAAAAATGCGCTATAGGGTGCACTCAGAGTCATTTCAAATGAACTGAGTTCAGCTAAAGCAAGGATAGATCATTCTCTAATTGAGTCCTACTTGAGGTACCTATACCTACGGTATAGATAGATAAAACCAGAATGAAGCGGAATGTAAAATTATTCATACCTATTTCGTACTAAAACCAGCAGTCACAAACTTTTGTCACGAAGGCATTTGTTAAAGAGTTGAGGGATTCCAATTGTTAATAAAATTTTCATTTCAGATTCAAAGAAGTCCTGCTGTGAATTACCGTACTGCGTTATAACGAAAATAGTTACCTATTTCTATTTTTCTCACATTTTTAAATCGATCCTCTTCAAACGTTTCTTCGCATCAGAGTTAATGAGGCACTTCGAGATGTGGAGACATAGATAAAGAGAGAGACTGAACATGCAATTCGTGTTTGGGAATTGACACGCGACGTTGAACCCTCAGTATTATTAAATATACTGTCCAGAGATTCCTATCTCATGCAATATCGAAGGGTTTTTCAGGCGCATTCTGCCATTTAATATACCAATTTCATGAAAAAGAATTAATAAAGATACAATATCTAACATCGTTAACTTTCACACGAGTCTTACATAATCTTAAACAAGTTTTCGGTAGTTTTGGTCTAGCGTGCAAAATGATCGAAGTTATAACTATTATGGAAATAGGTATATTTTTTTGGTACTAGAATTGCCCATTTCAAGCATGCGTTTTGATGATATAACGAACTTGTGAACAATGTAAGTTTAAGTCTCTTTAAATATTTTTGATAATCTTATTTCACTATTTCAATAGGTGATAGATTTAGGAAGTATAAACGAAGTATTTCGTAGAAAAGTTTGCATCAACCTGTTTCAAACGATCAGAAGCCCTCATTTTGAAGCGTTGACATAGCAAGGCAAGTGTTTTCGAAAAAAATGTTTCGCTTCGGTATGACCCTGGAGTTAATTATAGTGGTAAATTTTGACGGAACAGTTCTTGTCACTTGATTGATACTTAAATCAATTGCTAAACTAAAGCTAAACTACAGTTTGTTGCTAATCAAAATTACCTGAAAAACTTGAAAAGACAGTTTGAAGTTTGATGTAGCTGACTGTGTGAGAATGTAAAGAACATTTTATTTGAATACATTGCATCTTTGTATATTCACTGGCAAAATAGAGGTTTATTTCAAAGAATTCTAAACCAGGTTTCCCCATGCATAGTAGAAATGCACAGAAAGTTATACGCCATACTTAATGTCAAAATTTCTAACGGTCCTTTAACCGAGGGATGTATGAAGAAAACAGACGATGAATTGATGATCACTGCCATGCAATAATGCAATCCAATAGGAACTCGAAAAATTTATGTTCAGTTGTGCAAGGGAAGAAGTGAAAAATCGTTCGCATTAAAATAATGTTGATTAGTTCTTTACTAATTCATTATTTTCGTTAGCCATCCTCGCCCATCTGTTTTTTTCTGAATTACAGCGCATAACGCCAAAATAATGAATCAACTGAAATGCGCTGATTCGACTATGAAAGATAGAGAAAGTAAATAAGTTTTTGTTGAAATCGTCCCACGTTCATTTGAAAATATAGAAATTGTAACTCAAACAATTGCTCAAGTTTTCTCACTCTTTTAGATAATGAAAATCGGACTCGAAATTTGCTGGCTACAAAATTTTTTGAGGTGAGAACAACTTGATGTCCTGACCATTCCAAAATTTAATTTTTCCGATCCGATTCTAAATCAAATACATTTTCTTGAATGAAATTAAATTAGGATCGAACTAGTCCTTCACTAACATCATGATCCTGTATTTCTTCATATCATTCATCAAAATCCAGAAGAAAATACTCTCCTTAGCCAATAACAATGCAACATACCTAGATATAATGATTGAAAGTATTCAGTGATACGCTTATAAAGTTTCAACACAAAGTTTTTCTGCTCTATTCTGATATTCTATTTCTACATGCTGAAATACTGAGGAGACTGCAGAAATACCACTGTCTGTTTTATTGTATATTTATCTTTGAAGTTGAGGCAAGTCTTCACAACTGAATCTTTAAGTTTGGCATAGCTGGAATAATACATTATACAACTCTCAACGGTCTGAATTTGATACATACAGTGAGACAAGTTTAGCAGCACTTTATCTCATCTATTCCGAAGAAAGAATCCCACACATCATAATATTTTGTGAAATTAGCTATCGTATGTTTAATTTCTGAGATATTAACGACCAGAGTTCGTATAAACGTTGTATTTGGGTAGTTGACAAAGATAAACTATTTTTTTTTTGCGAAATAGGACAAAGTAAGCACGGAAATGTAAGGGTGTATACGGTATAGTCAAGTACTCGTTTATAGGAGAATTTTTCCAGCACCATTCCAAAACCAACAAGTTTTATTTTGGAATTACATCATAGATTCAGTCACATATCTAAGTGACAACATTTTTAAGTCCTTTATTTTTTGAAATCATCTTGCATAAATAATGATGCAAAAATTTAAAATATTTCCCTCGATAACCAGTGGGGTTGAAATTGAATCAAAATGAGGAAATCACATCCTCAACGCCGAACGTGTCACACATATACCTAACATCCGAGTCGACTTTATTTCCTACAGCGAGATACACGCCACTCATCTTCGCGGGTCATCTATCTCTTTCGGAACCCCGGAGAAGGTTTCCATTATGCTGGATAGCAGCCAGTCTGAAAGCAACGCGACACACACGCATGCACATGAATGCATCCCATTAGAGTGAAAATGAAAGATAACGTTAGACTTTGCTCGTGTTTTAGGATAGCGTGAATCAGTTTGCGTTCTAGTGTTCTGGAAACTGAGTCGCCATTCGAAGAAAAGTGAAATCGCAACAGGAAAACCGGAATTGATAACATCGATCGCCTTACCAATGACGGCCGAATGAAAAATCTTAGTCTCTACTCTCTATATATCTATTCGGTTAAACGTCATTTTGGGATTTTAAGGATATGTATATCTTTCTCACTCCATGAGAAACGTCGAATTTCTTGTGTCTGTAGATTATTTCTATTGAATCAATTCAAAGAGAAAAGTGATACACCACTGCTTTTTTTGAAAATTATTTTTGAATCAAACGGAATAGCCATAAGTGGAGTGGTGGTGTAAAGGAGTGTTTCTTTCTTCGCCGCTTGGTGTCGCCGTCTTCATTCTCTTCTTGGGGATCGGCCGAGGGATCGGCTCACTGCTAACAAATATGCGTGGATGCTTCCATCGATTCAGACCTCGCCTCGTGTGGAGATCTCATGATCTCTACACGTTGACTACCCTGTACTGATGAGGGCCAATAAGCCCGAAACCGGTCTACAGGTTGTCAGGCGTGTTTGTCTCGTTGGGAGCATAAACGCATGTTCGAAGAAAGAAACATTTGTATTTTTATTCATTTATATGAATTGATGCATAGACTACGAGTGGATATAATTCAATATTTTGCGTGGTATTTGCCAGGAACGTAGTTGTTTTCTGCTCGTTTTCTACCTTGTTATGTTAGATTATTCTAATAATGTTGGAGATGACTTCGAGATATTATTTTCCTTGTTTAATTATTTTTGAATTTCTCATTCCTTTCAAGAGAAAATCGGTTCTCTTGATTTCACTTCGTTTGATGTACGGTTTTTGCAAAAAAAAAATAAAATCCATTCATTTGCTTCTCGCTAGAGCAGAAAAAATAATTTATGTTATACTTGCCACTGTCAAGAATATAAAAGCTGGCTATACAACAGAAAATGTATTTTGATGCACCGCACATTACAAACATAATGTATAGGGTCATACCAATGTTATCACGAATGAATAATTTTTTCTTTAAACTTCAGCACCCTGGTAGTTGAAAAGTTCTTAATATAATTCATAACTATCCACTTCACTCCATACATTGAGTCATTTCAAAAGCTTCCATCAGTCGAATATTGGTATGAAAAAATGTATGTCCAAACCCTATTCCAGACATGATGGTCGGAGGAACCACAATTCATATTTTCGACAAATTACACAGGCAACTTGATACCCTTTCCTATATGGAGTAAAAGGAATGTTATGGTATAGTGGTTTTTTTCTTCTTTTTCTGTAGCCAGTTTCCATTATCTTGGATCACTGGACTCATGATATGTTACACGACTAACATGCATACACACGAATGCGCTCTAATGCTCTAACAGAGGTCGTAGTTCGAATCCCGGAATTAATTCCACATTCTGTTCTTGAAAGTCTCAAATGTTCCATGATATATTGTCTCGATTTACATTTTGTGCAGTATATCTAGATCTGCAATGAGCAGATAGGGTTAAGAGCGATCGCGATATCAGAACTGATTTGAAATTCAAATTGATCTTCTGTATTTTGCCAGTGGCAGACTAACGATGAATTTTCATGCGAACGAGTTTTCCAAATTCCATGTGAAATTTGTACGAGAATTCTGGTTACCATTATTGCATTCTTATGAAACAATCAAAAAAAGAATGTTTCAACTCCTCTTCAAGTATTGACATTTAATAGATATTCTTGAATAAAGGAAAATGTTACCATTATGAGGTGAAGAAGAATTTGATTCGATTTGAATAAAATATGAGAATAGACGGCGATTATTATCTTCATGAATCCAGGCTCTATAAATTCGAATTTCCTCTGATCATCAAGGATATTCTGGTGAAAAAAAAAATGTTATTTGAGCAAAACGTCGGGTTATTCGGGAAATCGCCTTCGGTTGTCGCCATAAATTTTCAAAACGTATTTCAGGGAGGAGTAATGGAAGTGGGAGGTTTAACCTTATGAAAATTCGTTCCCAAATTATGAGTTTCTTGATATAACACTACAGGCTAAGGCGAGAGAATATATAACCCACCGTCGTATTACCGCGATGTGTGTCGTATGTTTTTGGGATGAAATTTTGCAAAGGAAATTTAATTTCGTGATGTGGACATGATATATGGTGACAGAGTGTGGCTGTGAGAATGAAAGAAATGGTGTAAAAACTGTGAATCTCATGCGATAAACGTTTTGATATACCCTGATGTGGAGTGATAATTATCGACTCTCTGAATTATTGTTGATTGAATAATTTTGAAAAAATCATAACGAATAGGTAAACAGTTATTTGAAAAAATTGTTCAATATTCGAATTTCAATCATCACGTTCAGTCAACAAAATATAAAATCGATCAAATAGTCGAGATGATGATGTGGATTTCCTTGTAGTTCGTGTAAATCTATATTTCTACACGACAAGGAAACATTTGATCCTATATCCTCCATATCGCATTTGTTACTATTACGACAAATGTTTGGTGAGTCAAGTATAAGAAGAATTACATAATATATAACTATTTAATGAATATAATCAACAAATAAGTGAGTACTGAAGAAGATAATACGAAAATAAAATAAATGAATGACATAAATAAATATACAGAAAAAATTATCTATGATTTTATGTATGATTTTATGTTCGAAAACTTTCCTATAGAGAATCGTATATGCCCTGTGGTGGTGCTCGTCATTTCATTGTGTTGAATAGTTGCTGTTGGTTTATCGCATTCAGTTGCTCGAATTATAACGAGAATCCAGCCATTCGTTGAATTTCATTCCACCTGGGAGGATTACCAGTTGAGGATTATCTTGGAGAATTAAATTCAACCAATCCTTGTTTTCGCGCATGTTTCCATAAACGTATCATGTTGCGAAATGTGAGTACACTATACCTCAGTGCCATAAAACGTTTTGGGGGTATGCATAGAGAAGAATATATAGAAGTCAATTCGAATATATGAATGTAAGTAGGTAGAATAGAATACTCGATACATAAATGACCAATAGATATATAGAAATATAATGGTAACTATAATGAATACTCGAGAGGGGATTCAGGACAGGACAGTGTATATGAGAAAAAAAATTATAGGTAATAGTAATAATCATCGAGGTAATCATGGTAATTAATTATATGATTCAGTGACTATATTAGTATGTAAATTCCCCAAGAGAATATAATTGATTTTGCATCAAAGATGTCTTGGTTCTTTTCTTGAAGTTGAACTTTTGTGATTTTTGTTGGATGAATGTTATAATAGTCGCAGTTTAGTGAATTATTTAAATTTAGTACTCTTTTGATACTCTCTTGTTATGGTGACTGAGTATGGTCACTTCAGAAAGTAACATTTCGTAGTTGAGGTTGAATGAAACCAATTAAGCTTCTCATCTGAAAGTTTTACTTTTCTCTCTTCTTGTGAGGATGTGGTGGTAGCGCATGATCTCAGTTCTTGTAATTTTCACAAGAATTTTTCATTGTTCAAATTGAGTTCTTCCGCTATAAACTAAAGTTCTGCTTATGCTTAGTCCTCTACCACAACAGATAGGAAAATTAGGGCGTCGGAACATACAATATCAATGTTGAGGCATTTGAGAACAATTATCCACTCACTGATCTAAGGGACACGATCGGACACGACACGCTGTACATCATATTATGTTCAATGAAATTATTCATTTTGTATGAACTGAGTTATCTGATATTGACATTTATCGTATCATTCACATTAATCGTTGTTTATTCGTTCATCAAATTTCCTCTAACATGCTCGTTTTGAATTCAATATACGTATATAGAAATAAGTCAATAAAGCATGTTCCCTTTCTTGTTTTTGTTGTAGTGCAGTTATACAAGTACAGAGTCGCGAATGCAAAAAAAAATCGAAAACGATAACATGAGCTGAATTCGAATCGATTGTGTTGAGAACAGACCGTGAGACTCAGTCCAATATGTAGTATGATGTAAATCTAGGCATGGAATGAGTTCATTATATATTACGAAATTCGTCAACTTTTGAGGAAAATCTAGAAATATCTCAAACAACATTTTCGAAGGCTTATTTCATTTCATACTCGATAGAGATGTGTGTGAGATATGACGCAATAGATCACGTGACACCTCAAATTTTGAATGCAAGGATTCAATAAAATAGGCACTTCTTATTGACCCTATATAATCAACATAATTTCAAATAATGTGTCACGTGACCCTTGTTTCCAATTAAAATATAATAACTTAACAAATTTCTGAATCAAATTTATTGTATACATTTGCATTGCACCATCAGTATAGGGTGGGTCAAATGCCAAAATTTAAATAGGAATTAACAGTGATAAAGTTACAATATGAATGTTCTATATCGATAACTCATAATATCTGGATTAACAAAGATCTTTGATTGTTTGATATCCGAGATATCCCGTTGGAGATGTATATTGATGGATTCTCATCGAACCAAGCCGTATAATCAGAAATTCTACTGTTGGATTAGAATGTGGCGCACACCGTGATAATATTGCACCCCATTTTGTAAACTTCCCTAAATCTTGGTTGAGTACGCCTGTTTGGGTAATTAGCGAAATCCAGAGCAGTTACGATTCGCTCAGGCGAAGATAATCAAGAATTAATGAGGCTATCTGGGAGAACAAAATGTCGGTCCAAGATTTAATGAACACTCAAAAATTATTCGAGAATGGGATATTTTGAAGCATCGAAATTCTTAATCGAAACAAGTTCAGCTTTATTGAATTTTGGAAGCGCTGTAATTGGAGATATTTTCAATCTCTCGATGACTTGTCCATTTTCATTTATTTTCCAGTTGGATATAATTGGTTTTGTTAGAAATAATTCCTGTCTTCACTAGAGGTTAATATTATACGCTTCGTTTCGTTAAGGTGAATTAATCCTCTTGTTGATCTTTCAAACAACTTGGTGAGTTTTCCTTGGACTATATTATTTTCACCGCTCATTTTTGTTTGTTATTCTTCCCTGTACATAGGGTATTATTTTCAGATCTATTATGTTTTATTTTCTCTTCTGTACCCATATTTTCGATTTTGCCAATTTCACACTTTCTGAAAAGTGATGTCACTACGTTCCTTTTGAAGAGAATTTGTCTGTTATTCTTAAACATTAAAATGCCTTTTTCTC
The DNA here is from genome assembly GCA_029955515.1 of Chrysomela aeneicollis. Classification (NCBI taxonomy): domain Eukaryota; kingdom Metazoa; phylum Arthropoda; class Insecta; order Coleoptera; family Chrysomelidae; genus Chrysomela; species Chrysomela aeneicollis. Next base: position 93,703 of record JARUHQ010000003.1, read on the forward strand.
AAAAATTTCAACATCCTGTATCTCGAAAAGAAAGCTAGAGAGTGTACCTACTTATTGAGAAACTGTCTATTTTAATGTTATCTATCGTTATGAATTTGACCTATAGTGTGGGGTCAAGATTTCTATAGTACTTCATTTTTTATTTATTCAAAAAAATCCATTTCCCCATGCATGCCTCTGGCAAAAGTGAGCCAGACATTTTTGACTTCAAAAATTCTTCTGTATTCATTTAATACTGTCACCAAGTTTCAACGTCAAGCCTACTAATTTGTCTCTGGGTTATTAAGAAATTTTTCCTTCTCAGTTTATGAACATTCTGTGGAACAATAAGACGGTTTAGGACCTATGTTAACCTGGCATGAACTTTTTGTAAGAAACACCCAAATGTTTATGTAATTTTAAAATCCTAAGCCTATCAACTCAGAAAGGTTTTGAATTCGAACTTGAAATAGATCAAATTCAAAGTAGAGTAACAGCTCAATTTCATCCACACTATACTCCGTAGGATATGGGTTCTCTATGTATCCGCCTTTATGATTGGAAGTACTACGATTTGAACTGAATGATGTACTCTTGCTAGGTGATTTTTACTCATTCTATGCGTTACAACACACATTCAACATTCCGCATCCAATTTGAAATGACTTCTGTTCACGAATAAATAAATATCTATAGAAACTGCTCTATTCCTTCGATAATTAATGAGCCACATGAATTTATAAATGGAATAAGTTTTCGGTATCTGGACCGTATCCATTAATACTTGCATTATCTTCACTCCAGTAAATCGTATAACGACTCTGGATTTTGCCGATTCAGAGCACTTCCAGCTTTAATTTATGGCTATGGACATTTCAGGCATATACTAGGATATCGATAAGTTAGATACTGGGTGTTTCGAATTTGGTTCTGGATCAAAGAATCGCATATTGCTCCTGACTCAGCTTCTGATGATGATAACTTAATTATCGAAATGTGTAGGGGGTGCGGCGAAGGGGTTATTGATGCAATTCTTCAATTCTATCCATTCAGTCTTCCTAGTTTTGATCATGTGTATCAAGCTTCATAAAGTTATTTGTCTGGAGGGGTGACTTACAATTTCGCTGATTATTGAATTTTGATTTTTTTTGCTGATGATTGTTGAATTTTGATCAACGACTATTAGTTGTATATTATATATTTCTTCAAAAACAGTGTACGTCAAAGTTCAATAATTTTTCGATCGTTAAATAATATCACGAATTTTCCCAGTATATGGCAAAAATCTTTCATTGTCAGAATTATCTCTCTTTTGGTGAATCGAAACTACCTTGGATTTTTTTAATTATTCGAGCAGAGCGTGTCTAGCTATAATTTATGTCCTTTCTACATGGTAAAATACCATTTCGAAAACATGATTTCAAGCTTTTGCTGCGATATTTTATCACGGATATTGGTGAAATAATAATATAGTTTGTCTTGAAGAGATAATATAGTATTTTTTGTAATTGCGATTTCAGTACATACGATTCGTTTTGCAATACATTTGGATTAATATCCAAGCTTTTCACATTTTCTGTATGACTTCAAGACAAGTAAGCCAAAAGTTTCAACATTTTCACTAATAACTATTCTCTAACTGCTGGAGCTAGATATTAATCCAAAGAAATTCACCACGTTCTGTATTAATTCATGAAATGTTTATATCCATGTGGTTTGTTTAGGATTTTCTGGTCTCTTTTCTTATATCATCCAAAGGTTTTTCCACGTTTCGTTAGCAATAATATTAATTCTATAATGACGACTTACTTCTGAGACTCATCTAAAATTTTGAATGAAAATTATTATTTTGTCGACATAGTCGTTGCTGTTAGTACCCTTGCATTTGCCTATATCCAGAGACGCATCACTCTAATAGATTCAGAGAAAAAAAACTGACCTTATCCCTGATCTCTTGCCTCATCTTCTCTCTCTCCTCCTCCATCTTCCGGTGTTTCTCCTTCCGCCTCTCTTCCGCTTCTCGGATGGCTTCGAGTCGTTCCCTTTCGGCTTCTTCCTCCTTCTCTTTGTCGTCTCCATCATCGCCTCCATCTCCTCCCACCGCTCCTGAAACATTAATAGATTCCCCACAGGTTACTTGATGTTTTCGCCAACATACGTTGCCAAGTTCAGGTATAACGCAACCATCTCCTCTGGTTTCTGATATCTCAAACTCAACACATTTTCCAGTTTTATTTCAGAAAGCGTCAAGTTAATTTCAGAATAGTCACTTGTATTTCAGAAAGTATCAATTGTATTTCAGAATAGTGAGTTGAATTTCAGAAAGCGTCAAATGTATTTCAGAATAGCGAGTTTGATTTCAGAAAGCGTCAAATGTATTTCAGAAAAGTCATTTTTATTTCAGAATTCGTCAATTGAATTTCAGAATAGTCACTTGTATTTCAGAAAGTATCAATTGTATTTCAGAATAGTGAGTTGAATTTCAGAAAGCGTCAAATGTATTTCAGAATAGTCAGTTGAATATCAGAAAGCATCAACTGTATTTCAGAATTGTGAGTTTGATTTCAGAAAGCGTCAATTGTATTTCAGAAAAGTCAACCTCATATCAGAATTCGTTATTTGAATTTCAGAATACATCATTTGTATACAAATGACGAATTCTGAAATGCAATTGACTATTCTGAAATACATTTGACGCTTTCTGAAATTCAACTCACTATTCTGAAATACAATTGATACTTTCTGAAATACAAGTGACTATTCTGAAATTCAATTGACGCTTTCTGAAATAAACTTGATGGTTTCTGAAATACAACTGGAAAAGGTGTAGAAGCAATTCGAATGTATGAATTTATGCATTCGTATATCCATCTGGTGAGAATATAGAACAAATTCGTTAAAAAAATCGTAGGACTTTGTGATTGGAATTGGCAAATTTCTGGGTAATATGGGGTATCTCGGTATCCGCAATATTCGGCAGAATACCGAATGTAAAGAAAGTGGGATGTTGCCCGAGTTATATCTATAGTATTCTCCCTTCGCTATACTGATTCCGAACTTTAGAACTTTCATCGTGTAGTACTACCCAGAGAGCTACAATGTGACACCACGTAGCGCCATTATATCATCACTGTTTCATCATTTGGAACAATTCCCCGTGAAAAGAGCAGTTGTAGGTATTAGTTGAGTCCCTCGAGTACAGTCGGCCTAGTTCAAAGCTTTAATCACTCGGAGTTCGAACGAGAAATCGAGTGCAATTCAAAGTAATCCGAAAGTTGCGTCTCGAATAATCGTGTATATCTATACTTACCACGAGGGGGGACTTTAAGCGAAGATGAAAGATGATTCAGAGTTAAATGAACTGAGTTTCACTGTTCGTTGTACTCTTGAATATATTCGTCTTCAAATATGGAACGAGAAGTATGCTGTTCTCTGAAATATTCTCTTCTCTTATAGATAATAATTAAGAAATATTGATCCGTTCTCGTAGATGATAATGGGAGAATTACGGTTTACGTACGTTAAACAATTCCCACTTTCCTTCTGGAAGTATCAGGGGGAGCTGAATTAATTTTTCATTTCTACTATACGATACTGTTTTTTTCAGATATTATGCTCATATAATATTGCACTCGTCGATGGTATTTTTTCTACCCTACGAATTTTCGTTTGTGCCTGACTTCTTGAAACGAGGTAAAAATTTTTCATTCTGAGGTGATTGTAGCATCAGTAGGATTGACTTTCGTAAAAGACATTTTCTAGGGAAAGTTTCCATTTGCTGCATTCCGTTGGAAAACTTCAAGAGCCTCTTAACGATGCCGATTATATGAACTTGGGATCTTTCCGTTTTCATATCCAGCACCGAAAATGATTTCCGATCACATCAGCTAATTTTCCGATGGAAACGGCAAACTCCCGAGAGTTTTACGACTTATTATATTGCGTTCGGCAATCTTCGACTGATCACTTCTGGTCGTGACTGGAATTTCATCACTGATTAGTCAATCCAGTGGTGCTACACCTTTTCCAGTTGTATTTCAGATAGCGTCAATTGAATTTCAGAATAATCACTTGTATTTCAGAAAGTATCAATTGTATTTCAGAATAGTGAGTTGAATTTCAGAAAGCGTCAAATGTATTTCAGAATAGCGAGTTCGATTTCAGAAAGCATCAATTGTATTTCAGAATTGTCAGTTTAATTTCAGAAAGCGTCAATTGTATTTCAGAAAAGTCAACTAAATTTCAGAATTCGTCATTTGAATTTCAGAATATATCATTTGTATACAAATGACGAATTCTGAAATTCAATTGACTATTCTGAAATACATTTGACGCTTTCTGATATTGAACTGACTATTCTGAAATACAATTGATGATTTCTGAAATTAAACTCGCTATTCTGAAATACATTTGACGCTTTCTGAAATTCAACTTACTATTCTGATATACAATTGATACTTTCTGAAATACAAGTGATTATTCTGAAATTCAATTGACGCTTTCTGAAATAAACTTGATGGTTTCTGAAATACAACTGGAAAAGGTGTAGTAAAAAGACGTTCGAAAACATTGGCTGTATAGGTAGTTTTCTGTTTCTGGATCAAATTTAACAATAATTCCTCCATAAGAAAATTCAAACTAAAAAAGGTGGCTCCTTTTCAGCCATCTATTAGTTAGAGTATAATATACGCATGAAAGCCTCAGGTATAAAAAGTGTGCGGTGGTTTGCTGAGGGGTGAGATTACTCAATATTTTAGGGTGACCACAATTATTGAAGACTAATTTTTTTTAAATTTTAATTGAATAGTATATTATGGTACAAGTTTTATAAGACGCTATTTTGTCGCACGCGTTGTTTGGAGTACGACGAGCGAAGCGAGAAGTGTTCCAAGTAAACAAGTGCGACAACGTGTCTTATAAAACGTGTGTCATATGCTATTTTTTCTATTTTGAATTGAATTGAAGAAAAAAATGGATTTAATATCGATAAATAACAAAAACATCTTCGATTGATAACAATGATGACATTTAAATAATTAAAATCAGACGCACAAGCGTAAAGCCCAGTTTACAGTTGAGCAATTTCGAAAAAAATTAAATGTTGTTATTATTTATATTGGTCAATTTGAATCAAATTACACTCTGCATTGAAATTTACAAATTGAAATATTGAGTTTTTCACTGCTAATATCACCAAATCCTAATTGCTCAGAAGTAAGCTGGGCCTATTTCTTAACAAGCAGGTTATATTTGTGTTTTGTTGATGTGAATTTCCTCGTTTCTCGTTATTGTTTTTCGATTGCGTCTTGAGTTGTTGTGTTTCATTAATTCATAGTTGTTCAGGTGATACTATTCGTAATTTAAGTTCAACACTGCCGTAAATATGTCCAGGTCGTGTCCAGCCTCCAGGTTATCTTCCACGATTCCAGAAATCAAGACACAATGAAAGTGCTTGTACAACAATGTCTAACAAAATATTGCAAAAATCAGGATAATTTATATGCCTGCCATTGTTTTAATCTTGATTGCTTCATATTCTTTCAAATCTGAAGGAGTGGTTCGCTGAATTAGAAGATCTATGATGATTGCTTTTTGTCAAAGCTGAGTATCTTCAAGTATTATATTATCATCGGATATGTTCCAAATAACAATATTTGTTTACATATAAAGTAAATTTTTCCTATAAATATGAGATTTTCGCGCTCGATTTCGCGCATGCGCCTTCAATCAACGTTGCCAATTAGAAAAGGACAGACATATGAAAATCGGCTTCACTTTGCTAACATTGCCTCTTATGGCGGATGGTCAATATTGTAGTTAATAGATCTCGGTGTGAGCATCATCACTTCACACAGAAAGAAACATTTGCATTTTGCATTCATTGTATGAGTCACTGCACAGACTGCGAGTAGATATATTTCAATGTTCAGCGTATAGGTTTTGCCGGAAATTTTGTAATTGGGATCTGATGGAATCAGATACATTTCGTGTCATTGCACTTGGCTGCGAAGTTTCATGAATACCGTATTTTTCATTTTAATTATGTTTACTTGGTTCCATACTCAAAAAAAAACATATAAACATTCGTGACTTTCATCAGTAGGTATACCTCTAGTTAATTTAAGTCGATTAAAGAAAAGCCCACGTTAAACATAACGACATAAAGCCCAGAGTTTCTTCACTAAAGCGGAATATTTTGTCAAACCGTATACTTTTTATTACCGTAATAGCTACTGAGCTCTTTGCTCGAATAACTGAACAAGAAGCCTAATGGCAATTATTATTGCTTGTCTCAGTTGAGTGCGGTAAAGGTGAAATAACTATAATAATTCTCAGATATTCTGAGAATTCTACATTTACAGTGGTTTTCATGAGTACCTACACGGGGTGATTTAATTTCTGGTGTTATATATTTTTCAAAAATGATTTGAACTGATGCTGATGTCTTATGTTATCAAGTAGTATAAATAACTATCATGGGTGCAGCAAATCAAATGGCATCCATTTCATTTACTCGAGTACTATAGCACCAGAGGAATGATAGAACCAATTACACATGAAGGGGCTATGAGGTCCTGCTGAATTTTTTTGGCAGGATATAATGGAAGGAAAAAGTTTCTTGCCAGATAAAATCTACATAACGTGTTTCGAGAATAATCTGAAAGGATATTAATATTTCTGGCATCTAGAATATTTTCAAACAATTCAAGAATAAAGACAGTGATCCATCTCAGTTTCAGAAGTTCCAACCATGCAACTCTGATCTTTATTGAACATTCATCTTAATTAACGAGAAAAATCCTACAAACATCAGGAATTTTTTAAAAAATTTAAGCTTTGGCTGAATGAGATGATTAAAAATCAAAGCTTCCGATGGAGCATCTGAAAAAATGTCTCATTCCGTTACACTTCAACCCCTCCGGTGATTTTTGCTCCAGACTCGATACAATCGTGTATAGTTTGTAAAACTTTATGCTCCCGCGGACAGCAAATCCCATGGCTGCCATCATTCAGAATAGAACGACTTTTCGTTATGGTGCATCACGAAACGTGGATATTGCACAACATCCGACGAATTTTTATGCCACATGAAAATGTTTGAATAAACGACACTGTATCGAGGTTGCTACATATTCGGTATCGGAATTTTAATATTTGGTATGTGTATAAACTAGTACAAAGTCTAGTATTTGGAACCCTCCCTAAACTTTTCTATAAGTTCTGTTTTAATTTTGTTTTTCAGAGTATGATACTCTCTAGTTTCTCCTACAGATTTGTAAATGTAATTGGAAAACCAGCTGATCTTCTCAGAACAGAGTTATGGACAGCAATGATACCAGTGTTTCCACCCTAAGGACATACCACCTCTGTAAAATTGTTTTTTTGTTGGATAGGTATTCGAAATGTCTATCTATGTGATTATATTTTTAGGCTGTTATTGTGGCCAACTGCGACCAATTTTATTGACCCATTTTTCGAGAAGTACTATTAGGGATTTTTTTCACAAAAAATTATGATGTATTCTGGATCAGGATCACTTGAGATATACCTGTACCAATTTTCAACATCATAAAAAACAGGATGTCCAAAATGTATTACTATTGTTGTATTTTTGGAACAAATCAATGACAAATTATAATTGAGGATAACTTTAAACTCATCTGTACCAATTTTTATCATTAAAATATACAACTTGTCTGAGGAGAAGAAATGAAGTATATAGTGAACAAAAATCGTCGACGTATTAAAAAGTGTATTGGAAAATTTCGTGGATCATCCTAAATGATGATTTATTATTAATTCTTCTCAAAAATATCATAAAAGTACATTTTTTTGGTGAAATATTAAAAAATATGTATATATATACAATTTTCTCTATTTTTCATTATTTTGAAGTCATTAATTGAAAAACATTAATTAAATATCGATAAATAACTGAAAGATCTTCGATTGGTAACAATGATGACATTGAAATATTTGAAATCTGAGGCACAAGCGTAAAGCCCCGTTTACTGTTGAGCGATTTTGATTTTTGCGATACCAAATCCAAAATCACTCAGAAGTAAGCTGGGCCTAACTCTTCTGACTTTCATTTGACAGTTCGATTGTACCAACCTCCAAATAATAAAAAAATTCGATACACATTTGCGTTTCATATAATGACTTTTATAGAACCAAAAAAGAAAAAAGTTATTTCGCAATGATCGCGACAGCTGCCATCAGACACCATCCATGTAGTCGAAAAAATTCCTAGCGTGAGTCAGATGACTGACAATTTCAACCTTGATTATGATTAAAAAAGGAAAATAAATATCTCAAAGTCATCTCCGCAACATTATTAGAATAATCTAACATAACAAGGTAGAAAACGAGCAGAAAACAAATACGTTCCTGGCAAATACCACGCAAAATATTGAATTATATCCACTCGTAGTCTATGCATCAATTCATATAAATTAACAAAAATACAAATATTACTTTCTTCGAACATGCGTTTATGCTCCCAACAAGACAAACACGCCTGACAACCTGTAGACCGGTTTCGGGCTTATTGGCCCTCATCAGTACAGGGTAGTCAACCGTGTAGAGATCCTGAGATCTCCACACGAGGCGAGGTCTGAATCGATGGAAGCATCCACGCATATTTGATAGCAGTGAGCCGTTCACCAAGCAGTGTATGAAGACGGCGACACCAAGCGGCGAAGAAAGAAACACTCCTTAATGGATATAATTCAATATTTTGCGTGGTATTTGCCAGGAACGTAGTTGTTTTCTGCTCGTTTTCTACCTTGTTATGTTAGATTATTCTAATAATTTTGTGGAGATGACTTTGAGATATTTATTTTCCTTTTTTACACCACCACTCCACTTAGAGTTTTTGGCTATTCTCTTTGACTTGATTATGATTGTTGCATCAAGTTGATAAGTGACCAGGTTTAGGGCAAATAGAACAACCCTCAAGCGGTGATCTCTTCAACCCAATCATTAATTCTTCAATGTTACCCAAATTATTCCATGATAATTTGAAACATCGATTTATACATGACGACAAGTAATGAAGCATAATATTCTCCAGAGTCTATGGCAAATGTGATCCGGTAATAGTGGAACCGAGCAGCGGAGTGCATGTTTGATAGACCGGAAAATTTTATTCGATCCGCTACATCTCGGTGTCACATTCCATTTGAAGAAGTGCCTCGCTTCATATTGACGTCTGCTCTAGAGGAAAACAATTGAATTTCTGCCGATGTATATACGCCGTTTCACGGAAATATTCCACTCAGCAAATCAGAATTCGATTTATATACACATGTGACTGCCGCCTATATATTATAGGCTAAAGCGAAATGTCGACTACGCTTTTTAAAAAAATATGAAATAAAAAGAGGAATAAGAATGTTAAGCAAACGTTTATAGGCATCATCGCTTAGGAGCCAACAAAAATTGTAGGTATAGATATTCCTGATATTCACCTATAAATGAACATTATCTTTCCGTTCGTTCGAATTATATTTTTCGCCTGACATTATTCTCGAATCAATGAATTCGAATTTGCAGTGTCAGACGTTGAAGAGAATTAATATTCATTGGAAGTTACAGACGATACCGAGAATATAGCTAATGAGAGTAATGAGCATTAAGTTTGAATCGATATTAAACATTTTTATAATTGAACTCAATATAGGATATATGGGGCTTATCCTCCATAGTTGAATTAACACTTTTCAAGATGATTCATTCATGTGTGAAGAGTTCCTCAATTTTCCAAACGACACCATCTGAAAACGGCATATATATTGATGACATACTAACCTGAGAAATCAAGAAATTTAGGTAGTCATCTGAGAGAGCAGGACATTCAATAATCATTCGATATTACCAATTGCACACACAAAATTTTTTGAATAAAACAGTATTATTTGGGTTTGAGGCAATTATATCTCATATCCTTTCGTTCTGAAAATATCATAATCCACCTAATATCTACTGAAATACTTGAAAAGAGGATTGGCCGTATAGCCCTGAATATAAAATACATGTTACAGTCTTAATAATATAACACGTATATTTCTCCTGATGCTATATCTATTCAACATCTTTCGTATAACTGCCCCTCTCTGGACATATTGTATCTGTGCATGAATAACAATATGATTCATGATCAACCGATATAGTTACTTAATAATTCTAACGGCTATCGACATACTCGAATACAGGGTAATTCAATAATAAAACTATGATAACATCTCTAACATACATTTCAAAATACTGTCAGGTTAGGATGAACGGTATGAGACATATTATATAATCATTCAATCAAGAATTTTTCCGCGTTGTTGATCCGAAATATTATGAATTTTTTTTTCTCTACGAAGCTTTGAGGAAAAAACGGATTGAAGGATTGAACTAGACAATACTTTCAAATTATGAAATAATTTTCTTTTGAGACATTCCCGCATTGCTCCTTATTGATATAATGCTCAAATCACGTTTGTTTGGTGAGAAGCATTTTTCATCACCTATTTCGAGTATGTAATGAATGAATATCTTATGCATTCACGAAGTTTACATACATGAATAATTGAAAGATTCAACAATGATTGCACAATCTAGACTCAGAGAGAGTGAACAATTCTGTTTCCTACTCTATAAAGTCGCGAAGACTTCAAGAATACAGAACGTCAGACATATCCTGGCAGCTTTTCAGACCAGATTTCTCACTTTGCAAACGAGAAGCGAGACAATGGAAGAGACATGTCCTTATCGCCTGAGTTCCAATCTCCGGCCACAACAAAAGAACAACGTCTGCGTTTGACATCACGGCCTACTGAGTGGCATCGAGGGGTAGCCAGAAAATCTGTAGATAATTTAATTATATCGACGCGGAATTACCAGTAGCGTGACTGCCTCAACATATTTGAGTGTTTTTCAATTATTGATGTATGAACTAACTTCTGCACAACACGAAAGAAGGTGTTGAAGAAACCAATGATCTTGATATACTAATAGTGTTATGACTCTATAACACCCCAACAATAATGTTTTCAGTATAACAATCTGTATGGTTATATAAATAGCTTTATTGGGCCAACCAGATTATATAAATGTGTCCAAAGCTATACTTGTTAAGAAAAAATGAAGCATATTGGTACCTCACTACATACTTATTAGATGTACGTAGCTACAGACATCACGTTATCTGCATTATGACATTGCACTACAGTGAAGGCACAGTGAATATCACGAAGAATATAATGTTACAAAAAACACAACTATGGATATATTATAATACTGATGGTGATACTTTGGATTTCTTCGAACTTAATTCATGATTTCTTTCAATATTGTATACAAGTTAGTTCACTCGAAGAGTTTCTTTTGTCGGAACGGCTCGGGATTGCATTTTTTGCCTTTCCCATATAAATCATATTGGCGACAGACGATGTCCGGAAGTCTCATGACAGTTATAGGAGACAGTTCCTATTCGCGATATCTACAGGGGACGTCCCGAAGTTGAAAACTCGCTTGCTTGGTCGTTTCAGGGGGATAAACAAAGATAGGTGTTTGTCGATCAAGTTCTATAATTAATAAATAATCTAAGAAACAGATGAGAGTGATTTACTGTCAGATGATACTAATGCATTCAGAAAAACAATTTATTAACAAAAATATATACAGACAGTTTATAACAATTATGTTAGATTATACCTAATACCGAATATCACAATATAATCAGAGTCTAGACTATAGAGCTACATTGGATATCTAATATCGATATCAAAAATATATCGAATAGCCGATTTATTCAAATATTCGAATGTTCAAGTATTCAAATTTGAATATATGAATAATCTTCGAATAATTGGATAACTGGATGGATATCAATATATTTCCGCCAAAATATTGTTATTCAATATATCGAATATTCGATAAAATATCGATATATTCGATTCTGTATCTGTAGTCTTTGCTACTACCACTAATTTCATAAATGAGATAAGAATTTCTTCTAAGTACGTGATTATAAGTCAATGGGATAAATCTTCCTGAAATGAAACGACTTTATTATCGAGTATATTCCACATTGCTGAACAAGGAAGTTCCGGAAAACAATAAAAATGGGACTGTCAAATTGCAGTTGCCGTAACTTCCGAAAAAAAATGAGTTCGCGGAGCACCAAACATTCATTTCTCTTTTTCTACTGCTTTCCCACTGATAACAAACATTGCGGGCTGGAGGCTTTTGATAGATGATTTTAAAACAATGAAAATAATGGTCATTTTGTCAGCGAAACGGATATGATGAATGGCTTTGGTAAAGGCGGTGGATCTTGCATCATTTTTCAAACGGTATTTTTTGGTTTGTAGGGTAGGCTGAAATACTGAAGTCATTAGGCTAATTACTTAGTTGTTTTTCATGACAACGTTTATATCTCTTTTGGATGCTAACATCGTTACCGATGGCATAATTTTCACAATCAATATTCTAATTATTTTCAGGCACCAAATACGAATTTCGAAACAAAAAACTGAAATGATAGTATTTTCTCATCAAAATCATTTGTATTCCTGCTTTTTCAAAATATAAAGTATAGAAAAAAATCAAGAAGAGGTGCAAGGGTCGATCACACGTCGCTGCACATAAATGTTGAGGAATATGGAGTTGAGGTCCACCATTTTCATGGGATGTTTGCTGGAACATGCTAGAATTAATCCATCGTAAACCCCAGTAGGTAGAGATATCCAGATGCTACAAGTGAGAACGTGAAATTTCTTTACCACAGATGTTGCGATTCCATTTTCTTTAAACTTCCAAACTTCTTTTATTTCAAATATGCCCGAATATCCAATGAATTCGACACCAACTAGTAATGCGGTCATCTGCATCTTGAATCGTAAACAATTTTGTATTCCGTTGACGCATATAATATGTTTGTTCTCTTTCCTTTCATATTCCAACCCCTGTGGTCACCATATGGCAGTGTCGCATTTCGATTAAAGCTAGGTTCTCTTGGATTCTAAATCACAGAGGGTGTTGGATTTCATTTGCGTAAATCATATAAGGCACCTGCTCAGCATGAACATCCGCTGATTTCATTCCCAATTTAAATGGAAAACATTACTATAGACGAATCAGTTTTTCTGATTCACATATACCCACCGTGGATTCAGAACTTTCTAGAATCTATAGAGTGAATGGAAGATGGAAAACAGGTTGATGCGTGTATATTGACCTCTAAAGTCTTTCAGTGAAGTTTATCATATTCAAACAACTCAGATTTGTATTTCCATGCAAAATAATATTTTCTAAAATCATAGCAAAGCGCTTTCGACTGATATGTCATCATCAGTGCATACCTGAAAGCAAGTATGATTTGGTTTAAGTAAAAAGCATTCTTATCAATGTATATATAGGGATAAGAGAGATTGAAAACATTTTTTTTCGGCAACCGTCCGGAAAGTACGTACTTTCCAGACGATTTTTTTTTGAGAAAGTGGCATTTTTCCGGCCTAGTCCGGGAAGTACGTACTTCCCGGACTAGGCCGAAAAGAATCAAATCGTTGTTGTCATTGTAAATATGAAAATCTTGGTAGTATGGTTTTGATAAATGCAGTTGATCATTACCATAGCAGCAAAATAACGACTGACAGCTATCTGACATAAAATTAGCTAACATTCAAAAATTATCAGATGAAAACAATCAATGTGAAACGGAAACTTTACCTTCTTGTTCTGACTTCAACAAAAGGCACTTAAATATACCAAGCATTTCAAACAAATTGAATCCATTCAATATTAACAATTGTTCTAATTATAATATAAATATTAATATAAATAAGAATTGAAATGTTCGAAATTTTGTTCTAATAAAGAAATGTGTTTCTTTGATTTGTTATTCTAAACGGTTGCCGAAAAAATTGTGTACACAACACGCCCGAAAACAGATTTTTTGGACTCGCAGACTTCCAGGACTCGCTACGCTCGTCCTAGAATTTTGTCCACTCATCCAAAAAAACAGTATTTTCCGGACTTGTTACGTAAATTACTATTGTGTGGAGGTAAATCAATACTTACTTGTCAGGTATTACAAGAATTCCATAAAATTACAAACTTATTCATTTGCTACAAAATGCAATCAATAAAAAATAAAAAATATTTGGTCTTCCCAACATTGGGATAAATACGTTATAAAATTCATTTTATATTATTAGTTTATCATAAACCCTGATAATCAAACTGGATAATTTCGGTGAACATGTTTGTCTACTTGAATGGATTGGATTCCACTAATTCAATAGGAAAAAAGATCACCCCATACTGACATGAATTTCTTTGGGCAGCACCTATATTGCACCTGGTTTCGAAACATATTTTTCAGCAATGAATTCATTCACTATAATGGCGAGGACGATGTAGAGAATTAAGGGTATTTCCCGATGATATAGAAGAGAAAGTGTTTTAGGAATCCCGTCGTTTCTTCAAAAACGTTAACGTATCCGTAATTTCTAATCAGATCCACCGAAAAATACTGGTTCTAAAAATGAACACAATTATGAAAATACCAAATTCAAGTCGTTTCATTTTAAAGAACTTAAGTGTAAGGGTATATATAGAACATTCTGTAACATGAATATTATCCTGAAGTGATTCTTGGATAAAAAAACATAAAAGATAAATAAATATTTTTGGAAAGTGAAGAATTCAAGTCTCTATAGAATTATAAATCATCTCAAAAATACTTTATTAAAAATATGAATTATTATTAGGCATAGGTAAAATATCTGAGATCGAGCTTTATTGATTTATATTTCAACACCTCCAGTATTCCATGAAGCGACGATAAGGAAATCATCCTCCACCGAGTTGAAATTCATGCTTCATTTGATAATCCGATTCTAATACCGATACCGGGTGAGACTGGCGACAACCCTTCCTTATCTAACCCGACCGACCCCATCCCTTATTTCGTTTATGGTATACTTCATCTTGCTCATTTCACGGCCTGCTGGGTTCCGATAGACGATTCCTAATCGAATGAGAACGGACACGTCTGCATCGACTTCAGAGCCCTCTACTGGAAATAATTATTGGGAGATGCAACATATTGACAACTTGGCCGAAGACTATAGTATAATATATCAATAATTCTCCATAGTATATTCCGAAAATTATCATTTTAGATAGCAATATTGGGCGCCATTAACATTTCATCACTCATTTTTAATATTATAATATTCTTTTTCTATTTTGGTTGTATAATCAAGTCATTGTGCAACGCAAATGCGTGTCGAAATGGCCTCTATTTCGATACGCATTTTTTATTATTCGGAGATTGGTACAATCGAACTGTCAAATGAAAGTCAGAAGAGTTTTAGGCCCAGCTTACTTCTGAGCGATTTGGATTTGGTGATATTAGCAGTGAAAAACTCAATGTTTCAATTGGTAAATTTCAATTCAGAGTGTAATTTGATTCAAATTGACCAATAACAACAATAACAACATTGAATTTTTCACCGCTGGTATTGCAATAATCAAAATTGCTCAACTGTAAACTGGGCTTTACGCTTGTGCGTCAGATTCAAATTATTTCAATGTCATCATTGTTACCAATCGAAGATGTTTCTGTTATTTATCGATATTAAATCAATTTTTTTCTTCAAATTAATTCAAAAAAGATATGACACACGTTTTATAAGACACGTTGTCGCACTTGTTCACTTGGATCACTACTCGCTTCGCTCGTCGTACTCCAAACAACGCGTGCGACAAAAACTTGTATCATAATATACTATTGTATATACGTATCTTACTCATTTGGGTGATTCAATTATCTTTTTGGCATAGCTAACCTACTTAGGAATCCGCCACACGAAATTTTCTGATTCACTTATATATGGTTGAGAAATTTTTCTTGATTCACAGAGCAAAGTATCAGAGATTTTGGAATAAATGATTTCATTCCATACTGGCAGCAAGCTCAATGATTCGTGAAATGGAAAACACTGTCGATATATTGTCTGGGTATTCATGAACCTGAGAGTTATCATCACAAACCACTTTTTCACACCACATTTTTCAAGCATAAACTGCTCCTCACAGTTGATTGAACCTCATCCAATCTGTCTCAGCCTCATGCACAATCATAATCATTCGTCTGGTAAGCCTCATCAGGCAACGTGGCATCTCTCTCTAGTTTCACAGCCTGCTAACTTCCAATTGACAATAATTCCTGATCAAATAAACAACACATTGTGATGCCGACCATTCTGTAGAGGTTCCATTTTCCTGCGGAAAGGTTTAAGGGGATAAATGGCGGTCACAATGCCTTCTGTGAGCTATTCGTCTATTCCACTTTTGTATTGGTATACGTGTTGATAACGGAAAAAGGATCAGATAAGAATAAATGGTTAAACATATTTGATGTAACGGGATCCGTTTGAGGTCGGTCTTACAGAGAGTCACTTCACTGTGTGATTGTGTGTGGTAGGCGAACATGAATGAACATACAGGGTGTCCCACTAAGGTCGGCGAGGTACGATATTATCGAAACCATAAACCTTAGGGCTCCTAGAAAAAAATATTGAGGACTAAATCGGCCAAGAGAAATTGATTGAAGTTCCTAAAATGACCGGGCACAACTACTATGACATAAATGAAAATTCGATTTTTCTCGGAAAATCACCATATCAAGGTACTGTATCAATGACGGAAATGAAGAGATCAGCAAAATTTGCGTCAGTTTGTTCTTTTACTTTTTTTCATATCTCGAAAAATAATGGTGGAAGAAGCTGTTGAAAAAATAATTTTTTAAATCGCTGTATCTCCTGAACCCTTGCTCCAAATTCGATCAACTTGGGCTCGTTTGAAAGATAATTTAACAATCATTCGAACGCTCCATTCGATGTTGATCTCTAGTTCACACCACGTCTACTAGAGGGCGTTGTTCACCCAAGGTTCAGTTTTTTCTGATTTACTCAAAAAATCCAAATGGAATGCTACAAATTTCTAACATTACATTTGAAGAGAATAATATTAGCTACAGTTTGGTGAAAACCGCGATTGGATATCTTCATTTGTTTTCAGGTATTCGCAAATAATTAGTTTAACCTGAAAAAATCAAGTATTTTGTTGAAAAAATATTCTATGATTTCCGTTTTCTTCAGTGAGTCTGCGTTGCAAGCGAAATGTGAGGTAATTCAATCCAATTCACCTGTGCTAGTGATTAAAACGGTTATTATTCAAATGTTCAGCCTTTTGGTGCATTCGTGCGTTAATCTAAAATATTCCGTAGTATACGCAAAATAACAATTGATGCAAATGCCACTTACTGAGAATGAAAATGTGGATCCTACTAGTCAAGAACTGAACTGCGATAACGAAAAGTGACTTTTAATAATAACAAATAGAAGAATATCAAATACCCTCTACATTCTGAAGCGATTTCTATCACACATCTTAATCGACAACGTGATACAAAAAAATGTCCCTACAAATGTTCAAAATGCATTTCATTATTTTCAATGCAACTAGCATGATTGAAGAACGATTCCCATAGATATCACGATGAAAATAGAGGAATATTTTGCATCAAATTGAATTTTAAAAAATTTTGACGTTTGAAATGTCACTTATGTGGTATCATTGGATCCAGAAAATTATGCAGATTTCAAAAATGTAATAATGTAATTTTCCGAGAAAAATCGAATATTCATTTATGTCATAGTAGTTGTGCCCGGTCATTTTAGGAACTTCAATCAATTTCTCTTGGCCGATTTAGTCCTCAATATTTTTTTCTAGGAGCCCTAAGGTTTATGGTTTCCATAATATCGTACCTCACCGACCTTATTGGGACACCCTGTATATAAAATATGAAAAAACGGTATTTGTTCTTGTCTTTGACAGATATTTGGGACAAATATAGTTTAGACAACTATGTTTCCATTCATAGATCGACAACAATCAGAGTAAACCAGTAGATTTTGAAATAGCCCTGGTTATATGAAGCTTTTATAATTTATAACTTCTCTGACGTGGCAGAAATAATGGGAACTCTGGAACTCGATAAATCTTAAAGATGAGTTGCAAGATTAATATTGATGTTTCTGGCGTCGAACGAATTATTTCGTCTTAGATTGCGATTAGCAAATCTGGAATGCCTACAAAGTTATTGATAATGAGCGTCTTATTCAAATTGCTTTGTTTGGTTCAAAGACTCGCGTCGAACTTTCCAATGAGAAAGCGGAAAATCTCAAGCTTTGCGCTATTGAAATAGCTCGAAGGGAATAATGGAAATAGGATCAATTCTTATGCTCTATGCCGCATGGTTGTTTTTTTTTAGTGTCTCGACCGAGTGCGGGATTCATTAAAATGTTGGTTTCTACGTAAAAAAGTAATATACCGAATGTGTTGTATTCATATATACCGGGTGTAACAGGACCATGGTTCACCCCCCGTATCTCCGTTAGTTTCAAAGGGATAATTCATTGAAATTTGAGATATGCTATGAACATAATAAGCGTCACTTTTTGACTTACAAATGATTTGTTGATGCCAACTTTCGATTTTTGAATGGAACACTCTGTATATTATTGCATTTCTGAAATCTGTATAATTTAATCTAATGATATCAAATAAGTGACATTTTAAATGTCAAAATTTTCAATAATTTTATTTTCTTATTTTCTTTTAGTTGTAATTTCCATTGTATTTATCGCACATTTTATTGCCAGCTATGAATAAATTCCTTATTGGTAGTACTAATAAATGGTACCACGGTACCAATATGGTTCCATTTGAAAAAAATGAGTTCTACCGCAAAATCGACTACGATGAACTTTATTTGCTCATAAAAAACGCAATTTAGTTTTTTTGACGGGATTCTAATTTTTCTAGCAGTAGACGGAGCAATTGGAATAAATCGGAACCATCATGGCACACCTAAATGGGAAACCAAAAATTGAATTTAAAAAAACTTTGACGTTTGAAACGTCACTTATGTGGTATCATTGGATCCAGAAAATTATGCAGATTTCAAAAATGTAATAATATACAGGGTGTTCTATTTAAAAATCGAGAGTTGGTATCACTTCCGGCGAAACCGGAAGTAGAAAAAAATCATTTGTAGGTCAAAAAGTGACGCTTATTATGTTTATAGCATGTCTCAAATTTCAATAAATTAGGTACCTCTGAAACTAACGGAGATACGGGGGGTGTACCATGGTCCTGTTACACCCGGTATATCGTTCTCCTGATAGGTTAATGTTTATTTTTATAGATAATTGATGTGATTCGGGGTCAGTGCTTGCCTCAAGCTGCCTCTTTTATAAACCCTAATTAATTATTAACTTCTGCAGTACATGTAAGCCTGCATGCTATGGGGTTTGGATCCATTTATAATGCGAATACATACATTATCAAAATTAGTTCGTGATACTGAAAGCCGGTTATCCGATTTCGAAAGAGTCTTTGTGTGCTGCCCGTCTGATCCAGATTGAATAAATGGAAGAATTATTTCGAAATTCCGTACCGTATCGTCATTTCAATTCCACCCATCGAACAATACTGGGTGTCCAAAGAATTTCAATTTCGCCAGAAAACAAATTCGAATTGGAATCTCATTTTGGTTTGTTGTGGTTCAACTATAATAATTTGTCATCAGGTAGTGTATTTGGGCACATAATAATGAAATAATGAAAACAACAAATTAGGATCTATTATTAGGACATACTAAATGTTAGTTCCGTGTTTATGAGTGCACTGCAAACTAAAATTCGCATCTTCATCATTATTCTATTATGTTGATATACCAATCAAGGAAATTTAACAATATTATATCAGATTACTATGTACATGCGATAATTACATTTGTGAATACTATCAAATATATTGATA
The DNA here is from genome assembly GCA_029955515.1 of Chrysomela aeneicollis. NCBI lineage: Eukaryota > Metazoa > Arthropoda > Insecta > Coleoptera > Chrysomelidae > Chrysomela > Chrysomela aeneicollis. Next base: position 113,575 of record JARUHQ010000003.1, read on the forward strand.
TCGATAGATTTAATTAACATCCTGCCATAAATAACTTGAATCAGTACATAATATCATTGCACTCACAGGTCTGAAATATTTCCTGCAAATAAATAATATTGTACAACACTACATGGTCAAAAAGATCCAATTTAAAAATTGAAACATTCTATAGGTAGTATTTAAGGATATATGAACTTTATTGGACCTCACGAGATATGTCAATAGTTTGTTAGTTATAATAATAATAAGTTTATCCACCATTTAATACATGTGAAAAGTACAATGGGGTAAAAAGTGAATAAATGAATACTCGATAAATAACACTTGTTTCGAGAGACAACTAACAAAAAGTAATAACATAAACTGATATAAGGTAAATATAAAAAGATGAGTAACATATCTACATATAAAACTAAATATTGAAATTATAAGAATATAAGATCTGCATATTACATATAACACTCAAAACAAACTCACTCAGACAGACAAACAAAGAGTAAGTTTCAATTCAAACAATCAGATCATCATGCACAGTTCTTTTAGAGCTGCTAATATTATAATATTAAGATATTCAAAAGAAAGAATAAAGAAATGATAGAAAATTATGAGGAATATGGAGCAAGTACAAATTATTACATTTTCACTTTCACTAGAGGATATGGATATGAATAGTGGTTTAATTAAATTACTGAATTATTGAGGATTAATTTTCTTAGGGATTTCTTGAATCGGTTTATTGGCTGCATAACTTTAATTGAGTCAGGAATTGTTTTGGTGCCAAGTATGTATATGTCTTTTGTATGGTGGTTTTCAACATCAATGAAGTAATATATATGTCTTTTTGACGGGTGTCATAGATGTGTGCCGGTAGTTGAACTTTGTCTTTAGATGTGTAGTATTTAATACAAGACTGTAGGAAAAACAATTGCGAAACTTCAAGGATTTTTGCTTCGGAGTATAATGCTTATGTGGGGTAACGGGATTTTTTTCCAAATACTAATTTAAGGAACCTGTTAGATAATTATTGAGGACAATGTGCCTGAAAATTGAGATATAATAAATGATTATCTTTAAATTAAGATATACTATCAATTCAATTTTGGAATGAAATACACGCGTTGTTATGAACGGAAATATAATATACTTTCGAAGAAACCCAATGAACGGTTTAGAAGCCATGAAAGGGCGTGACTCGATGTGCCCAGAGTTACACAGAATTCAGAAATTTATGATGGGAAGGTTTCAGAAGCTCTCACTAGATACGAAAAAAAAAACACAATTTAGTTCAATGCAACACTATTCCGCATTAGGCTCCTTTCTAACGTTAGAAACTCAAACGGGAAAGTGATGCAATGAAAATGTGAAACATCTCACATTCACCCTCATTTGCAATTTAGATTAGTTTATTATGACTTTTAGGGGGGAGATAAAACCAAACTCGAGAAGGAATTCCGTGTGAGGATATTTATTTTCGTTTATTCTCGCATTGTAATTGTGGATAACGTTTCCGCGGTTACGAATAAATGGAAACTGTTTTTCTGCTCTCCTGCATAATGGTTTTCACAAAGAACGATGGAGATGATTGTTTTGCATACATCAGGAATTGGTAAAATACATTTTCTTTTGTGAAATAAAAATTATATCACCTAAGTACATTAGAATTTGTGTAGAATGGTGAAAGAACCACTTCTGTTGTCATTTTATATCCATATAACATATTATTATTATATTGAATGATGGGGGCAATTATGAAGGCCTTCATTGTGTAAACTTTAGTTATTTGTATTATCATCAGTAAAATACCTGATCGTTTTCTGAAAATTTCTGATTGCTGAAATAAAAAACTGAATAAATACAATGTTTACAATTTTTTTTTCTTGATCCTTGTCTACATACCTATAGTAGGTAAATATAATTATATGTTGTTCAATTAATGTTGCACTTGAATTGATTTTGAAAAATTTTCATATTTATCAATAAGAAAGTTGTCTGCTATTTCTGGAACCAAACTCATCCTGTATTTGACTTTTATCATTGTTTATCAATGCAAGTTCTCCTCATTAATTATGATTAGGATGCAGCCAGTTTCCTGACTACCAAAATGACAACAGTTTATATCATCTGAAGTAATTAATGAAGTCTTCTTGCCATCAAACAACGTCTGTATCATCGTACGAATTCATTACGAGATATATTTTCATTTCGCATAAAGTAGATTCATCTCAGTTTAATTCCAGAATAAATTATCACGCTAATTTTTATATGCCAGCGAACAGACGGCTTGAGATACTGTTATTGATAATCTACGAGATAAAAAATTAAAGGATTATTTGCCACGAGATGAGAATTCAAAGTGCTCAAGTTTGTTTCATGCACCATATTGATGTCCCGACAACTTTGATCGAAATAGAAGTTGTAGCAAATTCCATATTGATATTAAAATAAACAAGAAATATGAGTAGACTTGTGATATTCTGATGGGTAAAAAATAAAATATGACTCAACATTCTTCTTCATTTTTGATTGTGATGCCATTCAGAAAGTGACTCTCAACATGATGTGAGTTTTAGCTCTGTATTAATAAAAACAAAACGTCAATTATCAAAACCATAGATCTTATATGCTTACTCCAGATACGGTATCCAGTTTATTTGTTTTGTAGGTCCGTGGGGGTTGAAAGTACTAAGCCATTGGTTGGTCGTTTTAATTCTTGACCATAAATATGAGTTGTACCGCGTGATCATAGTACCTACTTTCTTGCAGACCCCTCTAATACCAAACAAATACTGCATGATGCCGGATCTAGCGTAAACATATAAGATCTATGATCAAAACGCATAGACTTACATTTTGTCTTTCCAGACTGATCAAGATGAAGATGACACGTTCCTTACCTGAAAATAAAAGAACTATTATGTTCCTGCACTATTATCACAGGTTATCATGATGAATTGAACAGAAAATTTTGTTTAAGAGGCACTCGGTAATGGGTTCTGCAGAATGTGATCGATAAATGGAAACTTTTACTCAGAATATCATTTTGGTTGCTCATATATCGTCGCTGACATCTTCATGATTGATTGAAAACGCCAAAAATTTCTAATCATCGGGTCACAGTGACTTACATCGGTTACATCCATATCAATTAAACTTGTCTGCATGATGGGTTGATGGGAATTCAATTATTGTATAATGGAATATTTTGATGCTTCAATATCCTATATGATAGTATATTCTAACGATGAGAGCTATTTTGATAAATGATTATAATAATTATTTCAAGATGGTACAAAATATTATACATATAAGGGTTCAAGAGTTCCGCTATGTAGCTATGTTAACCAGTAATTGTAATTTTATTAATGTGAAATTACACATAATAATTTCGGGAATACCATCATGGTTAGCAAATGATATGAGTCAACAGGGGCATAAAATACGGACATGTATTATGTATAAAAATTGAATTCATAAAATACGGACATATATAAATTTTTTTGAATATTCTAAATAGTGATATATAAATACGAAAATAATTATGATAATAATATGTATATTTCATATTATTGATGCTTGTGGGTACCATGATACAAGGGAGTCAGAGTTAACGATGAAGCAGACTGTTTTGCCAAATGAAGCTAAATATTCAATACTGAAAAAAACTGATTCTTTTGGCATATCAACACAATCTCAGAATGCCATGTTTAGGTGAATAGCGTGCGATAAATGTGATTTTAAATAAACTTTCGACTCAAACATGAAGGTAGTTATTTTTTTATATAAAGACATAATATAGAGGATTTCAATCGTTCACACAGTTTGAACATTATGCATTTTCCTTGTTCCAATATTGTTCTAGTTTACATTCCAATATAGTTAATAGCAGTTTGCTCTCAAGTGTGTCAATCAGAGTGGATATAGCGAAATTGAATCCGACATATGGATTGGCTGTTGGGTCGACGTTATTCGATTGATATTTGAACGGCCCTTTTGATGCCATTCCATTTCTGTTTTCCATTGGCAGATGACAACATTATAAACAATGATTGTACTTGCCAGATCGATATAATTGCAGGAATAATGTAATAGTTCGCACAAGTAGAATGCTCCTTCAGATGAATTCTCATCAAATGAGTTCTTAGCCGTTTATTATGTGGATCATGCTTTCTAGAATGGCAATTGAAGTCTGTCAAATCCATTCCATTTTCAAAATAGACCAGCTGATATTTTATGACGTTTCATGTGAATCTTAGAGTGAACTTGAAGAACTCACATTACCTAATAGATAAAATATCGGAGGAGCTTTCTAAGGAATTTCGTTCATAAGACATCTTGTTCGTAATGCACGTAAATTCTCTCTCGCTAAAAAGCTTGCCCAAAATTTGCTGGAATTATCTTTGATTACCTCACATATTTGTTGTATTATTTATCTGCACCAAACTTAATCCAATTAGAAAAAATACAGTTTGATGATTTACGCAAAAATATGTTACAGGTCATGACAAAAATAAACTACGCAACACTAATTACGTCGCACCCCGAAATTTTGCCCCTGTTTAAATTCGAATATATTTTTTCTTCTTTGAACAATTTTAATTCTGTTTGCACTGTTCGCTAGCTCAGTCCTTCAGCTATAATCTCGTACTTCTTCGACACATAAGGTTATTTCCATAAAATTGCTACAGGATGTTTTTTGGAACTGTGCAAAATTTCGAAATTTTCAAAAGGATCCCAAACGAAAAAAAAAACAGTTTTTTTTCAACTTTGACAGCAGAGGCATGAAGATTATCTCATTACCTTTGGCCATTTCCAAAATTGTCTTCTTTTTCTTCACTTTTCTTTAGAGAGTGATCTCAAAAAATCAATTTTGTGGTTTTGCAGTCATAACTTTTTTCCTCTTCAACCGATTTGCAAAATCTCAGGATAATTTCGAAGCTGAGACGTTAGATGAACAGAAATGAAGATTAGAATTGACTAAAAATGAATATCAAAGATCAAGGGTTTCTGCAAAGGTGACCCAAATCTAAATCCCCCTCGAAATCCCAATTAGAAAAGAAAAATATCCAAAACGTTGTTTGATCGAAACGAAAACATCACCAACAAAAATACTGATAACATTTTTTTTACCCCCTCCCCCTCGAAATTTTTTTACGGGTAAAATTTTTGCTGGTCGAACGGTTAGATATATCGGTAAACATATTTCACCTGACCCCCACATCGGGATCGGATATTAAAAAAAAATAAAATTCTTTCGCCCCCCTTGCCCCCTTGGGGTACTTTGGGTACGAATGAAGGGAAAGGAGATTTTTGTGATTTTTTTACATATAATTTTCGTGAGTTTCGTACAAAACTACTAAGAATCGCCCAAACTCGAGTTCTCCAAGTATCATAGTTTGATGTACAGGGCGAAAAAAAGTTATATTTCAGAATCGAGACAAGCGGTACTCATAGCTGTGTTCAGCGGAAAAAGTTGATCAAAGAGATAAAAAAATTTGTTTCATAGGCGTACGTATAACATTTTTTTTTGGGGTCTAAAAAATCAAATTCTTTGAAAAAAATCCAAAACATGATGGAAGACTTTGTATAGGGGGTGAGAAGGTTACCCTGAAATTTTGTTGTATTCAGAATTTTTTTTTAATTTTGAGTTTTTTCTGTCCTGGTCTTTATTTTCACGAGAACGTAATTTTCAACCTGTCTTGTCAGTCACTCATTATGATTTTTGTTACGTTGGTTATGGACCATGCATTTTTTTTGGGCTGATTTTTTTTCTAGAACAAGGCGTTTCATTTCGGTTTTCTCACGCACAATTTTTGACTACTGAAAGAAAAAAGATCTGGATGTGTCCAGACTGAATGATCCTTCCGAAAACAAGTTGATTTTCATTTAATTCTCCTCCCATTCGGGATTTACAGAGTGTTTCAGATTTCACCTTTGAGGAAACCCTCGATTCTGAATGTTCATCTTGAGTTAATTATGATCATTAAATCTTCCCATATGAGGTTTCGGCCTCAAAATGAGCCTGAGATTTTGAAAATCGGTTGAAGAGGAAAAAAGTTATGACTGCAAAACCAAAAAATTGGTTTTTTGAGATCACCCTGTAAAGAAAAGTGATAAGAAGACAATTTTGGAAATGGCCAAAGGTAATGAGATAATCTTCATGCCTCTGCTGTTAACGTTAAAAAAAAACTGTTTTTCTTCATTTGGGATCCTTTTGAAAATTTCGAAATTTTGCACAGTTCCAAAAAACATCCTGTAGCAATTTTATGGAAATAACCTTATGTATCGAAGAAGTACGAGATTATAGCTGAAGGACTGAGCTAGCGAACAGTGCAAACAGAATTAAAATTGTTCAAAGAAGAAAAAATATATTCAAATTTAAACAGGGGCAAAATTTCGGGGTGCGACGTAATTAGTGTTGCGTAGTTTAGTTTGACTATCGGCAGTCGCGGTCGAAGTCATTGCGAATAGTACAAAACACTCAAAATCATGACGATGGCACAACGTCAATCAAGCAGTGTAGGACGATCATGTCATATATAGAATGACAAGCAAAACCAAACCACTCGCCGATGACAAGCAAGTTCATTATTCAGGGGAAATCGATAGTCCTACATAGAAGTCATAAGTTATATAATGGAAACGAGCCAACGAACCCTCGGCCAATTTCTGGGGCTGTTTTTGGTCGTTATTTCTCACTCTTGTCGTCATGGAGGCTGACAGGGATTTTCCATCATGGCAGCGAGCCAACTCAGCTGGAAACGATATGCAGGAAGTTCGCAAATTGTGCAAAAAAATATTAAACTTCCCATGGCATTTTTTCGAAAACTCACTATTACCAAAGTAGTTATTAATAGTAATCTACCGGGTGTTTCACAGTGGATGGAACATTAGAAGTATCTGGAGAACAGAAAGACAGATCTTTTCGAACATTTGTGGGCGTCGATAATCAAACTTGCTCTATCCGTCTAAAATATGTTCATCAATACAGTGTTGCCGCTTCATTCGATAAGTAGCAACAACTTTGTTATTTCAAATGGAACACCCTGTATTTTATTTCATTTTTAGATTCTTCCTAAAGATCTGATTTCGTCGATCTATCATACTTGGGGTATAGCGAGAAAGATTACAGAGATATAGGGTGTGAAAAATCGAGATTTTTCAAATTTAGGAATTTTTTGTGCCGAAACTATCCATTCTTGCTCAAAACGGCTTACATTTCCCTATCTTAACTTTTCATTTACTATCTACTGACATTTAATAGAAACAAAAAGAAGGTGAAGCAAAACTCAAAATTCTGAACCGCCCGTATTTGTTTCAATTAATTATCAATCGATAGTAAATGGAAAGTTGAGATAGGGATATGTGAGCCGTTTTGAGCAAGAATGGATAGTTTCGGCATAAAATATTCCTAAATTTGAAAAATCTCGATTTTTCACACCCTATATCTCTGTAATCTTTCACGCTTTACCCCAAGTATGATGTATCGACGAAATCAGCTCTTCAGGAAAAATCTGAAAATAAAATATAGGGTGTTGCATTTGAAATAACAAAGTTGTTGCTATTTTTTGATAGAAGGCCGCAACGCTGAAAGTATTTTAGATCGATAGAACAAAACTGATTACCCACGAAATCTAATTTTCATGATAATCTTAAGTCCTGTTCTCCAGAAACGTTTAACCTACCATTGACCGTGAGACACTTTTTATTACTACAATGCTTCACTGAATAAACTTCTGAATGTTTTGTTGAGTTTTCCCGGAAACAGCTTATTTCATCCTGATGTTCTTGATGAGGCATATCACATCAAAAAAAAATCGCTTTCATTATTCGAAACGACTTTCAAACTATTGATTTAGCTCTGAATATCAATCACAAGCGGAATCATATGCTTTCTTTGACGTGACATATACATGAATATCTATTTTCCATTTATTTTTCAGATTCATGATTTCAAACTGAACAGACAATCGTCGTTAATCGGATTCTAATAAATGCCGAATGCGATAAACGATCTCACCAATCCTACTCAAAGAAATGGTGATAACATTTGTAAACTTACTGAAGACGGCATTTATTGAAGTAGCAGGTGGGATTATTACCTATAATGGAACTAAAAGTTATTGAATCAGAGATAAAAATTACTCGATGGGATACTTGGAAATTTATTGGAAAAGGGTCAGTTATACTTTAATCATTCCATAATAAAATGCTTCTTCTCATTAGCAGGAAACTTAGAATGAACATGCGCAATTTCTAATGAAAAACAAGTCCATAAAAAAACCAATCAGTTTTAACACTCATGACTTGAATGGTTTCAAATCCTAACATCTCAGAAGTATTGAATGCAAACATCAAGATACGTTTTTCCACAAAGAGCAGTAAGTTGTTGTCGATGGAAGCGAAAGCAATTTCACACCTTTTTGTAGGAGACTTGAAAGGTTTGTATATATCGAGGAGGCCATGAATGCGAGAATCGAAGAATGTCATGAAAATCTCCAGAAAATTATGGGCGGGAATAGAAATCCCCTAAGAGCACAATACTTATACTCAGGGGCTCTAAAACGGTAGGAAAATATTTCAATTCATATAGTCGAATGATACATCATCTTCTTGAGGATTCCATGATAGAGACAAGAATTATTTAACATGCTTTTTGGTAGAAAGAGAAATTAGTCTATCCAATTAGAATATCAAACATAGTTTGAAATGAATGTCTGGTAGACTACGAGCAGAAAACAACTACTTTCATGGTAAATACCACGCAGAACATTGAATTATATCTGCTCGTAATCCATGCAACGATTCACACTGTGAATGCAGATCGCAAATGTTTCTTTCTTCCTAAGACGTGACAAATTCACATCGGGACAGGCACGCCTAACAACCTACAGACCGGTTTCGGGCTTATTGGCTTGCGATCTGCATTCACAGTGTGAATCGTTGCATGGATTACGAGCAGATATAATTCAATGTTCTGCGTGGTATTTACCAGGAAAGTAGTTGTTTTCTGCTCGTAGTCTACCAGACATTCATTTCAAACTATGTTTGATATTCTAATTGGATAGACTAATTTCTCTTTCTAAAATTGTTGTCCAATTTATGGCTTTTCCATTTTTCATTTATTAGCTTAGTCGAGCTATAAGCCACTTCCAAGTTCTGTGATTTGGGAGATTTAGTTCTGGAGTGTTTCTTTCTTCTGCCGCATGGTGTCGCCACTTCCAATTGTCTGTTGGAACGCGGCTCAGTGCGGTCAAATAAACGCGACGAAGATGCATTGGGACAGGCAACGCTTCGAGTGGAGATCTTACGGTCTCTACTCGGATAACTACCCTGCACTGATGAGGGCCAATAAGCCCGAAACCGGTCTGTAGGTTGTTAAGCGTGCCTGTCTCGATGTGAATTTTTTCACGTCTTAGGAAGAAAGAAAAATTTGCGATCTGCATTCACAGTGTGAATCGTTGCATGGATTACGAGCAGATATAATTCAATGTTCTGCGTGGTATTTACCAGGAAAGTAGTTGTTTTCTGCTGGTAGTCTACCAGACATTCATTTCAAACTATGTTTGATATTCTAATTGGATAGACTAATTTCTCTTTCTAAAATTGTTGTCCAATTTATGGCTTTTCCATTTTTCATGCTTTTTGGTATTCACGAAACTTCATTTTAGATTTTTTCAACTAGACTTTCTTATATTTTATTTCCGTTTTGGTTGAATGATGTTTCCTGTAATTTCCAGTATTATTGTATATATTTACATTGTGTTTCCATCAATGGAACACCCTGTATATTTTTATGATATGAGCATACTTACATGAAACAAGCAATTTGAAGGCATATTTTTTTATGAAATTCAAAAAACGGTCAAACACTGGTTTCGAGAGGGCGATTATTTGCGATTATCTATAGGTCGAACTTGACGAAGTGTTGATATCCACCCTTAAAATTTGCGTAAAAAATAGGACGAGTTTATTGAGACATGGTTAGGACGAAACAGCATCGTTTTTCATAATAACTGTTACCAGCCTTGTTTTGTTTTTGCTATCCCTAGAAAATATATGCTGAAAACTCTATTCAGTATATCTTTAATGCAAGAACAATATTAATGATTAATAATGATTCACTGTACTGAACAAAGGTATAATGGACAGTTGAAGTTGGAAACACAATAAAGAATCTATACTCTGAATAACATTTTTTGTTTATACTAAGTAAATAAATAATGATGAACGCACTAGTAAAAAGATATTGATGAACACTACTAGTTGAAATATATTTTACTCGCTGGATCAAGGAGAGTTGTACTAAATATCGCCATTTGCGGAATATTGTTCGTTTGAGCATGAATGATTCAGATATAGAAATGTTTGGAAATGCGAATAGAATCCCAAGAATATTTCAGAACTGTTAGTATTCAATTATCTGGAAATAGATACATTACATCCATGTATCGATATGGTTTCGAGTACGGATGTCCTTAGATGGCTTAAGGCATATCTCCTCATTTCCATTTGAAATAGTTTGGCTTCCAGCCAACTGAATTTTCATGCAGATAATCGATATTGAACGGGAATAGAGAGCTTCAATTCCAAAAACCCAAATGTGTAAGCAAAACCGTATAGTATAGTTATCATCGACAGAATTATTATGTTCTCCGATTCCAATGTATGGATCTCGATGGATTTTTAAATACCCGGTGTCATAAGAATTTGACATCTGCCTTGATAAACAAATTGAAATCACTCAGACCAACTAAATTCAATCCTGAAGGACTGTTTCCGAAAATAATATAGTAAAAATATTAATACGTTTTTTTTATAATGTAATTCTAAATACTTTTATCATATCTTTAATTTCGAAATGAACGGGAATAGAAGCATTCTCATCATCACGCATATGACTAATTCAATTTAACTGATGCACAACTTATATGGAACGATTCTTTGCTCTCATTTTATGCTGTGAGAAAGGCTCGGTAATCATAATGATTGCAGAATCTCCAATTTATCAATTAGAGACTTTCCGCTTGTTTTTATCAGATTTTATCAAATTTCCTCTGCTTCTCAACTCGTAGCGTAGATGATAGCATTTTGTTTCTTATTGCACTTCTCCAAGAACGTTGTCTTCATGTAGAAGGTATTATTCTTGATTAAAAGTTTCAATTCTGGCTATCGTTCCCGATAATTTAATTTTGGCCGTGTTTTACTTCGAAAATCCTGAGGGATTTTTTACTACTCAATCAGCTGCCATTTCATCAAAGTGCCATTTCAACTGAGGTATTCATCTCATCATGCATAAAACTACGTCAACTGAACTATCACACACATCTGCTCCTAAGGGAGACTATATACACACCTGAAACATCAAAGCAATATCGATACATTGGGCGAACATTGATCCATCATCCTGAAGGGAGCTTCACTCAAAAAACTAGGGACTACTTATTATGGCCTCAATATTGCACACAGCAACTGGCTGTCTTGCTGATTCTGAACATCTGCTAGCTGTGACATTTTTTATATCGGCTTAGGATGTTTATTGGATGTTGAGGTGACCTTAAGTCTGATATAAGTCGCGTATTATTTTTATCACTGAGTGTAAAGATAATGTGGCCCGACAGCATGAAAGCCTCTTGTAAGAAAATGGAATTTCTCGGGAAGTCTATTTGATGATGGCGAAGTATTTTCTCGGGAAAGTTGATTCCCATACGGAAGTATATACAGAGGTGTGCACAAAAATCGGCCAGAGCTGTAACTTCTGAATCATTCGAGATCGAAATTTGAAATTTGGTGGGAAGCAACTATATGATATTGTTCATTTTTTGAAGAGAAAAATTGTATTCCATCACTTCCGGTCTAACCGGAAGTGACCCCAACTTTTGATTTTCAATCGGAACCCCCTGTATTTTTTTCCATTTTCAGATTCACGGTATCATTTTACATACACCTGTAGTTTTTCCGGATCATTTTTTGTGAAACAGAAAGAACAACAAAATGAACTCCACTCCTGATCTTACCAAAAACGGTTGAGAAAGATTAATTTTGTATTACAGCCGTAGAAAAATTTTAATGTAGCAATTATTTCAAATTCCTCATTTAGATAGCAGAATATGAGAGTGCTACCTATATTCGAGTTAAGACTTCATATAAGTTTTGACTGACTCTATCGTATTGGCATCGGACGATAATCGCGACCCTTTTTTTTTTTCAACAAAAGTTAGGTGTTATCTAAACTGGTTACGTGAGTAATTGACTGCCTCAGTTTCGAAGATATTCTGGGAATATATCTTTCTTCATTCGTTGCTGAAGCAGTGCTGGGTGGAATTAAGGAAAATAGGAACTTATACCCGTCGGAACTAATCCAGTCAGAGTTCCAAGCAGCCTCGCTTGTCAGACTCCAATCTAATTGTAGTTGCGATTTATCGTCAGTCGCGAAACAGGATTAACAGTCCAATTTAATTGTCGACGAAACGAATTGGGTTATAGCTAGGTGCTGTGTAAGCAGATCGAATTTTTTCAATGATGATATCCTATCAACATGATGATGTAGGTATACTTATAGTTATGAAGGAGACAGTGTCTACCTGTAATGAGAAAAGGGAATTTATCTTGTACTAATTACATTGATGCGTATTGATTATTTCTAAAAAGAAAAAACAGCGAAATGAAAAACTGAAATTAAACTACGAAAATTTTACATTACATTGTTTTCAGTCAAAACTTATGGCTGAAATGGTTAAATTTCAAACTCACAAATCAAGTAGAATATTGAGAACTACAACGACCAAATTACCTCAAGTTACATACTTGGCACTGAAAAAGTATAAGCTTTGCCTCTGTTTTCGTTAGAACAAATGGAGACTATTAGTAATGAGGGATCATTAAATTTGGTTGTGAATGCATATAAAAGATATCGAATGACAAAGTTATCTTATTCAGACTTCTCAACGGAGATCAAACGTGAAAGCATAGAAACAGTATTTAATGACCTCGGCAGATTATATCTGTATTCCATTCATTATAGAATTCAATTCAATTTTGAAATAATTACAGTTGCTGGACTTTGTTCTCAGTCTCTATTTTCCTTTCCTATAATCAAAACAATGGAGTTTTCTTGTTTTCTTGAAGTTGTTAAAGACGAAAAGACTGGTTCATATAAGTTGATTCGAGTTTGTCTTTCTCCTACAATGAACGTTTATTGAGCATGAAATTATGACTTCTTCAAAACTCCATAATGTTTATGAAAGAAACATTGAACATTCTTCACATTCAATTTCATTTTGGGGCAGTAATTTCTGAAAATGTGTTAAGGATTTGGTGGAGAATGTTATTGAATGTTATCGTTTCTCCATTTTCTTAGAACAAGAAGAAATCTATGAAGTTGAACCTTCTATAATGTTTCATCAGTATTTAGTGAGAATAATGTATGAATACTTTTGATGGACCAAAACATATTCTTTTGCAGTATTTTTGTTTTTTACATGATTCATGGAAAGTTCAAAGTTCACGCATATTTAGTTTAAATCTGAATCCAGTTTAGAAGATAACATTGACTGCGGGTTCTCTCGTTATACAAGAAGATTTCCTTAGCATTTCAAATATTCGTAATAGTTTCCAACTAGAATTTCCCCTCATAATTTCCTCGATTATTAGCTGCCATTTTAGGTTGCCGACTTGATGGGTACAAGTTGTGTCAGGCCTGCGGCTTTAATAAATTAATCACGGCCCCAATTTGAGTAAAACCGGAGTATCATGGCTCAAATTGGCTATATACGAACTTCAAGCTGGATCACAGAATGGCCGGCAATATACACCATTGGTAGATTGCCAGACAGTAGAGTTTTCGCTATTGATCCAACAACAAATTGACACACATGATAAGGATTGCTTCATTCGAGAAATTATATATTTTTTTGACACAAATAGCTCAGATGCAGGGTTATTCAATATCGACGGTCATCATTGTGATTTCGAAAACCGTAAAGTATACGAAGTAGTCCGAATTGTGGCGGAATTTTATGCTCATTATGATGAAACTGAGTTGAGTTGAATTTCCAGTTGATCAACAGGACTAAAGAATATTTTTATACTCAATCAAAATATTTATATTTAGAGAGAGAGTAAATTTATCAAATAATCATCATTTTCAGAAACTTTCTTTCTTTTGAAAAATCCTATTGACACTATGATAAAAATAGGAAAAAATATTCTTCTCAAGTGTTCCTTTACAGCGGTCAGATTCACTTGAAGCCTGCTCTCTATTTCCTTTCATATCCTGTCGGCTCACGGAAGGGTTTGCATTTGAACATATCGAAGCGATTCCTAAAGTGGATATAATTTTCGAACGGCCCTAATTATCCCCAATTATCGCTCTATTCGCCTAGAGGCCTATCGATTCCCTATATGCAGCGCTTACCATTTATGAAGGCCCCGAAACATTCTTCGAAAACCGCCACCACATCATTTTGACATAGCTTAGTCGCGTGGAATGTTCATTGCCAGAACTATTTCATATTAGGTACATAGCATGAGAGTTAGGAAGACAATGAGGAATGTTGATACCAAGTACCAATAGTCCAACACACCAGAATTTTCAACAAAAAAAATGTTTTCGGACTTTCATTGCCTGTAGCAGGGGTCGAAAATATACTGAAATGTCTGAAGTACGGATTACGGGCCCGATCAATGCATCATAGGCGTAAAAGTTCAGCATCTGACGTCATGCTAGTCTGTAGAATTCGCAGAACCACTGATAAAGTTGATAAACAGCGTGATTAATTAGAAACATATAGTAATATTTTGGATGTGACAATTCAACACGCCTTTCAAAAATGTTGCTACTTCAAGAGATACAGGTTAAGGTGTTCAAAGGCAATTTCTTATTGCAGACCGTGACCCGATCAGTATGATTAGAACTGGAGAAGGAATCAGTGATGTGGAAAAAAAAACAGTGAATTCCATTGCTTGGAATGTTCTACATTGCTTAAAATTCTTAGAAGATTTCAAAATTATTGATGGAAATAGTGATTGACAAAATTCCTTACTTACCTATATCATTTTGTGTGTCATAGGTACTCCGACGAAAATATTTTTTCCTTTCAGTGTAAAAAATCGATGAATAGCAATGAACCAATTCTAGTCGAAGAGGAAGAATTTTGTCCCATAAAGCAAAATATCGTTCCTGATAATTCTGACCTCAAAATATTGATATTCACCAATCAGATAAAATTTGGCTCCTCACTGAGATACAGAGTGTTTTATTTGAAGATTTGAAAATTATTTTTTACCATTACTTCTAAAGTCTTTGCTTAAAAAACATTCGGCATGATGATTTTCAAACATCGAATTCAAAATAACTTTGCAGGTTTATGTTTAAGTCCGAATGATTTGAAAACAAATGACTTCATCGTTACGTAGTAGTATATTATTTACATATAAAAAAATTGAGAATCGAAATATTATTGTGCGATTTCGCCAGTTACATACAATTTGCAGAGGGTCAATCATCTCAAATGAAACACTATACGAAGCTACCTTTCATTAGTGATTTGAATGAAATATTCATTTTGAGCCCATGATTTTGAGTTTGAAATATTTTCAATTATTAATGAAACATCCTTTATATCCATTGAAAAATTTTATTTGCAGCTGAAAAGATAATAGTGCAGAACTTGTCTAGGTAATTGAGAATTGAAGGGTTAGTCAATGTTTTACACGATCTCAATATTTTCAGCCTTCATTACTTTTTGTCAATATTTGGTAAAATGTTTTTTTACTTTTATCTCAGCTGGGCTACATAAAAAATATGAACTGGAATAATTTATGAGATTTAATGATTTTCAAATTGATTCCGACGTTTCTGAAAGCAATGTTTGTTAGAGAAAGACAATTCACACCACGAATTTCAAAAGAAGGATTCATCGATATTTTTCATTCAGCAGAGCTGGATAGCATATTCAGGAAATAATTCAATGCATGCAAAGTATACGAGAAGAAATGGAATATCACAAAAATAAAGTGAAAATGAAGGAGAACTCTGGAAACAAGAAAAAACACAGAATCAGAACATCCAAATAAAAAAAAATCGTACCACTGATGCAAACGCGCCAATCCACCAACAGCAGCAGCGGTTGGCGACTTCGTGCTGCCGAGATTTTTCCATGGCTTACCTAGATAGTTCATATCTCGATCGCAGCACACTAGATGTCGGACTGGTGCCTGCCGACGATCTTGTTTTGTTCCGCACTGCGTGTTACGTCACGCCCCCCACCACGTACACCGTGATGGGGTGGGGGTGAGACGGAGCTTTCGGTGAGCTTTCCGCGGAAGAATGGATAAAAGCCGCGAATTATCTCGCGGAGGATTGTACGGTCGATTGAGGAACACCGTTTTTGCCCGCATATTATGCGACCAGGATAAAGATGTGGAGTTGTTCTTAACTGACAATCACCACTGTCATCTTTCATGAACTCATAATTGTCAATTTTTCTTCGATATTTTGGGTTTCGAACCTATACAGGACCTAGTTAGGACGTGAGGACGTTCGTGAACATTTTAAAAAAGTCCACAATCAATATACGGTTTCTCACCATATCAAAACCTTGAGTTGAAACGATTGAATTTCAGCTCCTTAAGTGGGGTTCTCTTATTGAACAATAGAGGCGCTGCTGTCGAAAGATATTTGAAACATTTTCTTTCAGTCATGTTTTCGATAAATTTAATTGGAAAATGATGGCTATATGGAATTGTAAGAAACAACTAGATGTCCCTCAGAATCTAATATTCATACTTTTGTAGACGTTCAGTAACCATAATCTTTGGTAACCTATAAATTTGGTTAAGAACGCGACGAGATTTACACACGCAATGTCAAGTTAGACACGTTTATCGAAGTAGGTGAAATCGAGAGATTTGGGACCAGGCCCATCAGGATAGTTAGAAAATTCACCAGTCAATCTCTATTCATCTCTATAAGTTGTTAGATAATATAATCTACGAATAACTCCACAATATTTTGATTGGAGATTGTTAGTTCGTAGAATGATCAATCAAATAATTCGATTCAATTTTTTTCGAAAATGTCGTCGTTGAATTAGCTGAGTGGCGTATATGGATTTGAACAATTTCTTAAGATTTACTAGTCTCTCATGTTGTCACAATCGGAAAAAAAAATGAATACATTTTCTGAAAGATCAGGAATTGATGTACTTATTCCACTTTGAGAACAAATGAATCAGCTTCTGCTCAAGTTAATACCCGAGAAAAAACACGCTATTTTTTTAAATACGCCATTTGTAAATTCAACGGTTGTTTAAACTACTCACTGGATGAATTATTCCTTATAATCATCGATACATTTGCTAATATTAAGTTACTTCACTCAGTAGTAAATGTTATAAATAAAATGAGCAAATAGTAATTTACGTAACAAGTCCGGAAAATACTGTTTTTTTGGATGAGTGGACAAAATTCTAGGACGAGCGTAGCGAGTCCTGGAAGTCTGCGAGTCCAAAAAAACTGTTTTCGGGCGTGTTGCGTACACAATTTTTTCGGCAACCGTGCAGAATAACAAATCAAAGAAACACATTTCTTTATTAGAACAAAATTTCGAACATTTCAATTCTTATTTATATTAATATTTATATTAAAATTAGAACAATTGTTAATATTGAATGGATTCAATTTGTTTGAAATGCTTGGTATATTTAAGTGCCTTTTGTTGAAGTCAGAACAAGAAGGTAAAGTTCCCGTTTCACATTGATTGTTTTCATATGATAATTTTTTAATGTTAGCTAATTTTATGTCAGATAGCTGTCAGTCGTTATTTTGCTGCTATGGTAATGATCAACTGCATTTATCAAAACCATACTACCAAGATTTTTTCATATTTACAATGACAACAACGATGTGATTCTTCCCGGACTAGGCCGGAAAAATGCCACTTTCTCAAAAAAAATCGTCTGGAAAGTACGTACTTTCCGGACGGTTCCGAAAAAAGATATTCCCGAATATGTCCATTTGAGGGTCTGAATAAGTTATATTCTAGATCTCGATTTGGAGCCCCTTTGGGGTTGAGACCGCGTTCCAAATTTCGAACCAACATCAGTGTTTGGTTGTCAAGAAGGACGCAATGAGCAAAAAGCTACACATCTAGAGTGTCCTTGAGACGTTTTGTTATGAAGTTTTTCACCTCAAACCTGGATAACTCATCAAACAACCGTACATATCTTCAATTAAACTGCTTATATAATTAACTTCCGAGAGAAATATATTCTGGAATACTCTTGAGGGGTGAAGCGCTATAGAAAAACCCTTCCGTTTATATGTCACACGTTTTGAAGCTGAGAGCCCAAATGGCAATTTGCGGTTGAGTGGGAATGGAAGAGCATACGCAAACAGCTTTAATTGGAACAGATACGGACAATGCGGTAGATATCGAAGGATAGGGCATTGTAACTCCAAGTCAATTTCGCTGGCCACGTTCCGTAAATTATCGAAATCAACGCTTCACCACGTTCTCGATTTTTTGTTACACAGCGGTTGAAATAAATTCGAGGATGATTTGGAGAGTGACGCACAATTAATTTTTTTTCATTCGTACGGTAAAGTCGATGAATCATGCTAATGAAATTACGCCAACGAATAGTTCTGATGCATATTTCATTGCGGTGTTGATGCTGACATAGTTTTTTTTTTTCGTTTTCTATGCAGTATTTTTTCAGAGCACAAAATAAATCTATCGTTTACCTGGCTAACTCTATAATGTAACCCTTCAAAACCTCCTTTTTTGTGAAACTTCTTCCCTTTGCAATTATCTAGCTGCTTAAGTATTTTAAAGTGTTTTTCTATAGGTATCTTAGTTGTCTTAACAGCCCTCAGAAGTTTACTAGTCAAGATAGCTAAAGAATCATTAGTTGCATGGGAGAAATAGCTAACAAGAATTCATTTATTTTTGGGATATGTTTTTTTTTTGATAATAGTATGAAGCTTCAAGTTCGTCATAGCATTTTCTCAGAATGAGTCTAAGTGACTTGATGAAAATACTCGGTATA
Source organism: Chrysomela aeneicollis (assembly GCA_029955515.1). Classification (NCBI taxonomy): domain Eukaryota; kingdom Metazoa; phylum Arthropoda; class Insecta; order Coleoptera; family Chrysomelidae; genus Chrysomela; species Chrysomela aeneicollis. The sequence goes on from JARUHQ010000003.1 coordinate 132,606, forward strand.
CTACCCTGATCACTGAGTGTTATGGTAATAAACGGTCAGAAACCATAGGCATGTAGTATACCTTGGTATAGCTTATAGGTATTCAAATAGGGATAATCATCTAATGAGGTGTTAAATATGGTATTATTATTAAGATATTCAAGTGATAGTATTATTATTGAATTACCCTGTATTCGAGTATGTCGATAGCCGTTAGAATTATTAAGTAACTATATCGGATGATCATGAATCATATTGTTAATCACGGACAGATATAATATGTCCAGAGAGGGGCAGTTATACGAAAGAGGTTGAATGGATAGCATCAAGAGCAATATACGTGTTATATTGTTAAGACCCTAACAGAGGTAAAAATAATTTTCAATCACAGCTCACTACATAATTCATGAAAATAATGAATGATGCATGATGAATGTTGCGAACTGTAATTGATAATTTCATTATGAGAACCCATTTCCATTGACATAGGAATGGAAATCTCAAGAAACATCCATCAGAATACATAATATATGATTAACAGTTCAGTGGTACATATTTCATATAATATATTCATGCTTATACGATTCTTAGAAAATTATCATACAAGAATCTCATCATGGATCCCTTTGGAGAGACGATTTTGTCTTGCACACTGATACCTACCTCTTCGTCGCTATATCTGTGAACATAAATCAACAGATACCGAAGACAGAAGAATTTGCCAAAAGTTGGACCATGACGGTGGATCGAATAAATCCTTCGTTTTTAACAGTTTGCATTTAACTCCTGTGAAATTTCGAAGGTAGAACGTAGAATCCTCGAAAGGTAAACAAGCAAAAAATATATATACTTTTCTTTCAGTAATTTATTTGGTGTGAATTCCTGAAGCTCCATTACCAAGAGTGAAAATTGGGAATGATTTGGTACATCAACTGGATGAGGATGTCCGAATTTTGTTTTCAATATTGCATCAAGAAATGTACTATTGTATTTTTGGGAAGAATCAATGATGCATTATCATGAAGGTAACTTCAAATATATCTCTATCAATTTTCATCATTAAAATATACAATCTGTGTGAGAAATAAAAATAAAGTAGTGAACAAAAATCGTTGACGTATTGAAAAATACATGATTAGTACATTTTGTTGATGAAATATCGAAAAAAACATCATTCGTTTTTTCGGACACCCTGTTTTTTATGACGAGGGAAATAGGTACAGGTATGTTTCAAGTGTTCCTGGTACAGAATCCAAAAATCCCTAATAGTACTTTTTGAAAAATAGGTCAATAAAATTGATCGCAGTTGGCCATGATAAATATTTCAAATACCTATCGAACAAAAAAAAAGTTTTTCAAAATCGATCAAATAATAACGATTTTACAGGGGTGGTAAGTCCTTAAGGTGGACACACTGTGTTTATTAAAATTCATAGAATGTTCGTATGTCACAGAGACTCTTATGGAATTGGTGAAGGAGAACAGAGAGTAGGTATATATAAAGGATGTATACCCAAAATCGTGAAACTGTGTGCTTCAGCTACTCACTGCATGAAATAAAATTATGGGAACGCGATCGATTATTATGTCTCTGAGTAGAATGTAGAATCGGATTACCAACGAAGGAAATTTCTATTTGATTAAATCGGATTTTTGAATGAACTCAATTTCCTGTGTCGCATAAATCTTCTGACTCTTCCATATCCCTTGACACTCACCTCTGGCTACAGTTCTGTCCAATCATTTGAATTTCAAATCATTTCATCACATATAAGAGGGTTTTTCAGCTGGAATCACTGTTCTCGAAGAGTAAGAACGATGTCTTGGAAATGTATAAATCCACGGATTTTAGAGGTTCTGCTGACCCATTGTCGTAGTAATATTCCAGCTATTTTCGCGTGGTATAGTTTTTTGCTAGTTATGATGTGAAGTTTGTGATGCTTCAATTTCTAGATTCTCAGTATACCTCGTATAAACTGCGCATGCCCGAAATTAAAATTATTACTTTTATTTCTGACAGTGACATTATAAGCTTATACCGTCATAGTTACGATATCTATAATGAGGGTCATAACTCCCTTGGGATATTAAGGTTCAAAAACTCCCTCTTGCCTTTTACAGGTGAAAATGATACAAGAAATGCTTATAAACGTTTATATGTAATGAAAACTAAGACATATTTTCCTTATTCACGTCTTTTCTTTTCTCATATATGGTCACCATCGATTTGAGCATTGACCATTTAGTCCATAACTAATTTGGGCTAAACGTTTCTGACTGCAACGAATAAATACAATTATTACCAAATCTACCAGAAAATACTGAAAATACTTTACCAGTTCTTGAAAATATGCCAGAAAGACAGTTTCGTTGGCATCTTTTGACATAACATTTCTCTGTGTCAGCCACTTCAGATATAAGTTGTATTCTTTTTGATATAGGGCTTCACTTTTCGATGGAAGTAATGATTGTCTTGCTTTTTCCGCTTTTTTTATAATAATATTGATTGATAAAGAAAGTTTGCTTATAAACATGTAACATAGCGACAACCTAGCAACAACCAACAATGCTACAATCAACGCTACCTAATTCAAATATACCAGAAAGGTTATGAATTTTAGCTATTTATGTACCAAGTGCGTTATATAGATCCTAACGCCCGGAGGGTAACATTCACCCGAGGGCCTTTGGCCCGAGGGATGAATGTTGCCCGATGGGCGTTAGGATCTAGTAACGCTCGTGGTGCATACAAGATTTTATTTTTCACGAAAAAATTATCTTAAACGACGTTGTTTACTTCATAAATTTTTTCTCATAGTATTTACTGCGTTCTGGTCGGCAACTGAGCACAAGTGAGCTTCTATGCAATTGCCATGGAAACATTGAAGAGGTTGCTAAGTAATTAATTTATTGAACTACAGAAAAAAACATTTAGCGGGCGTTATGATTCATAATGCCCTCCATAACGCCCCGGGCGTTATGGGTCTGTTAATAGCAACCGTTGCCAAGGTATTAAAAAGCAGTAACGATCAAGTGAAAAATAAAAACATTTATTGCGTTCTAAATATGGACATATTGTTATGAAAATCGGTCAAAAATAAAATTATCTATGTACCACGGGAATTATAGAGCCTTAATAACCTCTGGCAATTGCTGTCCCTCGGGCCAGAGGCCCTCGGGACGCAAACTTTGCCATCGGTAATTAAGGCCCTCATAATTCCCTTAATACATAAATAACTATTATATTCATCTCTATCTCAATTCATTATTTCAGGTAGAGTATTGTTATCATGTGGTACCTTTGGTGTTTTCTACAATAATTGTGCTAGATATTTATCTCCAGTGTTGGGATTACTTCGAATTTCACTTTATGTTGCGTGAATCTCTCAGGCTACAAACCTTCAGCTCCTTATCCCATGAATTTCTCCTCTAGCTACGACCCTGTCGAGCCATTTGAATTTCAAAACATTTCATCACCTGTAAGAGGGTTTCTAGCTCAAATCACTCTTTCTTGAAGTGAGGACGAGGTTCTTGAAGTATATAAATACTCGAATTAAAGGAAATCGAGTCCTTACCAGTGTTGAGTATTTGCCATACTCAAATTTATTTTTCACATTATTGAGCATGTTAAAATTCAAATATTATCCAAACTGATTGACCAAACGTTCATCCTGTATACTTTACTATCAAATATAAAAAGTGTAAATATGTCACTGAGGCGATGATCTTCCCCCACTACCAAGTGAAGGTCACATGCGTGACCTGGCAGTGAAAAATTAGCTGGATTTCGCAGGATTTAAAAAAGACCGGCAGTAGCTTTTGGAACACCCGAATTAAAGTGTGTATCTAAAATAAAAAGTGCTCCGCAAATTATAACGAAATTCTCGACTTAACTCAAAGACGCGTGTTTTCCCCGAAGAATTACTATTTTCTTTGATTTGTGTGCGTGAAGTTTTCGCCCTTCAGACCTCTGAATTGGACTGGACCATCGTATTATAAGCACATCTGAAGGGCTCTCCTTACAAGAGCCTATATCTCCCAAGTCTACTCCATCGAACTACCGAGTAAGTCGTTTCAGTGACTTGAGATATTGATCGCTTCTATGGTTCAAGTTTGGTTGGTCATTTCAGCTCATATTATTATACATTTTTTTTTCATCATATAGTTGACCTATTCAATTCGAGCTTTCTTTCCTCAATTATTGGAGAGCATCCGTTTTTTCTCTTCCACAACAGACTATCGAAATACAACCAGGGTAACATTCCTCTGATTACATTCAGGATATAGTTACCAGTAATAAAACACGTCAGAGTCGATTACCTGCGGTAATGTTATATTTATTCGTAAAATAAAATCAAGATCAACATTCCATCAGTCTTTTTTCCGTTGTTCAATAACTTTTGAATTGCGACAGAAATATTCTAATAGGACGAAACTGTCTTTTATGTGGGTATCATCAGCGTATTAAGCATTTCTGAAAACTCTATATGCATGCTCTATCATATATAAGGTTAAGAATATTCTTCAAATGATCCAACTGGGTGCTTTGATGTGAATGTGAATATATTAGTAATTCTAGAGGGTTGGTTAAATGGGGGCGTATTTCAGAGGTTAATTATATGGATGAAAAAAATCTAACCTAGCTTCTTCAGTTCTGGAGGTATACAGGAAAAATCGAAAATTTCGAAATTCTTCTTTTGCCTATATCTTTTTATTTTACGCAGATTTTTTTAAAATTTTGCCTCTTCGCCATAGCAACTTTTTGTAGCCTTTCCAAATATCTGAATAAAAATTATATACAGGGTATCGTATAAATTGGGCCACCCTCAACTTTGAATTTTCAAATACGGACCTGTATTTTTATTGCATTTTCTTGAATGCCAAAAGTCATGTTTCATATCGACGTAATATTTTCATCTGAATTACAGTGTGTTTAGGAAATATTGAACTATTACCAGTAAAATTTCAATTTTTTTTATTTTTCCTATATAACTCCAAAACTGAATAAGCTAGATCAGATTTTTTTTCTCCATATAATCAACCTCCGAAATACGCTACTTTGCCACCATTTAACCAACCCTTTATCTCTTAACATTATCGAAATCCCCATGCATAGACTCGAATTTGAATAGCCCTGTATATTATCAAACATTGTATAGAGATTCGGATTTTTTGTACATGGTTCCTCAAAAACCTGCGAAAAGTTACACGAGGCTAGCACCCCAAGAGCTTGGTCAAAGTGGATTTATGAACATAATCTTCTTGTCTGAGTTTTTTTTTCATCCCAGTTCAAGGTATTGATCAAAAAATCACATCAGGAACAGTTGAATTATTATGGAAGAGGAGTTGCCAAATTTTTCTTTCATTTTCGATTGGTTCATTACCATATTTTCTTTACTGACCAGAAGACCAATATTGCTCTTTGTAAGGATCAAGTTATAAAATTGTGCCACAGTGAACAGTCTCTGAACATTTCATACATAAGAACTTCAATTCACGAAAAGCTCACCAAATGAATATATGGCTGATAATGACCGTAACAGACGAATAAAAGATGAAGTATTTTATGCGTTGAGCATTTTGCTGGAAAACACAAAAGCCTCAAGAATGGCTCCCACAATCTACCCGCATCTCAGACTGTTCCGCAGAATCGGGGAAAGACAGTGAAGGGAATTCTTGCGGAAACATGCGGTGGTCCGATAAGATCCATCGTGAGGCGGTGTTTTACCTTCTCGGATATGAAAGGGCGAAAGGGCTGACTTCTGTAACAAGCCGTCGACTCGAATATGATAAACAGCCGCCCTGTTTCGACTATGCAATTCTCTCCATGATATCGTTTGAAGATATCTTTCAGAGAAATCTACAAGGAGAACGTTTCCATGCAAATTCTGATTCAACACTTTCCGTTAACGACGTGCGAGCGACCCTACTGGAAGGATAAGGGCTCACAAAATTAAGCAATAGACCTCGAGCTATACCAGCAACAGTGAAAAGAGATAATCCCAGAAAGCACCTATTATATACCTACAGACAGGCCGTTTCTTTTATCATGTCTTCAATATTGCTATATTCTAAACCATGAGAGATGAGAGGACGATTGAATGGGCAAGAAGTATTCAACTACTTCGGAGAGTATGACATTGGTCTGAAAAAATCTGCAGGGACTCCCGACCTTCTCGAGTTATACAGGGATAACTAAAAATAGTATTTTCAGTTATTTGCGCATATTGAATTTCAAAACATACCAAAAAATGTTTTTCTCCAAATGACATTAAAAGCGGCCTTTTAATGACACTTGGCAGGCTTAGAAGTTGTGCTTTTAATGCCTAGGCAGAAAAAGTCCAGTTTTACTGACTAGACAACCTTCCAAGTAATAATTTAAATCAAACTGGTATGTGAGTTCCTATACAGTTCTTGATTTTTCCGGTAAAAGGTTAAATTCCACATCTCGCGCCTGGTCTCTTATCTCAGGTGGTGTTAATTGCATCAATTCATCCTCACTTTGCAGTAAATCCATTTCTAACATGACAACTTTTCAAAATTGACAATGACAAAGTAAACAGTAAACAAACATATTCAACAAACGTCATCAGCGGTAAACATAGTAACGCAGGGCCCATCAGTTACCTTTGATAAAATAATTTAGTTATTTGGATATTGATAATGAAACGCAATTTAAATATGAAAAAGTCGATTTTGCGTGGAATTGGAACAAATTTGAAGAAAAAATTATATGTTTCACACGGCAGAAAAGCAGATTTAATGCCTTGGCTGGTTTCATAGCCTCGCTACGCTCGGCTATGAAACACCAGCCGCGGCATTAAATCTTGTGCTTTTATGCCTAGTAAAACAAATAACTATTTTTTTTAATTCCAAATTCAATGATTATCACACTTGTTCATCCACATTGACAACAATTTTTAATCACGGGTCGAGGTTCCTTATTCCTGAATTCGTTTTAATTTTTTATTTCTCTAATCTTTTTTAACGAAATTGTTATACCGGGTGTAACAGGATCATGGTACACCCCCCGTATCTCCGTTAGTTTCAAAGGTATAATTCATTGAAATTTGGAACATGCTATGAACATATAATAAGCGTCACTTTATGACCTACAAATGATTTGTTTTTAACTTCAGGTTTCTTCGGAGGTGATACCAACTCTCGATTTTTAAATGGAACACACTGTATATTATTAAATTTTTGAAATCTGCATAATTTTCTGGATCCAATGATACCACATAAGTGACATTTCAAACGTCAACATTTTTTAAAATTCAATTTTTAGTTTTCCATTTAGGTGCGTGCCATGATGGTTCCGATTTATTCCAATTGATCCGTCTAATGCTCAAAAAATCTTAATCCCGTCAAAAATACTAAATTGCGTTTTTTTATGAGCAAATAAAGTTCATCGTAGTCGATTTTGCGGTAAAACTCATTTTTTTCAAATGAAACCATATTGGTACCGAGGTACCATTCATTGGTACTAGCAATAAGGAATTTATTCATAGATGGTGATAAAATGTGCGATAAATACAATGGAAATTACAACTAAAAGAAAATAAGAAAATAAAATTATTGAAAATTTTGACGTTTAAAATGTCACTTATTTGATATGATCGGATTCATAAAATTTTGCAGATATCAGAAATGCAATAATATACAGAGTGTTCCGTTCAAAAATCGAAAGTTGGTATCACCTCCGAAGAAACCTGAAGTTAAAAACAAATCATTTGTAGGTCATAAAGTGACGCTTATTATATGTTCATAGCATATCCCAAATTTCAATGAATTACCTTCGAATCTAACGGAGATACGGGGGGGGGGGTGTAAGTACCATGATCCTGTTACACCCGGTATAGTAAATGCCGAAGAATGCCTTTTTTTACATTTATTTTGATGAAATCGAAACGAATTTACGGTACAACTATACGACATGATTTGAATTGGTTGTCACTGATGATTAGTTATTTCAGATAAATGTGCGATATATTATTGAATTTGAATTTAAACGGTTTATCGATATTCAAAATCAAACAGAAATGTTTTATAATTTCATGAGTTGAATGCTTCCATAAGATCGAATCGACTTCAGATAGTCCCTATGGGATGACTCTGTCGCTGCTGGAAATCGACAGATATAGAAGGAAGCCATTAAATTCATCAATAGTAGAGCGGCATAAATGTAGCAGTAAATGTTGACATTGTTTTCAATATAGCCATTTGGGAAAATTCTAACTGAAACATATTGGCGCCAACAGGAAAGTAGATCCGTAAAATTCACTGAGTGATTATCAGCATTAAGAGTTATGATTGAGTAGGCGTGTTTGATTGCCATAAATAAAACAGGGTTTTTGTAACCCACAATAAAGGAGTGTTTGAAAAAATCACATGGATCTTATAACATCCGAAAAGTGAAATGAGTTTAGAATTCAACTTCTATCAAAGATTAGCTCTTATAATCAATTTTGTGAAAAAGTGCATTACTTAATAGTATATTATGAGACAAGTTTTATAAGACGCTATTTTGTCGCACGCGTTGTTTGGAGTACGACGAGCGAAGCGATAATGAGACTTATATTATCTGGAAATGTATGTAGACAATCACATTCTCATGACTAACCTTTAACGGCGTTTAATTTGTTCCCAACCATTTGTTTCGCAACGAAGGCCGCCATTTTCTTTTATCTGAAACAAAAAATGAAATCAGCCCTTTTATAGTACAATGAGAAACATATCTAGAGATCCTTCACCATTACTATTATGTCATTGAGATGAATAATTAATTTCACCAAATAGAAGTGAATGGCCTCTTTTTGTGAGTTTTCTTCAATTTGATATTCTCTACATGTGCTCGTATGCTCATTGCTCGTATATATACTGTCATCGCGACCTAGGTACCTATATAATATACTTCTCGATAAAATAAAAAACCATGAAAAAAATTTCTTAATGCATATATATAGGCGAAGAAAAAATATAACTTCACAGTGTCTTTTTATGGATTGTGCTAGAGATACATACTTCGAAACAATAATTATACACACTTTTATTCTCTCATCCTTCTAATACAACGTCTAAACGGTAACTGACTCCGTGCCTAACTTCTTCACGTAACATCCCTTTGATTCATTGTATCACTGATGAGTCTCACCCGATTGATACTGTCACCGTATATACGGGGTGGATGCATATCCTACAATTGATGGATTTGATGCTAAGCCACTATACCTCACTTCACTACAAATGAAAATCTCCAATCTATGACTTCGTTTTTCTTGGGGAAATGCACAAGAAAGTGCACATTCAATTAATGGTGTAATAAATGGTAGTGTGAAATGCACGTCATTATCATAGGTCAGACGAATATATAATATCAGGAAATTGTCTGACCGACTGCCAACCCACATCAACGTTTGACTGGGGAAAGTGCCTATTAAATAATTTATAACATCGCTGGCAAGGGTTAGGTCTGAAGTATTTTCCGACAGTAAATCATTATCGAAAACCCAATTCTCTATGCATTTCTCTTGTCCATATGGATGAAGAAGATGTTGGTGAATAATGAATAGTATACGTGGGTTACAAACCCCATTATTCAGTTCCAGTTCCATCCCTAATGAACAATTATCCAATAGAAATTTCAGAGGCCTTGTCAGGATATCCAACAGGGAAATTTTATCAATGTTCTGAGACCTTGCTTGCTATAGAACATATGAATATGCAGCACTATTCTGAATAAATGAATTTTGTTCTAATCTCACTTGCATCTTTAGAATTGCATTTTATACACCCTCGCTTTTTTTTTTCTAATGTGTAGTTGACATTAGATAGAATAGATCTTTATAAGTTTGTATGTCATTTAAAATAAGACTTAGATATACAATGAATGAAGAATAAATGAATGTATTGATTTTATATACATTCAGTATGAGATGGGATAATTTAGTGAAGAAAAAAGAAGTTAGTGTTTTCCCAACCAGTAAGAAAGTTTTCTATTCGGTTTTCTCGCAAACAAAACTTTGGGTTGATTTAATGAAGCGATTGTAGCAAAGTTTTGTTAAATACGCCAAGATAAGTGTTTTTAATCTGAAACTCTTCGATAAATGTTGCATCTGAACGCTGAAGAGTTTGCAAAAATTATCAAACACGTCAGAAAATTCATTTTATGAAAAATCAACATTCACAATGTTTGAATAAATTGTTGTTCCAGTAACTTCTACTATTGATAAATCGATCATCAAGTAGAATTCAATTCCTTAAAATTTCATTATTTATCAATATGAGAAAAAGTGTTTTCCAAGAAAACATCTCTATATCGCATATCATGAACACTCTTTACTTTACGCAATTTTCATCTCATGATTATTGATCTGCCTTACCATGTGAGCAACAACTAACAGACAAATCGTAAAAACTAGTTTTTGATCAGTTTCATCAGATCTCCATTCTAATATTTTCTAGAAAAATGATGAACTTGATGAAGGGGCGAAGGAACAGTTGAGAATATATTAATTTAGCGAGTTTCAACTCAAATCTCGGATTGTTTGTTTCATTCCTTACCGAAATCTAACTGACCGATGAAATCGATATAGCTCTAAGCAATGTACAAGGCAAACAAACTTAAAAGCATGTGGACGTATAACCATAGCAAGGGCTTCAAGTATGATATCCTGAAGCTATTGAAGTATAATAATGCTAACATAACATGCTTTGCACTAACACTGAAGACTTCATAATATATGTTGGATGATGTAGCTTTTGTACGATACTTTTTCCATTGCCAATTTGTAAAGGTTTTGGAGGGTTGTTCCTTATACAGGGTGTTTCATAATAAATGCGCAGGACTTCAGGATATGATAGCTCTTTCAAGAATATGAAAAAAAGTTCCTATTGACTTACCCTCTAAAATGCACCATTTTCGACAATCAGGGTGTTGAATTAAAAAAAAATCGTTTTTGCGAATATTTCTGGAACCGTTTATCGCACAGAAAACAGATTTTGTAGGCATTTTCTACTCATAATAAGCTATGTTTTGGGCTGATTTGTTATTTTTTCAAATTCATAACGGCGGATATTTCCAACATTTAATTTAACTAAGTATGATTTGTTTTTTTTTATTTTGCAAATATGAAGTTAACGTTTGGTTTTGTTATTTGTATAATTATGAAAAAAAATATTTAAAAAAATTTACCATGTTTTTCAACATGAAAGTTGATTTTTCTTGAAAACGGTCAACTTTAGAGCTTATGAACAGAAGTACCTTTTTTGTGTAGAAAACATTGGCGGCTTAAGTAGGTGGCAAAAAATTGTACTTTTTCCAGTGGCGTAAAAGTTGAAGTAAATAACACCCACTACCCCTTCAAAATCTTCACCAATTATGAATTTAAAAAAATAACAAATCAGCCCAAAACATAGCTTATTATGACTATAAAATGCCTACAAAATCTGTTTTCTGTGCGATAAACGATTCGCAAAAAACGATCTTTTTTTTAATTCAACACCCTGTATGTCGAAAATGGTGCATTTTAGAGGGTAAGGCAATAGGAACTTTTTTTCATATTCTTGAAAGAGCTATTATATCCTGAAGTCCTGCGCATTCATTATGAAACACCCTGTATTTCTATGTGATCAAAATTTTTTTTTATCTTACGACTTTATGAAAGGAAAACCTATAATGTTCGTAGGACATCGTGGAAGCCAGTTAATATATCGGAATAGAATTTTTCATATATCATGCAATTTCCATGAAGTTTTGACTTGTGCACCAGGATATTGAACAAAACGATGAAGCTTTATCATAGCTGTACTGTAACTACAAGAACATTAATCTTCATCGACTGTGGAAGCAGAAAATGCTTTCACCTGAGAGAGAACACTGTTCATTCCCAGAAGTATAATTCCCGAGATTCAGCACAAGCGAATAAAGAGCATCAGGGAAGGAAAACCATATATTCCAGGAACCTGAGCCAGAGATCAAATGGACGAGCATCCAATTCGTGAACGTCCTTACTATGGATGCTGTTCAATTATGAACCATATATTCGGGAATATTATTCGATGAAGTAGAAATGGAGCAACGGTGGGGTGAGCAACCGGAAAGGGGTGAAAAGGAACCCCAAAACACCGCTTGGACTTTGAGGATCCTAATTAGGCCTTGAAGGTTGATCCTTATCTTGTAATCCCGCGGTGTCAACAAAAGTTGTCCAACCTAATTGAATTACGTGATTGATGTGCTGTACGAAATTTATATCGTCATCGATCCACGAAAACGGAATACCCGATGTACTGTAATAATTGACATTATTCGATTATACAAGGTTTCAGATGTTTGATATATTCTCAGATGGGTATTATACGAGGTTACTCAATGATTGTGAAATCAGCTCCATATGGTATTCGATCATCGAAATAGATGAACATAATCAGTTTGCACTCTAGCAGGTGACTTTTGAGTTTGAATCATATACAGGGTGAGTCATTTATATGGGAAAGCTCGATTGCACCTACACCATTGATGATATCGAAATAAACCAAACGAAACTGCAAACGGGAGGTTAAAGTGCAGTTTGTAAAATCATTTTTTCCTATACAGGGTGTACCATTTTCGTGGAGCACATTCGAACATGTTTTTTTTAAATGACATCCTGTATATTTTTACACATATTTGAATTTGCTCTTTGTTGAACTTCATATATATGTTTTTGCAATTCGCTTCAACCGTTCAGATGTTATTCAAGTTTTTCTAAAAATGGACACGTTTGCAGGCAATGTTTCAAAAAATCGCAGTGCACTCGGTTTTCGGAATATGAAGTTGAGACTTTGCCTATACGTTTAAGCAACTACCTCAGGTATATTTTAGCGGCAAGACCATCTATTTTCATTGTGACATCACCTTGCTGTGATACATTAACTTTGGTGAACTTTGAAGGACCATAAGCTGATTTTTTCAAATAGCACCCTATGTATTTAGTCACTGAGTCGTATAGAGCGTTTGATTTCACATGTTTTTTGACATTTATGATTTCTTCTCAAACTCAATAGTTCAGGAGATAATCAATATTCAAATAAAATGAACACAAAATTTCATTGATTGAACTCAAGAGTGCCATGAAAATCAATGAATTCTAACAACAACGTCAAATTTACTGCTTCGGACAAGCCTTTCGAATTTTGACAAGAACTTGTTGAGTTAAAATTAAATAAGCTCAAAGTATCAAAACAACTTAATAACTATTTATTGAGATATTAATCAAAATCATAAATTCTGGTCGCCAGCAAAGGGTTCCGCAGACTTTCACCCATTAGTATATACATAAACCATGTCCACCATTTCATTCAATGAAAAATTCGTATTTTTTTGTAAGGGTGGCCGATATTACTCAATAATCACTTCGAAAGGAAAGCTCGTAGCAGTAACTTTGACATTTTTTGTCAGAATTTATAATTTTTCAGGGCACCCTTAGTTCAATTGATGAAATTATCTGTTAATTTTCTGAATAATGTGAATTATCTTCTGAACTATCAACTTTTGGGAAGAAACATAATCAATGAAAAATATGTAAAATGACACGCTCAACACGAATGAATAATGGAATATATGGGGTGTCATTTGAAAAAATCAAGTTATGGCCCTTCAAAGTTCACCTAAATCAATGTGTCACAGCAGGATGATGTCAAAATGAAAATAGACGGTCATAACGCCAAAAGATACCCAAGGAAGTTGCTTAGACATAGGCGAAGTCCCAACTTGATATTCTGAAAACCAAGTGCCCTGCGACTTTTTTAAAAAGTGCCTGCAAATGCTTCAATTTTTAGAAAAACCTAAATAACTTCTAAACGGTTGAATCGAATTGAAAAAATCAAATGGATTTATAAAGCCTAACAAAGGGCCGATTCAGATATGTATAAAAAATATATAGGGTGTCATTAAAAAAACTATGTTAAAATTTGCTCCGCAAAAATGGTGCACCTTCAACGAAACAATTTTAGAAACTGCACTTCGATCTCCCGTTTGCAGTTTCGTTTGGTTTATTTCGATATCATCAATGGTGTAGGTGCAATCGAGCATTCCCATATCAATGACTCACCCTGTATATAGAAACATGCAGGATATGTTAACTATATTCGAAGCTGTTCTCCCTGATTTATAACCCAGACCAGCCTAACCGGGTTCAATCAATCGTGCTCATTTAAAATTGTAAGCCGATTCATCAAAATCTCGTCTGCCAAATGGTTTTCACTGGCAATTTCATCAGTCTACTGTTCGGAAAACATAATGAGCGCAATGCGGGAACACTGAAATCTCATGTAAATAGATTTTCGTAAATAATGAAAATCTTTTCTGATTGACATCAGACAAATCATTATAATTTTCGATCGAGTGCAATTTACTTGGATTAGAATCGAGGGGGTGATCACGTGGGAAGTTTGGTGTACAGGCACAAGGAAGTTCGAAGGAAGTTCGGGGAAGTCTGAGGAAGTTCGAAGGAAGTTTGGGAAGTTCGAAGGAAGTTCAGGGAAGTTCGGGGAAGTCTGAGGGAGTTCGAAGGAAGTTCGAGGAAGTCTGATGGAATTCGTAGTCATATCGTTCATTGTCGTATATTTTCGAACTTCTATCCACCACAATTCTCTTTTCTATCGCATACCCACGTAGTATCCTTGAGTATTGAGACTGTGATATTCAGTTTGATTGAAAAATTAATTATTTCAATCTCAAAAAATGGACATCAATTCTGTAAACTTTGACATAAGGAAAACAATATAATTCTAGTAGAAATTTGGTAAAAAAATGTATATCTTTAGCCACAATTAAAGGGTGAATTAGAAAGTAAAAAAATTGTTCGATTTTTGTTTGAAGTACTTGCTATTGTATGGAATTTCAGTCCTCAAGAAAATCTTAACTGTCGTGAATTACCTTCAGTATCAACTGGTCAATTATTTTGAGCTATACAGTGTGTTACAAAAAAAAAGATGCGCATCGAAGTTTTGTTTTCAAATGGAATAGGTACCCTGTATTTGATTGCATTTTCAGATTTTCATTGAAGATCTTATATCATCAATCCATCATACTAGCTGAAATGATTACCAACATAGATATTATAAAGTGTGAGAATTCAAATTTTTCAAATTTAGAAAGTTTTTGTATCGGAACTATTCGTTATTGATAAAAACGGATTACGTATAATATGTTTTAAAATCTCGATATTTCAAATCATTCCCGCTTGACTCCAAGTGTGATAGATCGATGGAATCAGCTCTCTAATTATGGTAAGCAAGCAAGTCCATGGTCCTTTTTTTCTAATTTTTGTTATGGTGAAAATTGAAAAAAATCATTCATATATTCATATTTTCTCATCATTGAATTCTGAATAATACTCGGAGTAATGGATGTAAACTTGTTTGAATCCAGAAAAAACAAGCGTTTTCAATATACATTTAAGAAAAATACATACATAATCAGACAATTGTTCGGAGATGAAGCGAATTTGCAATAGACTATATTTGAGGATGGATATCTTAGATTTCGAGGGGATCTTTCGTTTCGATTTGGCACAATAGTTTCGGAACACCATTCATAAAAATTGTACCCTGTATCGGGTTCGAGGAAGTTTGGGAAGTTCGAGGAAGTTTGGGAAGTTCGAGGAAGTTCGGGGAAGTCCGAGGAAGTTCGAGGAAGTTCGAGGAAGTTTGGGAAGTTCGGGAAGTTCGAGGAAGTCCGAGGAAGTTCGGGGAAGTTTGGGAAGTTCGGGCGCATAGGAAGTTTAGTGTACACGTTTTTTGGCCGTGATCACCCCCTCGATTAGAATATTATGGGATTATTATTTGGTATCGGTTTTCGGAAATTTTTATAGATTCTTTATTGTTGATATGCTCTGCAATCGGGTAGGTACCTACACAATGATTCCTTCGAAGAATTACCTCGAACAAATATCTAGGTACAGTCAGGAAGTCAAAAAATAAACAAAAGCGCTTGAATCAGAATTAATTTTGATTCTATAAAAAGGTAGGTACAGATATTCCATATAACGGACGTGGATTGCCGTGTACTTCAGAACAATAGGCATTTTTTTGCGAGAAACTGTTTTGAAATTATTTGAAACATTTTTGAAACACTCCATTTTCTTGAACCATTTGTGACGTCACAATTGATTCTGGTTCAAAACGTTTTGAAAGCGTATTTTGGACCGTTTCAATCATGTTTCAATATGGCGAACTGTCATCTGAAGTTAAATAACTATGACACGTGACGTTTTGAAACGTTGCATTTTTTCGGCTTATAAAATGATGACGTAGACGTATAAACTGTTTTTAAACGGTCTTTGAAACTGTTTCGTCGCAAAAAATGCCAAATGTGACACTGTAAATTTGTTTTATTCCAACCTTGTTATAGGATCTATCGTTCACACTTCCAATTTCTCTGCATTCTGTATATTTCGTTCCACTTTGGAATATTTGTCCTGGTACAATAATCAATGTCCAGCTGCCAGAATATACGTTCGTTCCTCGCTTCCAAGACGTTATTCAAAAGTCTTTCAGGATCCAAACAAATTGAAATTGTCGTTTACGAATGACGATTGCCCCATCCATCTCGGGAAAACGATTGGTTGCCATTACGAGACTCGAATTATTCGAAATCCGGGGACTTCGAGAGTATGATTAATTTGAATATTCGGAAAAGTTTGTCGAGATACTCTAATAGGAAACAAAGTAATTAGAGTTGTTATGATATAGGCACTTTGTCTGAGAAAGCAAACCGGAAATTGGGGTGCTATAAGTCTTCGGCCAGGTGACGTTCAATACCGAGGAGAATATTGAAATTCAGAGTTGCGGTATACAGAAAATAAACCACTCGCTACTTGGAATGCATAATTTTAGTGAAAAAAAAATATTTGTTGACGTTCAATACCGAGGAGAATATTGAAATTCAGAGTTGCGGTATACAGAAAATAAACCACTCGCTACTTGGAATGCATAATTTTAGTGAAAAAAAAATATTTGTTGACGTTCAATACCGAGGAGAATATTGAAATTCAGAGTTGCGGTATACAGAAAATAAACCACTCGCTACTTGGAATGCATAATTTTAGTGAAAAAAAAATATTTGTTGACGTTCAATACCGAGGAGAATATTGAAATTCAGAGTTGCGGTATACAGAAAATAAACCACTCGCTACTTGGAATGCATAATTTTAGTGAAAAAAAAATATTTGTTGACGTTCAATACCGAGGAGAATATTGAAATTCAGAGTTGCGGTATACAGAAAATAAACCACTCGCTACTTGGAATGCATAATTTTAGTGAAAAAAAAATATTTGTTGACGTTCAATACCGAGGAGAATATTGAAATTCAGAGTTGCGGTATACAGAAAATGAACCACTCGCTACTTGGAATGCATAATTTTAGTGAAAAAAAAATATTTGTTGACGTTCAATACCGAGGAGAATATTGAAATTCAGAGTTGCGGTATACAGAAAATGAACCACTCGCTACTTGGAATGCATAATTTTAGTGAAAAAAAAATATTTGTTGACGTTCAATACCGAGGAGAATATTGAAATTCAGAGTTGCGGTATACAGAAAATGAACCACTCGCTACTTGGAATGCATAATTTTAGTGAAAAAAAAATATTTGTTGACGTTCAATACCGAGGAGAATATTGAAATTCAGAGTTGCGGTATACAGAAAATGAACCACTCGCTACTTGGAATGCATAATTTTAGTGAAAAAAAAATATTTGTTGACGTTCAATACCGAGGAGAATATTGAAATTCAGAGTTGCGGTATACAGAAAATAAACCACTCGCTACTTGGAATGCATAATTTTAGTGAAAAAAAAATATTTGTTGACGTTCAATACCGAGGAGAATATTGAAATTCAGAGTTGCGGTATACAGAAAATAAACCACTCGCTACTTGGAATGCATAATTTTAGTGAAAAAAAAATATTTGTTGACGTTCAATACCGAGGAGAATATTGAAATTCAGAGTTGCGGTATACAGAAAATAAACCACTCGCTACTTGGAATGCATAATTTTAGTGAAAAAAAAATATTTGTTGACGTTCAATACCGAGGAGAATATTGAAATTCAGAGTTGCGGTATACAGAAAATAAACCACTCGCTACTTGGAATGCATAATTTTAGTGAAAAAAAAATATTTGTTGACGTTCAATACCGAGGAGAATATTGAAATTCAGAGTTGCGGTATACAGAAAATAAACCACTCGCTACTTGGAATGCATAATTTTAGTGAAAAAAAAATATTTGTTGACGTTCAATACCGAGGAGAATATTGAAATTCAGAGTTGCGGTATACAGAAAATGAACCACTCGCTACTTGGAATGCATAATTTTAGTGAAAAAAAAATATTTGTTGACGTTCAATACCGAGGAGAATATTGAAATTCAGAGTTGCGGTATACAGAAAATGAACCACTCGCTACTTGGAATGCATAATTTTAGTGAAAAAAAAATATTTGTTGACGTTCAATACCGAGGAGAATATTGAAATTCAGAGTTGCGGTATACAGAAAATGAACCACTCGCTACTTGGAATGCATAATTTTAGTGAAAAAAAAATATTTGTTGACGTTCAATACCGAGGAGAATATTGAAATTCAGAGTTGCGGTATACAGAAAATGAACCACTCGCTACTTGGAATGCATAATTTTAGTGAAAAAAAAATATTTGTTGACGTTCAATACCGAGGAGAATATTGAAATTCAGAGTTGCGGTATACAGAAAATGAACCACTCGCTACTTGGAATGCATAATTTTAGTGAAAAAAAAATATTTGTTGACGAATGTGTTCAAAAATCTCATGCTGACCTTGTATCATTTATGTCTTATAAGATCTATTGATGTGTTTGTTCCCTTCTATTTCCTAGCCATTCAGGATGTCTCAATGACTTAAAAAGATCCTCCAGTTCTATGGCTTTTGAAAAGTTCGGATTATCGGATGACTTCAGGTAAGGTAAATCTTCCTCTTCTATTTGATGTTCTCCGAGTAGTCATATACAGTGTCTTCATTTCAAAACTTCCCACCCCTAGTACTTCTTTTAGCAGGGAGAATTTGCCGTGGGCAAAAAACACGTCAATTTAGATATCGAGGGGGAAGTTTAAAACCAGTGCCAGTGGTATTTTAGGTTTAACCCCCTTACCCCTAGCTACCCCCACTTAATAATTTTAAATGGCACCCCCTATCTTGTAACACATCATTTTGAAGATCTTAAAAATCCTCACTCAACCCCGTTTAGAAAACTGAAATTGGTTGATTCGTTGTCGTAAAATAGGGCAAAAAGAAAATTAATTATAATAAAAAATAAAATAATAGCTATTGCAATTAAATAAATGTACCTTACTTTATTAGGTGTTCAAAATGTGCACCATTGGTAGCTAAGCAAAAGTACAATCTATTCTCGAATTCCTGTCGGACTTTTGTAAATGTTTCGTTATTAATTTGTCTGCATGTGTCAGTAATCCTGTGTCTTAGATCCTGAATGTCCTGCGGGGGAGTTTTGTATACCATTGTCTTCAAATAACCCCAGAGAAAGAAATCCAATGGCGTTAAATCCGGAGATCTCGCCGGCCATTCCAGAGCGCCTCTTCTGCCAATCCATTTGTCAGGATACCGTTGATCGAGCCACTGTCGGACATGCAATGCGTAGTGTGGCGGTGCGCCGTCCTGTTGAAAATGTAAATTTTGTTCATCCAAGAGCGGGTTGTCTTCTTCACCAACTTGGCTTTCTAAGGACTGTGTTATGAGTGGATCGATTACATTTTCCAATAAGTTTAAATACAATTGACCAGTTAAATTTTCTTCAATAAAAATAGGGCCAATTATTTCGTTTCCCAGAATTCCAGCCCAGACGTTTATTTTTTTTGGATATTGCGTATGATCCTCTCGAAACAAGTGTGGATTTTCATTATCCCAGTATCTACAGTAATGCTTATTTACAAAGCCATTAAGAAAAAAAAGTTGATTCATCACTGAAGCAAATATTTTTTATTAAATTCGGGTCATTTTGAATTCTCGCAGTCATCATTTCACAAAATTCAATTCTCCTATCATAGTCATCCTCACTGAGTTGCTGATGAATACTCATTTTGTAAGGAAAGAACTTGTTCAGTTTTAACACTTTGTGTATAGAACCAACTGAAATATTTACTAACTTAGCGACTTTCGAAATTGAAGTAGTAGGCTCAATGGCGAATTGGCCTAAAATCGCAATCTGTGCGGCTTCCGTAAGAACTCTCGGCTGCTTTACTGCTTTGTTGCACACAGAACCGGTCTCTTCAAATTTTTGAACAAGGTCTTGAACATATCGGTGACTCACATTTTGGCCTGCATGCCTTTCATTAAAAACCCGGGCTGTCCTACGAGCACACCTATCTTCAGCACCATAAATAAAAATAATTTCAGTTCTTTCTTGTAAAGTGTACACCATTACGATTTGTATTACTGTCAGTGCAACTGACACCACTTGACAAACAGTTTAAAATCAGGAATAACTAATTCTGATAAATGTTTTCACCATTTAATTTTAACTGACGCCAAGAAGCAACTGTGTGCCCTTATCTCACTTTCAGCTAAAGCAAAAAACTATGTGTAAAAAAGAAACATAAACATACCGTTATTGAGTCAGTGGTAGCGGTTCCATAAATTTTTGCATTTTGTTATAATTAATTTTCTTTTTGCCCCATTTTACGAGAACGAATCAACCAATTTCAGTTTTCTAAACGGGGTTGAGTGAGGATTTTTAAGATCTTCAAAATGATGTGTTACAAGATAGGGGGTGCCATTTAAAATTATTAAGTGGGGGTAGCTAGGGGTAAGGGGGTTAAACCTAGAATACCACTGGCACTGGTTTTAAACTTCCCCCTCGATATCTAAATTGACGTGTTTTTTGCCCACGGCAAATTCTCCCTGCTAAAAGAAGTACTAGGGGTGGGAAGTTTTGAAATGAAGACACTGTATAACCTCAGTTTTTACAGGGTAGGTAACGCATTCTGAGATTTGGTTAGAGGTTTCGTCTGCTATCTCACAAAATGCCTTCGGAATTCCCGTAAGTAATTCTGAGCTTATTTCCTCTCTTGCTAATGTAATCACATCTGATCTCTTCTGGTTGTAGTTTCCTAGTATTGCCTCATTTCTTATGATTCTATCGAGCATTGGGTTATTTCGTCAAGTATTTTTTTTTCCAAGTCCCATCCAAGTATAGTACTCTTTTTGCCGTGGTCGTGTGAGGTGGTCTATAAGAAGATATACTGTTCAAAACTGGAAATAAGTAGGGTTTATGAAAATTATTATGTATGATTTGTGCACATATATGTATTCGTTGAATTCGGTAGGCAGTCCAATGAAAGGCAAGAGTAATTATAGGCATGTCCATGTTTTATGGGAAGGGGGACTGCCTAATTCGTTTTTGATGGGTCCATTGGGAGTGGTTGTCTCCGACAAGGAAGTTACAACAGCGGCGACGCTTACTGAACGGATATTATTACAGAAATTCGCTGAATTAATTTGGGGAAAGGGTTTCGTAGCCTTGGGGTGAAAACTATCCACAAAAAGTAGCTAGTTTATTTGATCTGAATATAGAATATATCTACCGGAAACACACAACAAACAAACAGATTCAGAAGAATGTTGTAGTCTTGATGTAGTTTCCAATATGTGTGCGGTTGCTTTTTGGTGATACGTTGAAACATGCTTGGAAGCACGAAACAATCAGACAAACTTCATTGAAAATTCATGGCACGTAAAATGATTTTGGATTTATGTGTCATAAATAGGAATATTATCGCTCCATTCTGAAACCAGAATACCCGAGTAGAAGAGAGACAGACATCGTGACGGCTTATTATAAAGTAGATAGATAATAATTTTTGCAGATTCAGAAAAATGTTTGTATATATTCCAGGTAATATAGCCTCAAGAATAACAATCACAATAGTTAGTTTGGTTATGATGCAATTCGCCACTTCTATATTGCCATCATGAGTGATGTTCTGACGAATTATCAGAACCATTTCTATTTGAAATAAACACCTACGGTCATATTTTCACAGAGTTATGATATACAGTACGATGCAAATGTATGGAATAAATTCATTATCTCTAACGTTTATGAATTTTAAGGAAAATCCCGAGACAGGTCGATTTTTATTTTCAAATTGACATCTCTTGATATACATACGGAGTTTGTGACGTCATCCGCGTAGTTGTGGTGACGTCATCGATTATTTTTTTAAATAGGAAGACACCCTGTTTATTTTTCTGGATGGAATATTCATTGCGTATCTGACCATATACTAATATCAGGACAATAAAGTGATACAGAGTGTGAACACATTATTTTATATTTACAACATCATTATGCTATCAATGTACGCAATTACCTTAATAGGTTTTTAGAGGGTCAATCGAATGGCCAACTATATCTCCTGATTCAACTCCTCTCGATTTTTTCTTCTGAGGTTATCTGTAGAGCAGTTTATGTAGGAAGCCGGAAAGATCAGATAATTTGAAAGAACGAATACGAGTGAATATTTCACAAATATATTCAGAAACGATAGCAAAGTTCAAGAATGATTTGTTTTCTGTCTATCACATTGTATTTTTGCAGAAGGTCACAAATTTGATTATTTATTATAACGGTTTCCGTTGTAAATATAAAATAATGAATAACTTTTTCTCACCCTATATTACTTTAAACTCCTAATATTAGTATACGGTCAGATCGACAATGAATATACCTTCCAGAAAAAAAATTGAACAGGGTGTCTTCCTATTTAAAAAAATAATCGATGACGTCACCACAACTACGCGGATGACGTCACAAACTCCGTATGTATATCAAGAGATGTCAATTTGAAAATAAAAATCGACCTGTTTCAGGATTTTCCTTAAAATTGATATACTTTAGAGATAATGAATTTATTCCATACATTTGCATCGTACTGTATATGATGTCTCCCGAAGGAAGTACCTTTAATACAGCTTCAACAGCATCATTATCAGTTTCATCGTTTTGTTTTGTGACTTATACTGCCCACAATAAAAACGATCCCAATCGACTCATCTACATTCTCTCCCCTTGACAAGTTTCAAGATAATCTTTGATTCAATGAAAGAACATCTGCTCCAATTCCCATATATTGTACCTGAGTTTCCTATTCCCATTCAGTATTTATCTTGTTCATTAATGGCGGCATATATCTTCATTTCTACATAGCAGCAACTCTATCACAACTCCCAAATATTTGTCAAGGAGAAAAACGTGTAATCCCTTTTAATTAGCAGAAAGTTTCCCACCCATTAGTCAATGTCTGAAAGATTAAATGAGTATTTATTGCGATGAAAAAACAGTGTAACTTATTCAGCCTTATTCTTATCGTATATTAAAATATATCATCAGTGTTGATTTTTTTGAGAACCAAGAAGCTGAATTATAACTAAATGTATACTGGCCTGTATCATTTGGAACAAATATATTAAAAGTTCCGGAAAACTCAGGGCTTTATGGGTTGAATATTCAAAGATGGCGAATTTATAGATTAAAATTATTATGGAAGGATGGTATTTGTATCAGTTCAATTTATTCTACATAGAATATGAACTTTCAGCTTTAGATAGGTACATAACTGAGTTAAATCGAAATGCGAAAATCCTACGTAACAATTCACCAATAAACATCTGAAATTTTTCAAAAAGTGTAGACAACGAGCAGAAAGAAAAGAGGAAAGAAACATTTGCATACTGTCTTCACTTAGTGAATCGGTAGACAGATCGAGTAGAAGTTTATTGATGAATTGTTATTTTCTTTTCACTCAAACTTTTTGCAATTCGTGGATTTTTGTTGGTATCACATAACGGATAAAATGGAAATGTGAATATACAGTTTATCAATGTTTTTTTTAGAAAGTATAGTTTTTCAACGAAATTTCAAGGTTACCCAGGTGTTGGTATTCGTTGAATATTACATTCTATGTTGCATATTAATACTGCATGTGAATCATAATGATCGAAATCTAGCTGATGTTGATGAAATTCACAAAATCCTATTCGAAATACGCGTATCGAAAACTCATTTGGATATAAAAAAATAGTCGTTCATTGCGAATGAAATTATTTTCAATTATTAATATTCTACTAATAACAGCTTTGACGGTTTCATGATGAACATTTCATCTGCAGGCTTTAGTTGAGAAAATCCTTATACCAAAATGAGTAAAATCTGAATATTTTATCATGTCTGATATTAGAAGCTAATATGTGTGGAATGCCTCTGATATGTCTACTCTTGAGGATAATATAACCGATATGCATCATCTAGAGTTGGATACCCCTTGATATAAAGGAGAACCCTGATCCTAGGTTATTGCGTCCTGCAAAAACAAGAAAGTAGAAATCCATGTATAGTCAAACCAAGTAAATAAAATCCAGAATCAGACCACCAGTCATTGATGGTGCAATATGGCATTCATATTGGCCTATAAAAATTTAATGTATAGGTTTTCCATTTCAAAACGAGCTATCAACCCAAATAACTTCTCGTATGTGTATATAGCTATATCTACTTGAGCATTTTTGTACAAGAATATAGTCGTTAGTGATTAAGTTTAACTAGGAAGAAACTTATTGAAAAATAAAGGGAAACTGTTTTTATTACTTGCTCCTGAGTTGGACAGCATATATATAGGTCATTTGACGTTAAATAAATAAATCTTACTTTCAACTTGATGGCTTTGTTTATCGAAAAAATCGTCGCATTTGGGAATCGTGAAATCCACTGTTGAATTTTGGAGCATCACCCTTTACGAGACCCTTTCCATTATCAATCTAGATTATTTTACAAAGAGTGGAGTCTGCATATGAAGTAATTTTTTTTCAATATGTTTTAATATCGTGTGTATATCCTAATCTACCTTCCCTTCTACTCTAATACGAATGTTCATACACCTAAAATCAAAATCAATAAACCTTCGAGTTCGCTCTCAGAACTGAATTCCGAACAAACCAAATACTTGATTGATCTTGAGTGTCCCGACCTTTTGTCCAGTTATCGTGAGGAATCCTATGATGTAATTATTCTCTGCTCCGGAGCTGTCCCAATTCCCCCCTAAAAAAATCGAGACTAATGGAATATTCATTTGCATTTCAAAATTGAACAAAACCTCCATGAGTGTTTTCCACTACCATCGAAGTGATAAAAGGGGATTAACCCTTGACATGTTCCGGTGATGGTTTTGAACCTGTAACTTGATGGTTCTGAGCCGTACATATTCGAATGATTATGTATATGAATAAAATGGTTACATTAGGAATTTCACACTTTGTACTGAGAAAAACATTTCTCTGTGTTCAGGGTTGAATCTGACAGATACAGCTATAGTAGAGGAAAGTTACACTACACTTTTGAGTTTCATACTCTTTTTACTATAATTTCATGATAGAAAAAATATTTGTTTCAAGTATGATCTGAACGAGTTAATAAATAACGGAAAACTTTCAAGATTTCCACGAAGAAGTGACTGCCTTCTAAAAGCTGATGTGACTTCCGATCGCACGAGTTGAAAAACTTTTGCAATATACCAGAGGATAATGTTCCCGAAAATTTTTATATTGTCATACGAATTTTGTTAATAGCGTTAGTAATTACCATAGATCATATTGCTTACGCTAGATCCGGTATCCAGTTTATTTGTTTTGTAGTTCCGGGGGGGTTGAAAGTACTAAGCCATTGATTGGTCGTTTTAGTTGTTGACCATACAAATGTGTTGTACCACGTGACCATAGTACCTACTTTCTTCCAGACCCCTCTAGACCAAAAAAATACAATAGGATGCTGCATCTAGCGTAAGCAATAAGATCTATGGTAATTACAGCCACCACTGAAATAGTATATTATGATACAAGTTTTATAAGACGCTATTTTGTCACACGCGTTGTTTGGAGTACGACGAGCGAAGCAAGGAGCGCTCCAAGTGAACAAGTGCGACAAAGTGTCTTATAAAACGTGTGTCATATACAATTTTTTCTATTTTGAATTGATTTGAAGAAAAAAAAAAGATTTAATATCGATAAATAACGGAAACATTTTCGATTGGTAACAATGATGACATTGAAATAATCAAAATCTGACGCACAAGCGTAAAGCCCAGTTTACAGTTGAGCGATTTTGATTATTGCAATACCAACGGTGAAAAATTCAATGTTGTTAGTGTTTTTATTGGTCAATTTAAATCAAATAATACTCTGAATTGAAATTTACCAATTAAAACATTGAGTTTTTCACTGCTAATATCACCAAATCCAAAATCACTCAGAAGTAAACTGGCCCTAACTCTCCTGACTTTCATTTGACAGTTCGATTGTACCAACTTGCGAATAATAAAAAATGCGTATCGAAATAGAAGCCATTTCGACACGCATTTGCGTTGCACAATGACTTCATTATACAACCAAAATAGAAAAAGAGCTTTTCAAAATCAAACCATGATTTCGCGCCACCACAGTACTTATATTGTCCACATCAAATTTAATTCTTGCTCCGCCCCTGTAAACCCGGAGTTGTGTAGCTATTATGGCAGTTCCGCAATGTGATCGCGATAATGGGGTAATGTTCAATGAAGTTCTTCCATACTGCGGCGTTTTATCGTATCTGTCGAAATGTTGACAAATAGCCAGAGATAATCGGTGACATGATTTCCAGAACGGAATTCCGAAATACATCTACTTCATCCCCGTCGTTTCCATACTAGTACGGGAGATATCGTTGAATTTCATACCGAGTGGACTCCACTTTTGCTAGTTCCGGTGGTATTATTATTATTGAAGACTATATACATTTAATCGATTCCATTCAAGACTCTGCGGCCTCCGAAACCACGCAGAGTCGAGCTGGATAAAAACCAGTGACCACTCCCCACGCCGTTATAGATAAGTGGTCACTAGAACCGAATATTATGTAACCGAGTAGACGCAATGATTCCAAAGACTCCAAAGAGACGAACTTCTGTATGTACCTTCTGCTGGCAAGCTGGTATTTTTTGGAGTTCCATGAGCAACGCCTTATAGCAGGCCCTGTATCTTTCGTCGATTCTAGCCAGCCTGATCATAGGAATGCAAAGGTCATCTGTTTAGATTAGCCCCTGCCATCGATGTTGTTGAAGAAAACAGAAATGTAATGGCTCCATGTAGCTCCATGTAGCTCTGATGCGGGCTTGGAATAAAAAATCAATGAGAATTCATCGGCTGCCTCTTCATATGGCTTTTGACCATTGGCAGGGGGGATCCGAACTCCTGATTTTATAGAACCAATCTGTTATGGAGATACTCCAAACTTGAAATCATTATTATTTTTATTGTAACCTTTAGCTCCGCCACATCTGGAGTAGCTATGATGATCAGATCTCTTACAAACTCGTATCAGGGAAAAACAATTATTGTTATGATTGTCAGTTACTTTCAAATGTAACCTACCTCCCCTACTATATGCAGCACGTACTTGACTGATGAAAAAACAGCGTAGTGTAGATATAGAAGAATATGACGACAAAACAGAATGGCGTATACCCCCTTTCTTGTGTTTATTGATATTTTTTGTTTTCGTGTTTCGTGAACGAAAGAGTGTTGTGCAACACACTGACAGGAAGATTTATGGAAATAGCCTTCAGAAGCGTATCCCCGTTCTGATTTTTTTATCTCAGATATTATGGATGGTTGTAAAAACGGAACGGTATGAGCTGACATATTTTATGGTCTGGATTGTTACGGTTCCTTTCTCATACTTTTTATTTCACGTCTTATAAGAATATTGCTCTCGATGATTTCTCAGGTCCTCAGGTATAAGCATATAGAAGATACATAAAGAAGTTATGATATTCACCATAAGGGTACAAAGGTGGTCATAGCATGAAATTCTTCGGTGGGATAAAGTGATCACAAAGCCAGTTTAAACGTACATTATGCCGACATTTCTTCAAATCTACATAACGTTGTATGAATCTCTCATATTTTTATCACATATACAGATTCTATAACATATGAAACCACCTTTTTGGATTAGGGTTAGATCAATCCTTAACCTCTCTCCTTGTAACTTCCTTAGAGGTGAATATTCCAATGTGGTCCAAACACAGTTTCAATCTCGAACAAAATTGACATCTCTAGACCTAGAGACTAGAGATAATTGCGACAAAGAAACCATCACAAAGAAACGAGATCCCAATTCCAATAGTCACTGTCCTTGTCTTTCACATTCACTAAATTTAGCTCTTTCACACCACTTGCTATATGAATCTCTCTCGAACTGTGTGTAATCCGAAATTCTGTCACATCAGGCACAAACTCATCAAAATGAAATTCGACTGCATCAGGAGGAAGCGGAATACTTGAATATTCTCCCAGACACCAACTTTCAGTTTGGAAAGTAGAACAAACTTCAAATGATAATTTATTTATAGAACATGAAAATTCAACTCATAAGAATCGGGGATATAAATTGCGCGATTATACAATACATTTGATAAAATAAAGGTATCTGCCACTTTTTAAGAAATAATGTCGATATTCATATTGTCAAATAGTAATCATGGCCTACTTACCAAAAAACGAATGAAAATGCTATCATCCAGGGACATTTTCCGAATGAATGCTCAGTCAGAAACTTGACCAGTTAGATATACCGCGGTATGATGTTTATACATAAATGAATGGCAAATTTCGTATCATTGATAAAATACAGGGTAGAATAACTTATTTTGAACCGCCATGTATGGAAGTAACTCAAATTAGTCTAAACTCTAAAGTGTAGGAAGACCCCAAGTATCAATCAACCCCAAACCAAATTTCGAGTTCCATAACTCAAAATGCTATGTTATGATTTCCGAAGAAAAATATATTGAATTAATTTGTAATTCTAAAACGGTATAGATGTAAATTCTAAAATTGATACCATGTATAGGGTGTTCCATTTAAAATTTCAATGTTGTCACTACAGTATGTCTAATGCCAAATATATATTTAAAAAAAAATACATCCGAAACAGGTACCAGGTAGTTAATGAACTGAATGAACGCTCCTTCACTACTTTCTCGCGAACCATATAGTGTCAGAACGGAGAATACGTCTCAGGAGATTGAAAAAAATCTCGGTAATTCAAGCTACCACTACGGCCACAGACGCAGCGCTTCATGAGAGGACTTCTTGCCGTTCCTCTTCAGGCTTTTGTTTCAGGCCATAAAGGCATCGCTGAATATCTCTGGGGAGTTATCAATTACTTTATTCTCCCTAATGAGAGTCCGTTTTATGTGCAGAGATGAGCTCGATAGTGAAATAGGTTACGCACAAAGAAACTGTGGAAAATGGCGTTCTTTAGTCAGCATAAACTCACATTGGTGAGTGAATTTTTTCATAAACTTTATTTTGTAAGAAAAATAAGAAAATTGTTTCTTCTAACTTTTTTTCCAAAGATCTATATAGTTTTCGAGTTACACAGTGTGAAAATTAAAATAAAAAACGGGTTTTCATCAATTTCGGATAACAACCTTGTTTTCTATTTCCTTGAGTGAGTTTGTTTTCGATACCAAACTAATTTTTTTCAGTGAACAGACAATATTGTTCCATCTAAAGAACGTCAATGCATGTTTCAACTTTGATGAGGAATCCGAAGCTATAGTGCATGTTTTACTCTTCGGGTCCAGTCAATAATAACGCAGATAACGTGAAACTGTTCATTAACTCTGTGATGGAAGACCGGATTATTGAATTCTGAGAGGCAGGACCGAATTGCTGGAAGAATATTATTATATATAATGTTTTCAGCAAGAACACAAGCAAGAAGACCACCAATGAATGCATTCTAACGAGACAGTTCAATAATATTCCATATTATAGACTATATCGTGAATATTGATACCAGTCTATACACATTTGTTTATCTGGAATATCAAGGAATGCACAGTTTTCCAAAAAACATGGTAGATACATTGCGATGCTACTGTATAAAAGGTGAATGTATTTCATCATCGGACACCCACGATCAGTAAAATCTCTGGACGTGGTCATTTCAGCATACTCATAATTCAAAGTTGTGGCCTAAACCGCCTGTTTTTTCCAAAATGGAGTCGAGTTGAATGAAAAACTAGACAGATGATTGCATTGTATATTGCCATTGCTAACAGGCCAAAATAATTCCAGGATGAACCACGGAATTATTTATGGCAATGATCGCATGGAAGTCTACATTCGTTATCCACTCTTTTATCTCGCATTTTCGATGTTATCTTCCCTAGAGATTTGTCGTCGACCCCATTGACCCATATTTTCATCCAGTTCGGACTTTGCGACTCCGCTCTTGTTCTAGTTTCTCCCTGCGTTCTCTGAATACTCGTGGCTCCACTCGAATACTCCTCTTGGTAATCTGAAGTATTTCATAGACTAATTCATACGACATGCATGGAAAGTAACAGCAGTCAAAACTCAAACTGTGATGTTTGATATTTTTAATTGGATCACTTAGATCAGTATAGATTTTGTAACAAGGATGGAATGAAAAAAGTTCGGTAGATTGCGAATGCGCGTGTCATTATATAATGTACGAGTTGAGTTTTAGGCATGAAAAAAGTATTCCTTACAATGCGTTTGTCAAAAGAAATATCTTCCTACTTGTAAGCTTCTGCCAATCCACGGCCTTCTTCATGAACAGGCCGGGACGTAATTGACAATTGACAACGTCGATCTAGTCCCACCGCGCTCGCTCTTTGTTTATCTCGTTGTTTTCGGTCGAATAATTGATATAATCTTATGAAATTTGGTGCAATATTCATAGAAGAATAAGGTTTTGTGAAGAAGAAAGTGTCGATATAATAATCAGTGCGGAAATTACCATGAAACTGATGTTATGTTTTAATTGTGTGCAAGGTGTTGAGTGTTTGTTCGAAGTGAGGTTATAGTGAATGAAAATGCCTAGGAAATGTTGTGTTCCTGAATGCAAGACAAATTATGTATCTACTCTGAAAAGGGAAAAAGCCAAGAGTACTTTCTCCTTTCCTAAGAATGAAGATTTGAGAAAAAATTGGTTGAAAGCCATTTCTAGAAGAGATTGGCAACCGTCCAAAAGTTCTGCAGTATGCAGCGTTCATTTCGAACAGGGTGAGTTTATCAAATTTGTGAAAACTATCTCTTCAGAAGGTACCTTAAATGACACTCCTTGTTTACCGAGGTTGAGAGAAAATGCTGTCCCTCCAATTTTTCCAAATTTGCCAGAGTATTTATCGACAACAAAATCCCTTCATCGAAAGAATCCAGAATGTAGACGACAAAATCAAATCCATGACAATGAATTATTAGTGCAAAATTTTGAAATTTCTGACATTATCAATAATATTGATGATTTTTCGAACAGTTATTCCATAAAGTTGACAATATCTGATTCCTGGAAGATTAAAATAATTGGTACAAAGATGTATGTATTCTTCACATTGATTCTGAAAATGCTCATTTGAAAATTGAAAATGAACTCATCATAGATAATGACCTCAATATCAACATTTTTGTAGAGGACAATGAGCTTGGTTTCAAAGAATTGAATTGGATTTTTAGTTTTGATTATTCAGAAATGATGTAAAATATTTGAAAACGACTAAACAGGTAGCTGCTAGTGCTATGATTTGAAAACACTGCGATTACTGTGAACTATAAGTATCTCAATACCACACTATGTGAATTAAAACATGATAAATAAATTACAATATTATGATTCGAATGACGGTCGTCGCTGTGTGCATAGGCGAACGTTATAGCAACGGTAGGACTACGGCTGCGGCACTTTGCGGTGTTGCCTTGTTTTGTTCCAGGCCTGTTTGAAGAGGGCCGTGGCCAATCCGTATAAATTCCATCATGTATCATGAACTGACTGTAATTCAATTGAAAATGTTGAAATCGTTTAGAATGAGAACATCATACCAATATAGGATATAGAATTACTACATACTAGTAATCTAGATAGGGCGACCTATGTAAATATATGAACGTGTTCTACAAATATTACGTTCCTGGAATCGGATATATGCAGACTCAAACAACTCTACTTCACATCAGAGTGCATGAAAATTCAATCCATATACACTTCAATCGAATAGGCAAAGATTTGACCAAACCAGAATAGGACTAGTAATTCTGAAATTCAGGTAATGAAGTGGGGGCACCTCAAAAGATTCGATACTTTATCAATACATTCAAGCAAAAAAAGTGAAGTGGCTTCATTATATGGTTGTCCACAGCTGAAGTTTTTCAAGGGCATGAAGAATTGATTGAATCGAATTTTTGTTCACATTCTAGATATGTGAAATCGATTAGTTGTTCATTTAATGTAATGAATCTGATTATTATAAGTGATGAAATAATCGTAAATTGTTTCGGTAATTTAAAGAAATACATTTTCAACTGATGGCCAATTTTTCTCATCGGGGTCGCATTCTTTTTTTTTCTCATTATTTAATTTACTCTTGTGATAAGAAGTAAATATAAAAAAGTTGGGTTATTGTCGGAATGATTTTGTATAGGGTGGTTCTATATACTTATTATTTTTGAAAACAAAGAAACTTGAGGAGATCCAAGTATACATTGATATTATAATGTACTTTCTGTGATTGAAATGGTTCAATCTTCTGTATCAACTAAGTATAAATAATAAATTCGGAATCCATGCATACTGAATGTTTTGATTCAGAATCTTGTATTGTGGGTATCACAATACCATTCTCTACTGGGCAATATTCGGTATCCAATTATAGTTCAGGTTGGAAAAGTTTCTATTTGGCTGTTTGTTTTTGTATTCTTCTGAATACACTAGCGGCCTTTTAGTTCCACCTTTTCATGGCAACCGATGTCCCCTAGGAATGCCAGCTTCCATTTTCCCGCCGCAAATGATCTACGGAAAAGAATCCTCGGAAGACTTAGAGTATTAATAATAGAAAAGATGAATTCGTAGGACGATGGAATTCAATGTTTTGACAGTAGGGTCCTCTCAGTGTTGATGATGGAAATCAATTCGATCTGAATCCAAAATATGAAAAAGGGGCATACCATTCTGAAAGATTTCAATTGCCATCAGCCTGATGGGAATCCAACTGAAGGAAAATTCCTAATTGTGATGTGGAACATACCTTGACGAACTCATATCTGCCTCATACAAGCATTAAACTAAACTACGCAACACTAATTACGTCGGACCCCAAAATTTTGCTTCTTTATCTTCTTTGAACAATTTGAATTCTGTTTGCACTGTTCGCTAGCTCAGTCTTTCAGCATTAGTCTCGCACTTCTTCGATACATAAGGTTATTTCCATAAAATTGCTACAGGATGTTTTTTGAAACTGTGCAAAATTTCGAAATTTTCAAAAGGATCCCAAATGAAGAAAAAAAGTTTTTTTTCAACTTCATCAGCATAGGCATGAAGATTATCTCATTACCTTTGGCCATTTCCAAAATTGTCTTCTTATCACTTTTCTTTACAGAGTGATCTCAAAAAATCAATTTTTTGGTTTTGCAGTCATAACTTTTATCCTCTTCAACCGATTTTCAAAATCTCAGGCTCATTTTGAAGCTGAAACCTCATATGAGAAGATTTGAAGATCAGAATTAACTCAAGATGAACATTCAAGATCAAGGGTTTCCTCAAAGGGGACCCAAATCTGAAACACTCTGTAAATCCCGACTGGGAGGAGAATTAAATGAAAATCAACTTGTTTTCGGAAGGATCTTTCATTCTGGATACATCCAGATCTTTTTTTATCTCAGTAGTCAAAAATTGTGCGTGAGAAAACCAAATGGAAACCATGTTCACGAAAAAAATTAGCCCAAAAAAAAAAAATGGTCCGTAACTAACGTAACAAGAATCACAAAAATCTCCTTCCCCTTCATCCGTACCCTAAGTACCCCAACGGGGGAAGGGGGGTGAAAGAAAAACACCTTGTAGCAATTTTATGGAAAAAACCTCATGTAACGAAAAAGTATTGGATTATAGCTGAAGGACTGAGCTAGCGAACAGCGCAAACAGAATTCGAATTGTTCAAATCAGAAAAAAGTTATTCAAATTTAAACAGGGGCCAAATTTCGGGGTGCGACGTAATTAGTGTTGCGTAGTTTATTGATTGAAATCATAACACCATAGGAATGTAACTGCCACACTCATGAATACGCACCACTATGAAATAATGCTGCCAGGTCTGAGAGGATTCCTTCATGAGAGAATCTGGTAATCGCTAATCTTCTCGTCAACTGTGACAATAGACACCAAAATGTAAGCCCCTCACGCAATAATATACAGCGAGAAAGCTCGTTTTTTATAACAGTCAGTCTGATACAGCTAGAACGGCTGGAATGACAGAAATTCTAAGCCGGGTGAAAGTGCACAAGAATGTATGAAAAAGGGATTTATTTCGGCGAGTCAAGTCCATTCAAGATGATAAATATTGGCTTTGGGGGTGCAAATAAAGGCAGATACTTATCTTCGATATAAGCTTTTAGAGGAAATATTGTTTGGATCAAAATGTACAGGGTGTCTCGCTTATCATGCACACCATTGGTATATTCGTAACGGTGAGAGATACGACGTCAGTTGAGTTACCTCAAATGCATAGTTTGTCAAGGTCAACTTTGAATGTGAATAGATAATTCGAAGAAATCTAGTAGTTTTTTTTCATACGCAGGAAACCGAATCAGGTAACTTTGATTTTTCCTTTGTAACTCTACATTTGGTGTCATTTAACCATCACACTATGGGTATACAAAAACAAAAGTGTAATTCAGAATTCATCAGCTATCTTATTTTTCTCGAAGTTAGATGCCAATTTTGGATTGCATTAATAATGCCCCCACTAATCCAGATGCAATTTCACACTTCAAAAATAGTTTCGAATTTCACGAAGTAATTTCATGCAAAATTCCCACATAATATTCCGCGGAATTCCAGTTCAGCTTTATATGTATTTCCAGCATAAATTCAATGCCCATAACTTTCTGGATCGTATCCAACATTTTGATTATGTCATTTCGTTAAAGTTGGGGACTCAAACAGTCGTGACCCAGACAGATTCGTTAAACATTCACTTTATATCCGTAAAGCTGAATGGGGTTGCCAAATTTCCAGAGATTTTCTTGCCAAGCCCCTGAACGTTTGTGTTATTGTATTCGCCAATTGTTTATTTATTTTTCTGGGTTGTTTCGGCTGGAAAATCTTGATTTCATTTGAAAAAATTATAAGGAAACGTCGCAAAGGCTTCTCCAGTATTTTATACTGGGTGTAATAATAAGGCCAACGACACCAATATGATGCGCAGTTTCAGCTATTTCCACCTCCTGAATTGCATTTCGGGGGTACCGAAACCTACTCCATGACGTCAGGAAGTCAGTTCCATTTGGAAACGCTAATAATTGATGTAAGTTTCGCCTATCTGTATATTTCCAGACGAATCAAAACTTCCCAACTCAAAGTTCTCGCAACTGTGAAAATTAAAAAAAAATAAAGCTATAGAAAACGGCAGGTGAGTTGCTCGACTCGGTGTGAATACTGAAAGGGTTTTATATTATTGACTATTATGCTGATTACCTC
Organism: Chrysomela aeneicollis; assembly: GCA_029955515.1. Lineage (NCBI taxonomy): Eukaryota > Metazoa > Arthropoda > Insecta > Coleoptera > Chrysomelidae > Chrysomela > Chrysomela aeneicollis. The sequence continues at coordinate 168,210 of JARUHQ010000003.1, forward strand.
GGAACCTTGAACTTCGTCAGTGTACTCACCATGTTTTTGCAGTTTCGTAAATATTGTGGTTTAATTACGACGTATCTGGCAGACATGTTGGCAGTAATTACTTGAAGCTCGGCATGACATTATTGTGTACCGTGCCAACATTGCAGAGTGATTCAGAATTCTACATTTGTACGTTTGACGGAACTCCTTCAAAAACCAGGTAGAGACACGTTCATTAAGATAACGGAAATATACAGGATGCTTCATTTTGAGAAAAAAAACTCACATGAACACATATGTCCTAAAGATCTCAACTTTTGAACTGCTTATAGTGTGCTGAATTTTTTTTTAAATAACTACAGCGATATATTTACTCATACGAAGAAGTTCCATTAAGTTCCGTCATGTTTATTGATTTTTGTTTGAAGGTGCCTGACAATGTCTCGAGTTGTGAAGAAAAGTTTCGGACTTCCATTGTCTAAAGGTATGAAGATTTGAATCCTGAGAAAAGAAAAGATGAGTTATGCTGAAAAAACGAAATAAGTGATGAATAAAAATTAATTATTTTATCGAATCAAGAAGATTCGAGTATCAAAAAATCAGGTTAGTATTAGTGTTAGTATATATGAAGTCGAAAAATGTAGATTTAAATGGGAGTTTAACTAGTCGATGAGCCTGAAAATAAGAAAAAATTGAATTAGAAATCAATAGCCTGAAAAAAGAAAAGTTGAATTAGAAATCAATAGCCTGAAAAAAGAAAAGTTGAATAGCCTGAAAAAAGAAAAGTTGAATTAAAAATTAAAATAAAATGAATGAATAAAGAATTAAAATTATGAGAAAGATTCAAATCGAGTTTGTCACGACGTTTCGATTGTGTGTATCTACAATCGTCTTCAGGTGAGAACTAACAAAGTCCTGGGATACGGGGGTGTTTATAGGTCAGCTATGTTTATTGATGTTTAAATAACTCTGGTGCGTCTTCGTTAATTGATTATTAGGTCGTATTCAAGTGAATGTATATTTTCGAAGAACTCAAAGAATATATTTACTTCACACTTATGCTGTATATAAGTATAGGTACCTGTAATATTGAATTGTTCTGCATAATTCATCCTATGTTCGATTATTTCACGATGCAATTTCAGTGTACTAAGCTAGATTGAATGCAACTTTCAGGTATTACACAATTTGAAACTTAAGCGCTATTGTTCTGCAGCAAGTTCTCAACATGTGCATGGTGATTTATTTCAATGAGAATATTATCGTCTGGTGTGGAGCACGCGGAGTCTGAAATATGAAGACAATGAGATTGCCTGGAATCTCGAGTTTGATATGGAGTTAAATCTATTTTTCTTGTTGAAGATAAAATATCGTTATACAACATTATTTTGAAAAATGGATATGGATGATACATGATTCTTAGGAACGTTTTCAGAATCATTTGTTTCCATGTAAAAATTTTCCCGCTTTTTGATAATTCGAAATAGGTACATAATGATTTTTTTTCACGAAAAAAAGGTAATTTCTTGGATGCCCCATGATCTACCGAATCAATCAATATTCTACAGCACTAAAACAGCAGTACTACTTACAAATTATAGTAAGTATAAGCGAACCATTTCGAATCAAAGACATCAAAATCATAGATTCAGGGTCATGGGTCATCAACTCACTATGGTTATCTGAAATTTTTTTTATTGTGAATTAAAGTGTAATTTTCGTTTAATGTATTTTCAATGTCCTTTTCCTCGAACCACAACGAGAACCACAATAAATTCAAAACTACCTCTGAACGAAAAATTAACGAAATTTCAATATGAAATTAATGTAATTGTCCGAGAATGAAAAAAGCAATGAAATACAATGTGCAAGTATGGCCGCCCATAAGTCTATATCGACTTCAATATGTGAAGTTTCCTAGCCAAAAAACATTCATTCAGTATGCCTATCTATGAAAGATTTGTATGATATTCCGTAATTTTATTTTCAAATGTGAAAATTCATTTTGACGAGTGTTTTAATGATTTTGGATGCTCCTAGAGATCAAAATTATGCTCATCATTGCTGCGATGTAAACTTGGGAATAATTACTCCTATGCATTCACATCTACGTTGGCAATCAGGATAACAACCATTGTTGTCACATTAAATCGTAGATATCATAATACCACTCTCATTAGTTGTGTAATGATGCGTTGATTCCCAGGTTGATTCTGTGTCAATAATTCTGAATCTCAGAGGCGCATCCATTGTTTGAACACTCGATGTTAGAAACACACCTTCCCTTGTTATCAACACTGCTCCAATACGATCCTCGCTTCTAGCTATAATATATCTATAATGAATATAATTTTCAACAAAAGTTTGGATAGTTTTGTACCTCAAATCAGAAGAATTGAAATTTACACGAGAAGTTTCCTTTGATTTTATTCCACCCCAACTTACTGACAAGTGGAATTCAACTATTTCCTTCAAATTTTCGGCAGTAATTCCATCATAAAATTCTCATTTATTTTGGCCCAAATTGTCTTATGTGTGCTCTTGTAGTTTGCTCTGGATTGGTACTTTCATTCGTTTCTTAGTCAGGTATTCACCTAGTCTTTCCACAGAATCATTCTTCTTGAGAATAGTACAACCTGACGTCGCTATATATTTTTACGCCTTCTGCGATTTTTTACCCTTAAGTCCGTATTACACGGTGCAGAAAATGGTACATTTACTGTATGAAAATGTGAAGGCAATATTTTCTGCATCGTGTATTACAGAAAAACTGAATCTGAATATTTCATCCAAGAAATATAGGACAGGTTCTATTTTTGGACAGATTTTTTTGTATGTGATCATGCGCAGTGTGATTATTGCATTGCAGCATTATTGTTTTTGTTTTTGCGAATATTTGTGGGGTTAATTTTATTAATATCATCATATTTCGCGAATCGCCTCGAAATACAAATAAAAGTGAGAGTCTTTGGGCACAGTTAGGGCAATAGTGATATGAATTGGACAGCAGAACAAGTTTTGGCACTAATAGAAGAATACCTATTTTTGTATGCTAAAAAGTATTCTCAACAAGAAGTTCATTCTCAACCATATTAAGTACACCTCTGCCATTATCTCTCCTTCTCAGCAATGATGGAAATAAGACCTATCTATCCTATCTATCCACCTCTTTCTCAGCCATTCGCGAATCCAAAGCCGTCCTTTCCTGCTATTATTATGTCTCTCCATATAAATTTTCATTAATGTAAACATTATTAAAGCACTGCAAGCTGAAGCTGCCACAGTCAAAGAATGATTTATTGGAGACATCCTTGTTTGTGTAGAAAATTTCCAAAAGCATCTCTCAACAAGGTAGGTTAAAATTATGTTAAAATCCTCATAAAAGCCGTTTGGATTCACATATTGCGCATGCTTATGTGTTGAATTATTGATATCGTGTATTACCAAACAATATTTATTTACAGAAAATTTGTCAATGTTTTCTGTACAAGAGTCTGTTTGAGAAAATGGAACATTTTCTGTATCAATTTCTGCACCATGTAATATACGGACTTTAAATAGGGTAAATCAACAAGACTTATTGGTTCTTAACCACTATCGTCCTTCTTGCGTAGACTTTGCCAGAAATATCACGATAGTTTATAGCTCTTCCAAACTCTGTTTTGGCATCAGCGACATTTTCCAAGTTATAAAAACTCTGGCCAACTTTTCCTATTAATGTCACGACAGCTCCTGCTCTCCTTCTGCCCTCATCAATTTCCATAACTTTCTTGTAAACTCCGTTGTGTAACATTGCAACATTTGTTGTGGCTGACAATTTGATGGAGTCAAACGAGCTTGCAAATCAAGATATTTATTTTACGAATTTTATACTACGATGGCGAGAAAAAAACAGTATGAAAAAGAAATAAAAAGACAGGGTACAAGTTTTATTCAATTTCATAAACTGACTTGATTGAATTGACATCATATATTTGAAAGTTAATAACAAAAAGAAAGCAGTTTCTAAAATCTATATAAATGCGAGAAATAAAATATTAGTTATTCAGTACCTTCCGAAATCGAGTGTTTTGGGATTTTTATGTATATGCAAAATAAAATATAATGTATGCCTACTTACTGAATTCATCATTCCACACTGTATAAAAAAACGTACCACACGTAACTCGACACGTACCTATTTATCACTCAGTCGTGAAGCGAAGTGCATATTTATCTCGATTTTGTGTCGGGCAGTCTTTATCAGATTCCCAGATGTGATTTAGTGCACTTATTTTTAGTGTATCGCTCCGGCCATTTCCCAGTAGTTGTAATAGAATAGAAGCCGAGGTAGAGCGTGAAAGACTGTCATTAAATTAAAAGGATCTTTCTGCACTCCCAATTGGATTAGGTATACTCACAAATACACTCCTTTAGAAAGAAATAGAAGTCACATTTCATGTTGGTATAATATGTCTTTCCGAGGTCTTTCAGACTTAAGAGAAAGAGAAAATATTGGTAGCATCACTTCCATTGAAAATTCGAGTGAACAAAATTGGAATATTGATTTCATGAGCATTTTTTAATACATATCCAATAACTTTGTTAAGTACTCATTATTTTTATAAATTACTTAATTCATTTCTTCATCATCATGTTACGAGTCATAGTAGTAATTACCTATTCACTATTAGAATTGTATTCACACAATGGTATTAGCACTGGTGCCACCCTCGTCGCCACCTAACGGAAAAATTACCAGTAGAAACCTTGCAGTAAAACTTCGTTTATCGCACTCCTATGAATTCGGAAAAAATGTGTGGTGGAACTTACGTATTTTGACCTCCCGATCACGAATCTCAAGTCAAAACGCGGCGTTCTCAAGTATTTTCGGAGATACGGCCTCATTTTGTCTCAAAAATGCACCATTCGACATATCAAATTTCTCCTATTAGGAATACACAAAATTCACCCTATTTTGAACCAAAACACTATACACGCATATATTTACTTGTTTCCAACAATTTTCAGCAGAAAAAACAATTATTTTCCAAAAAATTCACCCTTCTTTGAAATGTAAACAAAACAACCTTTTTACACTGATTTTCTGGTAATTTGTATTTATGATGTTGGCAACGTGATTGTTTGGCTCATGGTAAGACGTTGCCAACATCTCAAATAAAAATAACCAGAAAATCAGTGAAAAAAGATGTTTTGTTTACGTTTTGAAGAAGGGCGAATTTTTGTGAAAATAACAGTTTTTATGTAAAAAAGTGTTGGAAACAAGTAGATGTGAGCATTTGTGATGTTTTGGCTCAAAGAAGGATTATATTTGTGTGTTTTTATGGAAAATGGAGATTTGAAATGGTGCATTTTTGATACAAAATGGGGCCGTATCTCCGAAAATACTTGGGACCGCCGCGTTTTACCAACCTTGCTTCTATTATCATATCTATAAATATTCACATTCAATTAAGTATGGGAAGTTTATTCTATGACAAAACCTTATCTTATCTATAATCAATAAAGCTCACCTATACATATTATGATTATGATACCGTCGAACAATTTAGTAAGTCCGCTACTGACTGAATTCTCAAGGAAATATGAGGTGATACATAATCAATAAATAATTACCTGTAGGTTATTTAGTATTTGTTTCTCGTTCACTGAATCACACTGAATATCAACAAAAAAGGTAGATAACGAACCACGAACTCACTGTGCCACACTGTGCCAATCACATAACCTCAAACCGAGACTTTGCCGATTAATTGAGTTTGTTAAATTATTTCCAGAAAACGAAATTGTCGTATTTATAATCGGTTACGGTCCGGCGGTATAAACAGAAAACTGCAGTTCAGATAGCTACTCGAACTCGAAAAATAAACAACACTAAAAACCATTTCATTGTCGGTAAAAATGGGAGGTGAATAAATACGAAATCGAAGGTCACGTTCACGTTATCGTTAAAGAATCTACCAGTGGCGTGTGTAGTGTGTACCTATTTGAGAAATATGAATTATTGTTGTATTAATTCGATGCGTTATGGTGGAGTGTGATGTTTAAATCTGTTGTATATGCTTGCTTTGGATGATAAATCTACTTGTGCATTTAGTCTGCACTGAGAATTCAACAAACGAGTTTCATTTCAATATAGGTATATAAATTTTGGTTTGGTACCAACATTTTTAATGACTGTGACTAGCGCGTGCGGATTAGTTTTACAATTTCTCTGGACACATCAGACCCTTATAACCCGTAATACTACTAAATATGATGAGTGATATATACTATATGTGATCCAAAATGCTGACAACTGAAGTGACTCAAGTCACAGATTAGTTCAGGTTGTGTAGTTCTATCTGGCCGTGACAGTTAGCTATATTCATCGCATTCACGAATCATCCACCCACAACAATGTTAGTACATAAATCAATATATGTGCACTCGACTAGAAGAGTCATCGTTTATAAGAATAGGCATTATGGATTTGCGTGCGTCGCTGGTCTATTTTTAGTTTCCGATATGTTATCTTCATTATGGATGTAGAAAAACCCATAAAAATAGGCAAACAAATTATGATAATCCTTGGTACTATGAATTATTATGTGTAACGTGTAAAATGTGGCCAGGATCCAATAAGATACAATTCAACAGTATGGGCAAGTCTAGAATTGGGTATAGATTAGGTAGGTACAGTTCATCTCATGCAAGAAACTAAAATTTCTCCTAAAACTGATTGAAAGGAATCATGATGGCTAGTATCTACTAATGAAGTTGAATCAATAATTCATCTGAGAGAGACCTGAAAAAAATGTTTCAAGAAAATGCTGTGTAAATGCGAATAAACAATATCCAAACAGAGCTAAAAAAGAAAGGAAAATAAATATCTCAAAGTCATCTCCACAACATTATTAGAATAATCTAACATAACAAGGTAGAAAACGAGCAGAAAACAACTACGTTCCTGGCAAATACCACGCAAAATATTGAATTATATCCACTCGTAGTCTATGCATCAATTCAAATAAATGAATAAAAATGCAAATATTACTTTCTTCGAACATGCGTTTATGCTCCCAACAAGACAAACACGCCTGACAACCTGTAGACCAGTTTCGGGCTTATTGGCCCTCATCAGTACAGGGTAGTCAACCGTGTAGAGATCCTGAGATCTCCACACGAGGCGAGGTCTGAATCGATGGAAGCATCCACGCATATTTGATAGCAGTGAGCCGTTCACCAAGCAGTGTATGAAGACGGCGACACCAAGCGGCGAAGAAAGAAACACTCCTTGATAAAATTTTCCATATCGAAGATATGAAATAGCTCTCATTCCGTATCTATATCACAACCCAAAAAAGAATTATATAATAATTATTATCTCCCTGTTTGCGGTGTTTGAAAATAATTATTGTTGATGCGTAAGAAGGGGCGCCAGCAGCATTAAAAATAAAAACTTCCACTACCGAATGTGTATTTTTAACTCTTTTATCTCGATAAACCTTTAGTTTATTCAGGTCGAAAGAAGAGAATTTTAATTAAATTACAGGAAGAGTGTTTTTATCTTCGTGCTCGCCAACGTTGCTACAATAAAATATAGATAAAACTCTAAAGGAAACAGAAAACAAGAGTTACTCTCGTAGCTTTCTGATTTCAGTTTCCGAATACTGATGAGCAGATTGGTGTTGTGTTAAGAAAATTAATATGCACCTCAAATGCAGGCTATAAAAAAGCAGTGGATAATAATTTTCAGTTACTATAGTGAATTGATTTTCATGAGCAAATCGATCAATAAGATGATCAGCTCGTTTGTCAGAATTGACCCAATCAGACTTTGAGTGTCTGAAGTTGGATATTGCTTACTCAACCTTAATGAGGACAAAAAAATCCAAGTTAATGTACTATGAACAATTTTTCGTTATCCTTAGCTGCTATACTGCTGACATGCCCAAAATGTATATCATTATCATTCACATAACAATAATCTTCAAATTGAATCTAGTGAAGTGACATACCCAACCCCCAATACTTGCATCAGATTGAGTAAAGAGGAAGAATGCTAATCTGGTTAAGAAAAGACGATGAAGAAATAGTAGGTCCAATACCATATTCCTGTAGATGAAGGAAAAACGCTTTCATGATTTGAGATTCTTCATGATGTTCTTCTAGAATTAGCGCCTTTTTTCCTAAGGGAACTGTGTTTTATCTTTTTTATTTTACATTTGGCAATTATTTGAGATAGAAATTTTCAACGTACATTCGATCTCATTACTCCGATTACAAACTGAAATTTCTCTTTGTAACATTTGAATCTCTCTCATCTAATTGTCATTCTGGTGGGAGACTAAGAGTATAGCTCTCTGGGAGAATAGCATCGTCAAACGAGTCATCCAAGTCCGCTATACGATACCAAGAATTGCGAACGTAGCGTGAATGTACTAATATGTATTGTAACAGAATAGGCTATATATTCAGCATGTGAACAGGAACACATACTGGACGAAGCAAATAATAGAGCCAGTCACATTATTTATAGTTACGGTATAGATATGGAGAGAAGCGCTTGAATGCTTTGGAAACTCCATAAATAACTTTTGGGCGCGATAACGCCGTTGAAGCTAAATAGCATTTAATGATATGCCAACTCAAGTACCTATATATTGGTATTTATCGCTTGGTGATTGTAACACTCATGTACAACTCGATGTACAATGTGTGAAGTTTGCAGATATATTCAATTTCATAACAAAGTTAGCAGGTGTGTACTATCTTACACCAAATCTTCAACAATCAAAATTGTTAGGCACTATAATACGCACCAGCAGCTCAGAATTCGTGATTCTCCCATTCACCAGAAGAAATTCAAGTGGAAGATATAATCACGAGAAGAAAAGAAAAACACTTCGGGCACGGTTTAATAAACGACACTATTAGATGATCTTGTGTCCTGTGAACTGATAAAGCAAAGTTTCTAGGTGTCCCCTTGTACTCCAAACTAACCTTTGCCATTCACCTTATAGGAGCAGATGAGTCTGTGTTTGCATGTCCATTAAAAATTGAAATCTACTTTTTTATACCTATCCTCAAATCAAATCATTGTTGTTCGAAAAATTTCAATATGTCGTGGATGATTCTGATATGTGTCAATCAATAATGTCCGATTCAGGTAATTTTTTTATGTTCTGGTTCTCACGACATGTGATGTTCGTGAGAACCAAGGAAAAGAAGGTAGGAGTTGGTGTTCTTCTTAAATTTCTGGAGATGGTATGCATCGGAGAACACCTCCCTAGACAATGAGTTCCAAAGTCTCGATGTTCATTGGATGAACGAGTCTTTGGAAAGGGACTTTCTGCAGGTCTCTAAAGTGACCACGAAGGGGTGTGAAGACTGAACTTGGCGGGTTAGTCTCGAAGAGACTGCTAATGTAGGAACAATTGTTGATATTTCAGAAGAGCATCGCCCATGAAAATATCTATAAAACAGAGACAAATCGCCAACCCTTCTACGGTGTTCCAGAGAAGTAAGCGAGTTTGTATGCAAAGCATCACCGACGAGACGAATTGCCCTTTTTTGGACAGAATCCTATTGTTTCAGGATATGTTTAGGTGCCGCACTCCAGATATGGGAAGAGTATTCCAGGACAGGTCGGATCTGTGCCTTATAGATCATAAGCAGCTGACTGGTAGTGAAATAGCTCTTTGCTCGAAACAGAACCGAGTTTTTGGGAAGCACTTTTGGCAATGGACCTCACGTGATTTTCCCAAGAAAGGTTATCGCTGATATAGTAACGCCAAGCATCAAACTGGATGACTTCAATGGTATGGTTACTCCTGACTGAATTATGTTGGGCACAGTGATATTATTAGTAATTGTGTTGTGTTTAGTTAATACCAATCGATAATTGCTTCGAGAATTATAAATATATCAGTTAGATACATGTTAATTATTCAACGGGGTGAAAACAGTATTTCATCTGGAACTTTTGGAAGGCATGAGATTTTGATCCTGTATTACGAATCATCATGAGGGAAGTGAAGGCCAGCATGAAGAAATGAAGTTATAATGTTCATTTTGTTTCATTAGCATTAAAATACTTCATCTGCGCCAATCAATAACGAAATGAAGCCGAAACAACAACCAATCCGATTTTTTAGAAAACACAATACATGTTCATCATTGATCTCAGCTTATTGAATGAAGTTCATCGAATCTATTTAAACAGAATAATCTTGAGGAATTTGCCAAAGCAACTATGAACTGGCAAGATATGTTCGTATTTTTCAAAATTCCCGCCCAACCTCACTCATTTTACAGGACTTATATCTATAGTTATAACCACTTATAACGTATATGTATATCAGTGACACGTAAATATTGTTAAAGCTTTTACGATTGTTTGAAATTACTCGAATCAACATGTTTTCTCTGAAATCATCAATTATATCATCAACACTATGTGAATTTGTTATCTGGTTGGCCCTTTCATGAATTAATTCGCCTAAAACACACAAGTACTTTGTGCAGGGAGAATAAGCTGTAGCTTTGGGCAAAGTTTCATTATTCTGTTTGAGCTCTGAAGATGAAAACAATTGGTCGGTCTACGGATTACACTTGTTTTTTATTATTGAAAATTCTATCACACACCGATGAATTTGTTTTACCCACGTCAATTCTGTACAATATCCACTAGGCCGTGTTTGTTTCAATTATTTCATCGGGAAATTAGCGAAATTAGCAATTTTCCCTAGTCAGAAAGACCCCCTGGTCGTGAGCGACATGGAAAGCGTCTTAATTATAAAGTTGGAATTATTGAAATTCCGCCTGGAAATGTTAAAAATATGGACTGTAATACAAAAGGCTACCAAAGAAATTACAAGAACAGACCGCTCGAATAGGATAGAAAGGGTGAAGTGGGGAGATTAAATATTACTTCCAGAGCAAACACGAATATTTCATAAGAGGAATCTCGGAATCCTCTTATATTAGATTTGAGATCCCATGTTTTTCATTGAAATTTTTTACTGTTGGATCTGAGAGTAGAAAGTGGATAAAATGAAATTATGCCAGAAGTATCCTCAGGGAATCCGAGGAATGTATTGAAATATGTTTATGTATAGGGTGTACCATAAAAGACTCGACATTGGTAGAAAACGTTAATAGACATTTTTATCTAAGTTTATGACTTACGGTGGATTTATGCAGATGTTTTAAGTCGTTAGTTTTAAGTCTTAAGTTTTAAGTCGTAAGTTTCAAGTCCTAAGGAAAAATGGACCATTTATGCAAGAAGTTTTAAGGACTGTCAATAGTGTCAATCCTGTTATTTTGTGTGCTTATTTTTCTCATTTCCTTCTATTCAATCCAAATTTCTATCCTTAATGCTATTTTTATTTATGTATATTAGCTTTTTATGCATTCAACTCCTGCTTTTTGTTACGATACCCTTTTGCAAAATCAGACGCATGCGCAAATCGATCAAGTTTTAAGTCGTAAGAGATAAATGTTGGCCAACTTTTCTTAAGACTTAAAACTTATGACAGCTGTATAAATGGTTACATTAATAACCAATGGATGAACTTCTTATGACTTATTACTTGAAACTTGCGACTTAAAACTTACGACTTAAGGAAATTTTCTGCTATGAAATATTTTTTCAGTTACCTATAGCAAATTTCTCTCTACTTCCCATTAAAAAATGTAGAGGTTCAGAGGTTGCAATAATTGCTATTTGACGGGGGTTAAATTAAGGCTATGAAATTCGCACTTCACAATCAAAAGTTGACATGTATCGGTATTTATTATAAATGTTACACATCAATAATGAGCGTATCCCTCAATTTTTTCATTACACAATCCGTAAGTACTAATCCAATCTAGGTTACTACTTCGAACCGTTTTTTCCAAGTATTTGGAATTCTATTTTCTGAATAGTTGTGATATATAATGTCCATTGTCTTTAATATTTATATTTATAATTCTAGAATCACTTTGTTTAGAAATCATAATAAGACGGATGATATTCGAAATAGTTTTTTGTTCTTCTGATTTCTGCCTGCCTCCTGAGTTCACATAATCCCACTTTATGCCACCAATCTCTGGTCAACAAAATGAACGTCGCGGTACATAATTTTGAAACTCCAGCATCTGCAAATAAGACGTCTACAGAGATTCAGAGTGGGGTGCATTAAAAGTTTCTTGAGAACTAAGTAGCGGATCGCTCTAAAAATTTGGTGGTTTGCATAAATGGATTTATTTTACTCAGCTATAATATTTTCAACGATGAGATGTCCTGTGAAGAAACTTTTTCTCAAAATCTTAAAAAATCGGAAATATTTTGAGAAACTATACTTGTTATGATGAACGAGCCAAATGAAGGCTTTTTTTTGAATAGGTAAGGCCGATATACTTGATGAATATCCATATTATTGAACAATGTACTAATGTAAAACACTACAAGATTTTCACTAATTTGGGTTACAAACCACGACACTTGTTTGGCTACACTAAAGCTTCTTCAGGTGGAGTATTTAAACTAACTAACTATAGTTAGGTTAGGTAACTAACTAGCTAACTAACTAACTAGTGAAAATCTTGTAGTGTTTTACATTAGTACATTGTTCAAAATAAGGGCATCTTATTGGTTTCGAGGCGAAGGTTAAAATTTTCCTGTTATAATTGCACACACATTTATATACAGTTTATTTTCACTTTTTGGCGAAAAAGCCAAAGTCTGAAAGTCTTTAAAAACATGAAAACAACCCAGTGAAACTTTAATAAGTTTATACCTTTGAACGTAAAACTAATTCTTTTTCAAAAAAGTAAATACCAAAACGCGACATTTTTCATCTTTGAAAGTTTATCTGTCAATTTTCAGTATAGTTTGTGGTTCGCATTCCTCTGATGATAAATTTTATACATGAGGGAAATATTCTATCAAATACCAGTAGTTGAAAGGTCAACTGATAGATATTGGAAATATAAATTGTGTTATACTCATATATAAGAGTTCATATTTCCTCAATTTCTTCCTTCCTAAGGCCTTGATAATAAAAATGATGAATCATATAGAAAAGAAGGAATCGATATCAAATATAATAAAAGAATGGAGGCCCCTTTTTTAGTAGGACTCCGAGGACAACGGGAAATTCTGTATGTTCCATTTTCTCGAAATGATCCGGTCTGGAGATGATAATTCCATGGGATGAAAGGAGTATATCAGTTCAGAAATGTTATATTTCAAATCATTTATTGAATCATTGGGTTATTTCTTGTCTATGCGACCCAGTGAGAGAATATTGGGAAGGGTGTATTGAATTTTGTATTGGTAGTTTGGAGGTGATATAGGCACCAGAAAAGACCTTACAATAGATACAGTGTTCTACAACTTCGTCTTTCGATAAAAAAAATAATTTTGGTAGGGACAAGTTCGGCAGTTTCCGGGTTTGATGATCATCGACCATGAAAATATTTATAGAAGACTAAATTGTCCATGTTTTTGGGGAGGTCAATGGGTTCCGTAAGCGTAGGATCACCAATCAGATTGAATGCAATTACCTACGATATTTGAATATAGGTATACTTGATGGCTATTGCATGGTCTATCACCTGTTATCCCTATTGTGCTCGATTTAAAGTTCAGCGACCGAGCTTTTCTATATATTTCTGCCTCGAGTTACCTTTGAAATATGTGAAAAGGTTATTCTGTTGTTGGGTTAGTGTCTGACAATAGACATTGACGGAATACTTTCAAAAGTTTCTTTGGGGGGCAGGCGACAATCGATCTTGTTTTTCCAGGGTTACTTTTGAAGCGGAATAACATTCGTCGCCCTGTATATTCTTTTCGGTTTGGATATCGGTTATCGCTTTTTGCTCGAGTTTTTAAAGTACGTGAACGGCCGGTTGGATACCGCCCTTTTCTGGAACTCGTAGTCTTGCGTTTCAGATCGATCAGTGCTAATTAATGACAGCCCTGTTGGTTATCGAATGGTCACCAGTTGTTTATACACCTTTGTGATTGTTTCTTCGTGTACCTGGTGTTATTACTTTTAGGTATGTTATAACCATTTTGTTTATATCGTTTAATGTTTGTGCCTCAGTGCTATTCATTAGGTACGCTATCTTTTTGTTTATTACTTTTAGTACTGTCTACACCGTTATCAGATTAAAGTGAACTTCAACCTACCTACTTAGCTCATAATTAAAACGACCCACCTAGAACCGTCCTTGAGACGTTCTGCAGCACTTTGTGAAATACTTTTTTAGAGCTTTCACGCTAACCATCGACTCTGTCTGAATTCCTCTGGAACTCGTTATTTCTAATGATTGGTCAGATAATTATTTCAATGTACGGTAAAAACTTTTAGCGGGGATGAACCTCTCTTGGGTTGAAGGCTCTCGATGTCAAAAAGTCTTACTTATTTTCCTCCCTTCTATATCACTCAGAATTCCCAACAATAGCGATGTAACAAATACTTGACCAGTTTGGTTTTGAATAAATATGATTCAAACATTGAAGTAAACTGGCGATGTGAATCGAGAAATTCGATTTGATGAAGATGATGTAAAATACACTCATTTTTCCTTGAAGTATTCCCACTTCTCGCTTTGACGGCTCAAATATATCTACTGCATGAGGTTCAAATAATTATTCATCGACGTACCAGAAAGCACGAAAATATAGGTTTTTATATTTTGACTTGCCAAGATCACATCTGATATTCGCCATTCACCCTGTCGTCTAGTAGTTTCGTTCAATATACGTGTAACTTAATTTCGAATGAATTCACTGACCATTGGAGGAAAGTGATGACATTTCAAAGCTTTTAATTATTAAGGGATGATTACTAGGTCCCCTTTTATTTGCATTATTTATCAATGATTTAAATGATGAAATAGATTGTAAACGATTATTCTTTGCGGATGACTTGAAATTATTTTCTATAATACAAAACGTGGATGATTGTGAGGCCCTGCAATTTGAAATAAATAAGGTTCAGCAATGGTGCAAGGAGAATAAGCTTTATTTAAATGGATCGAAATGTAAAAGCATGAGTTTCACAAGAAAAAAATTTCCTATCTTATTCAATTACAACGTAAATAACACAATATTGTCTCGTTGTGAGTTACTAAAAGATCTTGGCATTTACTTTGATTGCAACTTAACATTTGGTCACCACATTTCTGTAAAAGTAAACCAAGCTCTCAAATCCTATGGCTTTATAATAAGAAATTGTAAATCTTTTTGGAATCTCAAAGCTCTATGTTCGTTGTATAATGCGTACGTTAGATCTAAGTTGGAATATGGTTCTATTATATGAAATCCTGTCTATATGTGTAACAGGTTGATGATTGAACGAGTTCAGAGACGATTCTTGAAGTTTTTATGTTTTAAAATCGATGATCAATATCCCGAAAGGGGCGTACCATACCAAGCTTTAATATCGCGCTTTGATTTTGTAAGTCTTGACGTAAGAAGAAAGCGTGCTGGCATTATTTTTTTATACAATTTATTGCACTATGCAAGTAATATATTGTCTCAATTGAAGTTTTTTGTTCCAAATTCTAGAACTAGGTACACTAATTCGTTTCACTGTAATAGAGCCAGGACAAATTTATATTTGAAGTCCCCTATATTTACCATGTGTGAAAACTTTAATAAAATTTCTGTCTACTGTGATATTCAGCATGATACACTGAATTATATAGGAAATATGGCTATTCAATATCTGAATGAAAACATTATGTAAGTTGTAGCAGTTTTTATTTCTTTAGTTTATATTTTTTTATATTTTTTTATATATTTTTTTTATTTTATATTTTATAGATTGTAGTATTTTCATTCTTCCACCTCTTTTTTTCTCTTTTTCTCTTCTCTCTTTCCTTCATCTATATTTGAATACTCTTGTAATTTATTCATCAAAATGGTTGTATCGACACTTTGAACTTTCTTATAAATAATTTGTCCTGTAAATGGGTAACTGTTGGGCAATAAAATGCTATTATTATTGCTAGTTCCGTAAAACAATATAGTGAAAATATTGAGAAGCCTTCGACAGTGCCAATAATTTGATGAAACGACATCTTAAATATGTCTACAAAGAAATGAGATGGAGGTTCCGGAAAACGAAGATGTTGAAATGAAAATCTGAGCAAATAGCAGTGTTCATCATAAAACAGTTGCTACATGGATGACAACTACCGTTCCTCAAATCAACTTTTTCGATAATTGCCTCTCTAGTGCTAGAGGCAACCCGAATCCCGTGTAACCACAGGACGTACTCCAATCAAATAAAAAGGCATTCACCATATCTCCGGTTCGGGAAATGCCGATTCTTATTGAAATTCTCTGCTCGATTAGTCCGCATTCCGGATCGTCCAATTGGTCGTTCCACAGACAGGCTCATCCCAGCTGCGTCTGGGGCTTTATGATTGTCATTCCTTCCGAATTCCGTTGAAAATATTCTCATATAGAATTATTTGGCGATTACCGATACCGAAGACCAGAGAGCGAGGTGATGAAAAGTCATTTCGCAACTTCCCTCCATCAGAAACTTCAACGTGGAATTCGGGAACGGCATAATTCCTATGCTGGTTCTAACTTTGGAGATATTGAGTTTCCTTTGATATCACATGCCCGAGAGTAATTTTCAAGTCGTCAGCTACTTCGAAAATTACTTAAAACTTCGAGATACTACATCGCTGACGCAGAATGGATCCCTGCATTAGAGATTGATCTTTATACTAAAACCAAAGTTTTCAAGCTCAAACAATGATATTTATAGATTTCGAGAGAATTCTTCAATCCACCTTCAAGTGAAAATTTCAATTCTAGTCCATTTAATTTCTCAAACAGAGACTATGGAACCTTGGCCACAACACCACCAGAGAAAGTCAACATTTTTGCAAAAATGTTAACAAAGTTTCAACTTGGATTTGCAATGCAGAACCTCTTTATATCCAGCGCATTCTGCTTGGTCTTGAAACCAAAAAGACTATGGGGACAGACGGAATTTTTTCAATCGCTCTGAAAATGAGCTTTTGAGAAATTGCCGCTCTCTTCAATTACTATTTTATACCTTGGCATCTAACTGCGTTTTATATCAGTATCAAACAAATATCAAGAAATGTTCCCCATTCATTAGTTGTGAGTATTGTATCAAACATATTTTTTAATGTAATACCTTTATCTAACAGTTTCAATAATCTACAAGATGAAAAATATCCAAAGGTGACAGGTCCAGAGACCTTGTTGGCTACTTAATTTGACCTCGTTGAACAACCTCCACATTGGGAAAAGACGAGGGAAAAGAGAGAATAGGTGTTTATCGAAATCCTGCTGAATTCATATTCTATTTGGTCATCCAATGTTATTATCATGAATGTCACTTCCAGTGCTAGAATATATACTCTCGAAATAAGTCACTATGGTGAAAAATACCGGAATGATCTTGAAACTCCACTAACCAAGTGAGTTCCTCCAAAAAAGTAGTTTTTAGAGTATCGGTGACAATGATACATCCAAAATTGGGTACTCACCACTGAAAAATATCTTCAAATACTTTTCCAGTTATGTATCACAATTGGGAAAATGCATGTCATAAATGTTGAAGTGAGTGTCCCAATGGTTCATTCACATGCATTGGTGCATAAGTTTACTAAACAAAAATTTTGTTTTCATTTCATAACCCCTCGAAATTTTTCGGATCATCAAAGTTGCCCTTTTCCTAACACCGCTCAACCGATGTATCCCACACAACTTTGCTGTGCTGATAATCTCCGAACCATGGAAAGCTAAACGTAACACCCGGTATCGACTTTTTCTGTAAACTTTTCCGAATGCGGCTGGACGTTTCAAGCTAATCAGTGAAAACATTGCGGAAATAACTCGTATTGATTGAAACTTTTGGGGTTAAGCTCTACACGAGCTCGCTGACGGGAAAACATATATCTTCCTACCAAAATACAGCTCGATAAAAAGTTATTGCGAAAATGGGAACAGGAAAATTGAGGAAACTAGAGCACGCCGCCGCCGATAAGTCTGGAAACATAATTCATACACAATTCCGCATATCTCTTTCGACGAAATGAACGTTTTCCGCAACATTCTCTGTGATTTAAACAACACTGTAATATCAAACTACAAGCAATAAAATTTCTGAGTTGATATCAGCAAGATTTACAATCTGAAACTCACCTACGTGAACAGAATTCGATGATTGCTTTTCCGGGACCGATTTTAACGCCAAACCACCCTCCGAGTAACACGGTTGCCAACTTAATGGCATAAAGTAGAACCGAAAACGTGAAATAACTAGAATCCAAATGCGCATATTCAGAGACGGTTCTGTGAATGTACGGGGGGATTGCGCTCGGATGAACTTTAGTTGGATGTTCTTACAAAATAATTGAATCCGAAATATATCAACTGATGCGGTAGTGCGCTATTCAATAACTGATAATGCACAGGGTAACAATTTTCACGCAAAATTTGTTAAAATAGGTCCTAAACAGCTTTGCTTTTCAACTAGAAGACGCAAGCAAATGAAACTAGAATTACTCCTGGGAGTTTATAACATCCCTGTATATTTGCGGGGGAAAATTTGAGACATTCAAAAATGATCTTCACCATTACCTAAGAGAAAACAGTGGTGCATCACTTTTCTCTTTAAAATAATTCAGCGCACATCCCGCATCACGAACGGCACTGGCAAGAATAAAAAAAGCGTGCGTTACCATACGTTTCACAAAAATTTCTAAGGCCATCTCAAAGTAAACATTGTAAAAATTATTTGTTCTCAAAACTTGAGCACCATTTATAGGTAGTTCAAAAAAATCTCGACAGTGGGAGGAGGGGTCTAGTTGTCTCAAGTACTCGTTGTCACAATGCTTCAAACTCCATCTAGCACTAACTTTTTCAATTATCTGCGTGCACTACATCGAACCTCTGATTTACAAATGCTATTATAGGAAACATCAATGCATTTGTGATTGTTTTGAAGAAGTGAAAGGAATTCACGTGAAAAAGTATGTTGTAAGTAAATTTTCACATTGATTTGAATCTTCATTCATCATGTTGAATAAGGATTTTTCAATTATTCTGACATCGAAACTATATCTACAGCAATGTGATATTTCGATATACGCCAAATGTAATTTCTATATACGTACACCTACCCGGTGCAGATATGTATCAGATTCTCAAGAACAAGTAGATCAAAAATGATATGAGATATCAAATATTAAGCTTTTTACTTTATCGAATGTTTGACAATATATATCAAAAATTATATCAAAATTGACAATCTTGTTAAAAATAATCTTGAATTCACATGTTGTCATGGTTCTTCAACGAATACTAAATATTTTCTTGGATCTTCCAACATCCTCCCACCTTGAGGAACACTGGAACGTGACTCAATCAAATGTTATTGAGTTCTAAAACTGCAATCTGTCAGGATGTTTAACAACTCTTCCATATCTTGTCTTCAATACTGTACTTCTATCTTCATTTCTTGAATTATTAGGCTTAGTTGTTGAATTTCTTTTCAATTCTCTCTCAGTTTTTTCATTGATCTCTTCCACTCCTTCAATCGTATCTTTCAACTTTCTTACTAACTCAAAATTTTCTTGGTGATTGATTTCCAAAGAATATAATCTTTGAAGTGGTCTCATCATTTTACCATTTGAAGTCCGTAGTCGAGCTAAACGAATTTTTCCATCCTTCCCATGGAATATTTCTTCCACAATTCCCAAAGGCCAATCAAGTATTTTTGAGTGTTCTACTTCGACCAACACTACATCTCCTTTCTTTAAACAAAATCGCTATTATTTTTACTTCTATACAGAACTAACTGGCTCAAATATTCGTTTCGAAATCGTTCTCTCAAGTTTTGTCTTATTTTATTTAAATATTTCAATTGTCTATGTACACGTTGTCACATTATTTTTGGTGATATTTGTCTCATGTGACAACTATAACCACATTCGATTTTTATATAGTTAGAACTATTGAATAGGTGCGAACTGGCCGGTCAATCAGAAGCGTAACGGAAGATTTTGATATAATTTATCGAACCTTAACTCGATATTACGAAACACTACGTTATTGAAAAGAAGTCGTATCCAATTAAAAATATAAAATACAGTTTGAATTTGTATGACTGGAAGACTACGAATAGAAAATAACTACCTACTTTCCTGGAAAATACCACGCAGAACATTGAAATATATCTACTAGTACTCGATGCATCGATTCACACCTCGATTGACACAGTGAATGTAGAATGCATTGGTTGAATTCAAAAAAGACGAAACCAATTCCACGAAAAAGATCAGAGCTTTCAAGAGATAAAAACAAGAATGAAGCACACAAAAATCTTTCATCTAGTGAAACTGAGGAAGAGGAAACCCTTCGTTCTGTGTGTGGAGAGTCTTGGACCGAATGAGAAATGGATACAGCGAGTGCACTATAAGTTGCAAATTATGGGCACATAACCTGGAGTGAAATTTTTTTGTTATCTACCATTGTGTCAAGTGACACTTAGAGGACGATTAATTAACGGAATTCATCGCCAATTCAATTTCACTCCAAATTCTGATTACTTTGTTAGTTTTAATATCATGAGACAACTCACCCCGAGTACTGTGACAATCAGCCCACTTGACGGGGCAAGTCGTCACAGGTACATCAATATGCAGAAAAATTCTTAACATTAGTATTTGAAGATATTTTGAATCTTATTTTGAAGGAAAATGTGACATTATGTTGCCTTTCATGATTAAATATCTCATATCAATCTGAAGTTGATGTAACTCACTTTTTATGGGGTTTAATTGGAAATTGTGACAACTAGACCCCCTCTCCCCTACATGTCTTCATATAACTTTTTTCTCTCAAAATGGACCTACGAACTCCTTAAATATTAGCATGTTATTGTTTCTCTCTGTATACTGAACAAGTATTCATTGAGAAATGAATATTCATTGTCTTAACTAAGAAAGTACTTCGAGATGCTGAACTTCATGTGCCAGAAGAAGATTCATCACAGTTCATTAACTATTTCTTCATTCTCTTCAATCGATCACTTACCTAATCACATAATGTTTATCAATATCTGATTGTAGCCATTTTTTTTCGATTATTCAATCCTCGATTTCATCTAAATGAGCATTGACATTATTTTCTCTGCGACCAGTAGATACTCATTGTGATTATTACTAAATTATTTTCAATAATGTAACGTATAAGCATTCTCACTTTTGCTATTCCGAGTCATTGTCAATCTCGGACCTGCCGAACTACACACTATCAAAATTATTTTCTCCATCGGACGGCAATATTGTGGAACCCACTTCCTAGAAAGGTTCTTCCTGATAACTAACCTAACCTCCAAACTCTCAAGAAGAATTCGAATACATATTTAGTCTCCCAATTTCTTTCTTTTGGCTCGCACTATGTTCCTCTACGAATAGGTTTTCCTCTCGTGCAGTCAAAATCTAGGCTTTAACAGAGTACAGAACGTGCATATTCTATAATCGAACTAATGACGTAGATTGCCGGGAACTTTGAAATTGTCAGCGTCAGATATACATGTGTTGCGGTGGTGCCGCAATAGCACGACCGATCGTAAAGCGAAAGAAAAAACTCATAATCATTCGTTGCGAAAACGAAATATATCACCTTCTCACCTACGATAAGCGACCAACCCGATATAAATATTAAATTACACTCCCCCAAATGCAAATGTGAAGATTTTGTTGGGTGTAACTGTACCAAATTGCAAAAAGTTGCAGTCCTGAAATACCTTGGTGTTATGATTGATCAGCATGTCAGATGGTCCGACCATATTACCTATGTGATGAAACGATTAAGAGCTCTGATTCACAAATTCTTTCTACTACGAGATATTCTATCACGAAAAAATCTCATTATGCTATACAACTCGTTGGTTGAATCTACCATAAGATATTGCATAACAATTTGGGGAGGTGCCTTCATAAGCACTCTGCAAAACTTACAAACAACTCAGAACACTTTACTGAAAATATTGTTTCATAAGGGAAAACTCTTCTCTACGAAACTACTTTACCAAGATACCAGTTTATTCCAAGTGAGACAAATTTATATCTACCAATGTCTCCTGCGAATGCATCAAAATTATGAACACTTTTCAAAAAAGCCTCTCAATACTAGAGCAGCAACCAATCTCAACGTTGAAGTTAGTCATTTCAAAAAAGCTGTAACACAAAGATCTTTCCTTTATTTTGGACCGAAACTATTTAATACTATTCCAGCTGACATTAAAATAATCCGCAATAAAAGTAAATTTAAATTTGAAATAAAAAAACTCATATTCAACAATGCCCTACAATTCGATATTTTCTGATAAAATATTTAAAACATCTATTCATACTTAGCGTTCCCCTCATTAATCAGTAATTTCAATAGTTTCATTATTTACCTATATACTGTTCTCTGTTTCAAATTTCAAATTTCTTGTTGAGATTGATATTGACATTTCATTGTAACTACCTACCTCTATCCCTTTTTTGTACTCATACTTATAAAATTCTTTATTTTGTTATTTATTTTTATTGTCTAAAATGGACAAGGACACAACAGATAAAAAATGTGAACCAATTATACAGGGTGTTCCGGTGATCATGTCACAAACTTCTAGGGTAGATAAAACACACGAAAATAAGAAAAAAAGTTCATGTGAACATGGGTCCGGAAACGCTTCTCCAGGGAGCTAGGGCCCTTCGAAGATGACCTTCAAAAACTACTCTTCGTTTTATAGCTTCAGTACTATTGCAGCTATCGCCACCAATTTTGGGACATGAAATCTAGTTGGTAGGTTGATCAATTTGAGCCTTACGGATTTTGTCACCTTTAACCAGGGGCGTACAAACCAGGGGGGTATTTGGGTAAATTTGACCCTTCTCCTCTAAGGCGTCAATTTCTGGCCATTTTTATATCTCATTATGATTCTCCAATGCCTTTTACATAAAAAAGGTACTATTAGCGGCTGAAATGATCCAAACCATGCCTGATGTTTCAACTGACGTCAATTTAAATATGCTACGTAGGTGCAATAAATGTATTGAACGTGGTGGCAGGCATTTTCAGCAATTGTTATTTTGAATGATTTATTGCAAATTTATTATTAGTTTCGATTGTGTAGGTTTAATTGTTTTTTTTTGGAATATTTTGTATACGTTCCCTTTTACTTTTTATACCCCCAATTTCGAAAAGGCAATACATCTCTCTAATCTAATTTATTTTCATTAAAGAAGAAGATTTGTCTAACTTTTAATGCTCACTATCTGTACTGAACCTCATTTTCATATTTCAACGTAATAATTTGTTTAAGACCAATAATTTATTATTAAATATTAAAAGAGTACCTTTTTTATGTAAAAGGCATTGAAGAATCATAATCAGATATAAAAATGGCAAGAAATTGACGCCTTAGAGGAGAAGGGTAAAATTTACCCAAATACCCCCCTGGTTTGTACGCCCCTGGTTAAAGGTGACAAAATCCGGAAGGCTCAAATTGATCAACCTACCAACTAGATTTCATGTCCCAAAATTGGTGGCGATAGCTGCAATAGTACTGAAGCTATAAAACGAAGAGTAGTTTTTGAAGGTCATCTTCGAAGGGCCCTAGCTCCCTGAAGAAGCGTTTCCGGACCCATGTTCACATGAACTTTTTTTCTTATTTTCGTGTGTTTTATCTACCCTAGAAGTTTGTAACATGATCACCGGAACACCCTGTATATTATAAACTGTACAATGCCAATCGTAGAAATATATTTGATTTCATTTGATTCAGAAGTCGCGATTGCATATTATTATAGTCATCGATTCTCTAACCAAGTCGGTAAACCTGATGGCGAATATGGAATTATGTCAAATGTATGTTTACCTACAGAACAACACTTTTTGCATGAGAATCGGGAAACGCGGTGGACAAGCGAGAGAGCATAATAATTTATAGTTCATTTACCAGAGAAAGAGGAAAATAAGGGCGGGAAAATCGATATGAGACGAGCTTTTGTTCGAGAAATCGCATGCCGAGGTCGCTACTTGTCAGCCGGAGGTTCGAATGCGCGGTTGGATCGGACCGATTCGTTGGGATTCGGGACACGCGAGCATACACGAGGTTATCCGATTACGAGGGCTGCTCGAGAGGAAGTGTGACTTCTCAATGAATTATTAGCCATCAACGTTTCATCCCTATTTGAGAGGATATTCACTTGTAATTTTATGATTTTTCCTAGTGCTATTCTTCAAATTATACTGCAGAAAAATTTTAAAATCAATAGATTATAAATTTGGGTTGTAAGTATCTTCTGCAAGCCTCAATGATTTCTGATGAATTTACAGGGACAAGTGAATGAATAACATATAAATGAATATTTACGTATAAATCATTTTTGTGGAAATAATGAAAAAAACACATCGATTGGGTATAGAAGCTGATTTTATGAAGCAGATTTGTAATTTCATGTTTGAACATTCTTTCCGTATTTGATATTTTCAGGGATATGATTGTTATGCCGCATCATGCGTCCAAAAAACTCCGAGGGATGAAGTCAATGAAGAGACAGATAATACAGAGATAATCGTGATTTAGGTATATGAAAGTCATATTTTATATACACGTGTATCATGTTGCTGAAAAGAACCTTCCATGGTATAAAAACTAGATGTTAACGGTAGCATTTTGAACTTTTCGACCATGATATCTTCGCAATTGTTCTAATAATTCGTTTATGGATTGAAAAAACTTACCTACATGTGAAGGATAACCCCATTCTATTATTAAATAGCTGATTCTTGATTGAATTACTCAAAAGTGATATAAGAGTAGTAAACCCGAGTTGTCAAGGACTATTGTTAAACTTACTATGAAATACAAACCGTAATATTTCGTTACTAAAACTGAAATGTACGAAAGCGCTGAAAGGACATTAGCAAAATAAAATTATAATTGCCAGTTTGAACTGACATTTATACATAATTGCCAGATAGAACTCGCATTTATAGATAATTGCCACTTTGAACTGACAATTATAATTGCCAGATAGAACTGGCATTAATAGATAACTGCCAGTTCTATCTGGCAATTATGTATAATTGTCAGTTCTATCTGTCAATTATCTATAAATGCCAGTTCTATCTGGCAATTATGTATAAATGTCAGTTCTATCTGGCAATTATGTATAAATGCCAGTTTCATCTGGCAACTATGCTCATTGCTCAGATTCTATCATCTTCTACTTACTCAAATCAAATCAAGTTTATTGGTCCTTTCGATCATTTACATGATATTGGATACGTCACAGTATTGTTCACATGAGTAACAACAAATAAAACAAAAAAAAATTATATGTCAGTTGGTATATGCGGAAAAGTGTACAATATAAATACCTATATTTTTTTATAACGGATAACGGCAGAGCATAAAACAGAACAATATTAACTTTTACTTTACAAAATAAAAGTTTCACACATTCAATACATCACATATTTAGATATTCATCTAATATTCATTCAATGTCCAGCAGCTCCAAAGTGATTTGGCCCATGAAAATGAGAGAAGAAATGTCTTTTTGTGGAACAGAAAACAATTATTATTATGCTACTGAAATTCGGAGAGGCCCTGCGAAAATTAAACGGAAATGTATTTTCTTTCATTGTTTGATCACCCGAAAGTGTAAACTATAATGTTCGTGGAACATCATGTGAACCAATGAATTTCAAAATGTCGCCGTTCGATAGAGAAAATAATTTTAGTATAAAGAAGTTCGGCAGTCCAGAGAATATACACCCCTTCCTCTCTGAAGCAATACGTCATCCAACCACAATATCGAGCTGAACCATAAGTAGGTATCGCGGTTTCTCGGACATTTCGCAAAGTGTAGACCACGAAACCAATTCTGGCAAGAAGCTCTCGCTCGCAACCGTCTAAAACGAAGCCCCCTTTGAATTTATATTTAATTAGCTCCGCATTAGCTGTCGGAACTTGAAGTGAGCTATTGTTCCGTTCTCATTCAACCAACTCCAATTTAGAGTTATATTCGGAAAAATAAAACGTTATTGTGTTGGTATAATTGGCATCAGTTGAGTCAGTCTACCGATCACTGGTATTTTGGGAGTTTTGATGGTGTGCTTCGATAATTATTAAAGTTTAAATAGTTATTTATGCAACTTACGCGAAAAGCTGGTATATAATAGCTCATTTCTACGAAAGCGCTGAACGGACATACAGCAAAATAAAATTATAAATGTCAGTTTGAACTGACAATTATACATAATTGCCAGATAGAACCGACAATTATACATAATTGCCAGATGAAACTGGCATTTATACATAATTGCCAGATAGAACTGGCATTTATAGATAATTGACAGATAGAACTGACAATTATACATAATTGCCAGATAGAACTGGCATTTATAGATAATTGACAGATAGAACTGACAATTATACATAATTGCCAGATAGAACTGGCAGTTATCTATTAATGCCAGTTCTATCTGGCAATTATGTATAATTGTCAGTTCTATCTGGCAATTATGTATAATTGTCAGTTCAAACTGACATTTATAATTTTATTTTGCTGTATGTCCGTTCAGCGCTTTCGTAGAAATGAGCTATTATATACCAGCTTTTCGCGTAAGTTGCATAAATAACTATTTAAACTTTAATAATTATCGAAGCACACCATCAAAACTCCCAAAATACCAGTGATCGGTAGACTGACTCAACTGATGCCAATTATACCAACACAATAACGTTTTATTTTTCCGAATATAACTCTAAATTGGAGTTGGTTGAATGAGAACGGAACAATAGCTCACTTCAAGTTCCGACAGCTAATGCGGAGCTAATTAAATATAAATTCAAAGGGGGCTTCGTTTTAGACGGTTGCGAGCGAGAGCTTCTTGCCAGAATTGGTTTCGTGGTCTACACTTTGCGAAATGTCCGAGAAACCGCGATACCTAGTTATGGTTCAGCTCGATATTGTGGTTGGATGACGTATTGCTTCAGAGAGGAAGGGGTGTATATTCTCTGGACTGCCGAACTTCTTTATACTAAAATTATTTTCTCTATCGAACGGCGACATTTTGAAATTCATTGGTTCACATGATGTTCCACGAACATTATAGTTTACACTTTCGGGTGATCAAACAATGAAAGAAAATACATTTCCGTTTAATTTTCGCAGGGCCTCTCCGAATTTCAGTAGCATAATAATAATTGTTTTCTGTTCCACAAAAAGACATTTCTTCTCTCATTTTCATGGGCCAAATCACTTCGGAGCTGCTGGACATTGAATGAATATTAGATGAATATCTAAATATGTGATGTATTGAATGTGTGAAACTTTTATTTTGTAAAGTAAAAGTTAATATTGTTCTGTTTTATGCTCTGCCGTTATCCGTTATAAAAAAATATAGGTATTTATATTGTACACTTTTCCGCATATACCAACTGACATATATTTTTTTTTTGTTTTATTTGTTGTTACTCATGTGAACAATACTGTGACGTATCCAATATCATGTAAATGATCGAAAGGACCAATAAACTTGATTTGATTTGAGTAAGTAGAAGATGATAGCATCTGAGCAATGATTATGAGATGGTTTACAGGGTGACCCTCGATGAACTGCCGCGATCCTGTATCAAGTGAACTATAAACGAAATTATTTTTTTCAATGCATTTTATGGAATTATGAATATACGACTTTTTTATTTCGTGTCATATAATAAGAGAGTTAAAGGGGAGTCAAAATATATCATTTCTCGATTCGACATCCCCACGAAGCGCTACCTACTATAAATCAAACATCATTCGTCAGTAATCCCATCTCAATTTAAATGAGCTGAAGAGATCCTGGCAGCGTGAATGGCCCTATTCAAATTGAACATTATTGGAGGGTAGCGTAGCTTTCGAACTGAACAGGCCTTGTGAACCTCTGACATATCCAGGCCATCGACTAATAATTCACTCGCTCCAATCACTTCTTCTTATGCACGAATCGAACACTCTCAATTATGTATCGCGAACTTTTCAGATCCTCGATGGTTCACGTAACGAGATGGAATTGATTCTGATCGAACGATTGATATATACAGGGCTATTCTGTTGAGATTTTATAGTCGGATATAATAATTCCTCACCAAGCTCAATCTTTCACAACAACATTGTAAAATATGTGAAATCATTCCGCATTATTTTATCAGAAGTTTATATTCTTATACATACTACTGTGCATGAGCACATCAGTTTCACTGAACACTGAAACGATATACAGGATGTTTCATAATAAATGCGCAGGACTTCGGGATATGATAGCTCTTTCAAAAATATGAAAAAAAGTTCCTATTGACTTACCCTCTAAAATGCACCATTTTCGACATACAGGGTGTTGAATTAAAAAAAGATCGTTTTTTGCGATTCGTTTATCGCACAAAAAAACAGATTTTGTAGGCATTTTCTACTCATAATAAGCTATGTTTTGGGCTGATTTATTATTTTTTTTAAATTCATAATTGGTGAAGATTTTGAAGGGGTAGTGGGTGTTATTTCCTTCAACTTTTACGCCACTGGAAAAAGTACAATTTTGAGCCACCTATTCAAACCGCCAATGTTTTCTACACAAAAAAGGGACTCTTGTTTATAAGCTCCAAAGTTGACCGTTTTCAAGAAAAATCAACTTTCATGTTGAAAAACATGGTAAATTTTTTTAAATAATTGTTTTCATAATTATACAAAATTCATTTAAACGTTAGAACAAGTAACAAAACCAAACGTTAACTTATATTTGCAAAATAAAAAAAAACAAATCATACTTAGTTAAATTAAGTGTTGGAAATGTCCGCCGTTATGAATTTAAAAAAATAACAAATCAGCCCAAAACATAGCTTATTATGAGTAGAAAATGCTTAACTGTTTTCTGTGCGATAAACGGTTCCAAAAATATTCGATTTTTTTTTAATTCAACAGGAACTTTTTTTCATATTCTTGAAAGAGCTATCATATCCTGAAGTCCTGCGCATTTATTATGAAACACCCTGTATTTGTCACCTCGACGCACGTATTTGGCTAACTATGTTAAGGAAAGATTACAACTTATATATTCAATTTATTCGTGTTCTGAAGCATCAGTAGAAATTTCATTTTGTTTGTTTTCACTTTGTCATAGATTTACTAAAACATCAATTTTATATTTTCATAATTTTGATTTTGGTCATTACTTTATTTGGCTTTTCTATATTGGTGAAATAAAATTTCAAAATACGCCACAAAACGTCCCTCACTTTTTCTTCATAAAAAACAATATATAGCGGGCTATTCAAATTCGTTTCTGTACATTGGGATCTCGTAAACTATAAGAGATAGAGTGTCGGTTGAATCGTGGCAAAGTTGCGTATTTTAGAGACCTATTCAATGATGTGAAAAAATCGAATTTAGAGAAATACAGGTCCGTATTTAAAAATTCAAAGATGGGGGTGGCCCAAGTCAGATGACACCCTGTGTCAAAGATTCATGAACATATTCTGATAGCAAGTGCCAATAGCAAAATGTGGATAGATTTTCAATATGTCTGCGAATAAAGAAGATACAGGCAAATAAATAATTTGGGATTTTTTGGTTTTTCCTGTATATCTCCAGAACAAAAAGAGCTAAATTCGATTTTTTCACATCATTGAATAGGTCTCTTAAATACGCAACTTTGCCACAATTTAACCGACACTCTATCTCTTATCGTTTACGAGATCCCCATGTACAGAAACGAATTTGAATAGCCCTGTATATACCTCGATATATGCCATCATAATGTATACCTTTGAATGTATTCAATTTGCTGTTCAACCATTCACGTGAACCTCACTGAACAAAAATTTTTTTACACTGATATATAGCCAGTTATTCATCATTAGGTGGTCTAAATAAAGGTGACGTATTCACCGACTATAGGTTAAACGGTATAATTGGAGTAATATTGTCTATTACACATCAAGATTGTTTAGAAGAATATTATTAATCAGTCACCAAATACTGTTGTAAGAAAGCTATAAGTACTTATACCATTTCCAAACCATAATCAAAGAAACTGGAAATTTCTCAGCTTAACACCCTTAAAACCCTCATAGAATATGAAATGAGCTCGGTACGTTTATGCAACCATGAATGAGCTGATTGAGCCATTAACAAGACTAAAATAATGCACGAGATAGTACACATTTCTTGACATTCATAAATATTCCGGCTCTATTCCATTTATTTTTTCTAAACAAGGAATAGATCGATTCTCGATGACATTGACGTTTTTGTATGCTATAGATTTGAAATTTCCCACTCGCTCAAGAAAAGAAGGGAGCAAAGGCATTTTTTTGCGAGAAACTGTTTTGAAACTATTTGAAACAGTTTTGAAACACTCCATTTTCTTGAACCATTTGTGACGTCACAATTGATTCTGGTTCAAAACGTTTTGAAAGCGTTTTTTGGACCGTTTCAATCATGTTTCAATATGGCGAACTGTCATCTGAGGTTAAATAACTATGACACGTGACGTTTTGAAACGTTGCATTTTTTCGGCTTATAAAATGATGACGTAGACGTATAAACTGTTTTAAAACGGTATTTGAAACTGTTTTGTCGCAAAAAAATGCCTCAAGTGAAATGTTCTATTACTATGCCCTTTAAGGGTACTAAACCGATAAATGAAAATGCCTCCAGTATTAATTCACTGTAGATAGGTACAGTTGTTTATCTTAAATGATGATGCATGTTCGAGAAAGCCTTATTGTATTTCGTTTCTCTCAAATATAAATTATTATTCGTGAGTAATGTCACGAAACAAAAAGTGGAATTGATAAGGTGCGAACTTTCGAGATCGTACCTGGATATATTTTTCATGGTAGAAACAGTTGATAATTTGTTAATTTAAAATGCTGCAATACAGGCGTTTCCTGTAACTTTCCGCATTGCTTACAACTATTGAATTGTCGCACGAATACAATTGACTCAATCCTAAATTGCATAATCTTATGTATGTGTTTATGTGTATGGGTGTTTTGCCGGATTTGACTTTCCTCTACAAGTGAACCCATCTTCCATCAAAAAGGGCCTTTTGTGAAGTGGATTTGGCATACAGGGCGTGATGCCGGTGTCTTCAGATCACGGGTAAGTCGTTTGAGTGCAGCCGAATAATCCCATATTTTCCATGTGTCACATTGACAATCTATGTAATAATTTTTTGGATAAAGTCTACGTAATTCGAACCACATCAAGGCTATCGGATTGCAAACAATGCACAAATTATATTTATTTTTCCTTCATGAGTTCAATCTCTATTCCGTATTTGAATATGAAATACGTTCTCAATATATCGTGAACAATTCAGTTCATCCCCAATTTTTCTTTCCTCGGTTGTTCCTTATTTACATTCATTCCTCAATGTCGTAGTCTTCAACCTCGAGGCAGGGGAAAGACAAAACAATAAATCTCCATGAACTGGTCCATCCGTAGTTCTCGACAGGAACATCGCATTTTCCTTCTGGAAACCTGCAAAATGATATCCCGATAATTAGCATTCGCGTTTGCTTCACCTAATTACTATCACGTAAAATCACGGTCCCTCGAAAACATTGCGTGTAGATTGTACACACATAAAAAGAATTACTTGATTTGATTTGATATGCTTTGATTCAAGAGTATGGCTTGTTTATATATACTGATGGAATAAATGTCTGCTCAATTCAAGACTATTATGTTTCCAACTAAATACACTCATACCAATGTTATAGATTTCTTGAATCGTAAATGAATGGAGTTCTTCGTGAGAATAATACAATATTTCAGATTGATAACACTTTATATTCGAATCAAGACAATCATAATCTCTCAATGACTCGCATTTTTCTTGAACAAAAAGAATCAGATTTTCAGTTTTAGCTGTAGATTGTTTTGTATCAAGAATTTTATCAAATTAGAGGAATTATATCGATTCATCCTCAACTTCTGTTCTCTTATTGGGGCTCTTATCAATCACATCATCACTTGCAGACCTTCTTCTTGACAACCTTTCCCCCTATTCGTAGAGATTATTTCTGAATTTGTCCACCAGTTTACCTCGCAATAAAGTTGTATTCCTCTGGTTTCAAACTACTGAAAAATATAAAATATATCATTCACAACTCCATTTAGGTACAATGTGAGAGATAATCTGACTCAGCACAATGTATGGTTATTTTATTTCTTCAAATCTGGGTTCACATTCTTACTAGTGAATTCATTTTCCTTGGATCGAAATTAGGTAAAAAAATGTAAAAATATGTTAGGTATAATAAAATACCTAAGATGTCTACAAGTTCAAGAAGCTCTTTTCCACTGTTCAATCAGTGTTTGGACATATTTAAACGTTCATCCGCACATAGGTACCTAATCCCAATTTTCACTCACTATGCCGATCTTGGTTATTCGAGTTTTTCACGAATTATCAGTTTTCGAGATGATATAGCTACGTTAATTGATTGGATACACAATAATACCTACCCAAGAATGAACGCCGATAAGATATAGGCATGTAACTTACCCCTAAAAGTGGTAATTATATCCTCAGATATCTCCTAAGACCTTAGTTTTTCTTTCATGGCAAGCCAATTTTTCTATGCCAATAAAATAGGTTGAACTGGTTGAACAATGATGGATGCACGACAAGAGCACCGAAACAACACATTCCCACCGTTTGGAAACATTCTCGGCTCGAAGGGATCGCTTTTATATTCAAGAAAATGTTATGGTCAATCCAAAGAAAATTTCTCAGAGATTTACTCATTCAGAGATTAAATGTTGAATGTTATTTTGAAAGAAGACATTCCGTGATATATTTTTCAAGAACTTAATTATTTTTTCTGGATACTTTGAATTTCTTGAATTGAAAACATTTTGTTATACCAAATGAATATTCCAGTGAAATAATTTTCTACAATTGACATATTCAATAAATTCATTTCAAATAAATTATTTCATAAGAAGAATGCGCTTTTTCAAAACAAGAATTGGACGTTGAACAAATATATCGTTTTCATTTGAGAATTTGTTTTTATGTGTGTATGCCATAATTTCGATACAGCATCGTATCACGAACGACACAATTCTCTAATCGATCCTATGGATAGTTGGTTAATTAGAATAGGTAACGAGGTATTCTCATCTGCGACTATATTAATCAGTGCTTGTCATTGATAGTATCATACTGAATGCGCTAATTGAGCCATTCACAAGACTGAAATAATGAAGGAAGCAGTATAGGTATATTCTGAGTGAAAGAACGCCCATATTGAAAAGGCATTCGTATGATCATCAGTATGATCGACTATTCCTCTGGTTCTGCTCAAATGAGATATATTATCTTCTACAGATACTACCTACAGTGATTATATTGTGAAGGAAACGACACAATAGTTCTCTCATGAAGAAATCTTTATAATCCGCAATATAGGCTTAATTGAATTTGACTATTTTGACTACTTCGAAAACCCATTCAAACTCATTGTTTCACTTTGTTTTCAAATCATATTGGAGTTACTTTATTTTCGCAAAGAAAAAAAAGTCATTGAAAAACATAAAATGAATTCGAATTAAACAATTAATATCACACTTTGCAGTAAATAGAATTTTGAAGTAAAAAATATTAACAGTGAAATATAAAAGCAAAACAAACACAATAGCATAATAAAACCTATAACGTAGACACTAAACAATTAAATTATAAAAATATATAAAAATTTATAGAGCCAGTGGAAGAAAGTGAATAATGGAGTCAGATACTTCATAAGCATAATTCTCACATCAATTAATTCTCAAAGGACATGGATTATTTTTATTATCTCGATATCTCCAGAGATATACACTTGACGACTTTCGAAAGAAAAAAAAACAAGTGAATCGATTAACCCATCAGAGCATTATTCAAAAATTCCTACAGAAAAAACAATCATTTCAGGTACATATCCGTTCTGTATGTATATGTAGATGCTTATATTGTTTCACACATAGTGTCATCTATAACAGCTATCATTGAAAGACAAAATCAGATCAATAGTAAAATTAATCTTGATATACACGTCACGCTCCGTGCCCTGATTCTTAATTTTCGTAACTTATTCTCATTTTGTAGAATTAGTTTGACTGGAGTAGGTATATAGGTATTCCAATCTGAATTCAGCAGTCGTTGTATCTCATCCAGCATCATACTGATGGGAAAACATGAAAGCGCACTCAGCTTTTTATTATCCCCATGCAGTTGTTTTCTTCAGTTCACCCCGGAATACGGCTCTGTCATAATTTATGGCCTAGGGTCGCCGAAAATGTAAATCCGGTTCTCGTACTTCTAGCGTATTAACCCGATTTCCACTCTAATTTCTCGCCGTTTCTTAAACCATGACATCATTTTGGCCCTTTTGGCCCTTTTATGTAGGACGAAAGAGGAAATCTGCCGAGGAGTCGTTGTCATTAATATCTTCTCTCGACTTTATCACTGTTAGGCAATTTCTCATTCGGCTTTCGAGGACCTATATTTTACGTCTTTTTCTAGAATGGGATTCGTAATGTCTGGATGGATCTCTTAGCTGCGCGAGGCGTATTTTTTACGGTGAAACTTATCTTAATCAGATGGGTTAAAAGAAAAAGTTACCCGTTTTATAACTGCCACGGTAGAAGAATAATGATTTTCGAAAAGTTTCACTTTGTTTTGAATTTTTAATACTCCATGAAATAATAATTCCAGAATGTGTATGTATGCAAGAAAATAACATTCATCTTGTTCACCAATGCGAATGTTTCAAAAACAAGCTCTGATACTCCAATATAACTAGGTTATACCAATATCACAAATCACTGATTCGTGAGAAAAACTGTAATAAACATTATATTTTTACATGTCTTTCTAAACTACATTTCCTCTATATAAGAATCAACAGAATTTTAGAAATATGTTCCGAATCCCTATAATTACAAATCGACACAGTTTGTCAGGTATAAATATTGATATTACTCCTTCAGTTTGATATAACACAACTATTTTTGACATGGCATGAAAAGGTTGACGTCTCACCTAGGTAAATAGTTATGTAAGTACATGCAATTATTATTGCTTGGCAACATCAAGCTAATTCCGAATTAATCAATTTGCTATAGACATCTTATATTTCCCAATGAATATAGTAAATTGTGGCAATGGCAATTATCAGTTGTTTAGAATAAATAACAACCTGTAGATAATTGATGCATATATTTATCGGACTATCGAAACATACCATCATTATCTGATGGAGAGTAACAGAAATAATTTTCAGCATTACCTGTGAATCGTGAAAAATGTTTTTATAGTATACTCATGTATACTCTATAAGTCTATACGACTCTATATATAGCACCAATATACTCAAACTGCGGCACTCGCAAGTTTTCATAAGTTGCACAGCCAGTTAATATCCTCAAAGGACTGGATCCGAAATTAACTTGCAAAAATGTTATTACAGTGCGAAAGAGTACATGGATGATGATCTCAACTAGTTAGCTGGTGTATGTATATATATATATATATAATATAAGCATAAACCAAAAAATGGACATAGGTATATATTTTTATTATCTGTTTTTAATATTTTTGTTGTGATTTTGACGTTTATCATTCATTAATCTATATATTTTATTTTTTTCACCTATATTATTTTAATTGTGTGTATGTGTATATATATTTATTTGTATTTATAAAGGTATTGTATTTTGACATGCCATATGTACTAAATGTACCAAAGTGGTAAATAAATAATTCTAAATAATTCTAATTCTAACTTTATTTTGCAGGGATCTCAGCAGCCATTGTGAATTATATCCAACCAAATATCAATTAACTGGTAGATAAAGTAAATACCTCAGAAAACACAACTCATGCCCATTATAATAACAACTATATGGATAACACCTATTCTTCTCTTCACGCGAA
This sequence comes from Chrysomela aeneicollis, assembly GCA_029955515.1. NCBI lineage: Eukaryota > Metazoa > Arthropoda > Insecta > Coleoptera > Chrysomelidae > Chrysomela > Chrysomela aeneicollis. The sequence goes on from JARUHQ010000003.1 coordinate 204,205, forward strand.
AGTGAAGCCAGTTTTGGAAAAACAAAAGACTGTCTGGCTTGCTGATGATGAATTGTGCGCATGCGCGGGTTTTGACGAGTTGAAATCCACTGACGTTTTTAGAATTCCATAGGTTAGGTATATTTGTTAACCCAAATTATGTTAATGGGCGTCAATATAGTTATAAATGTACTTACTGAATGTTTACAGAAGTGATTAGTGAGTGATAACAGTGATTGATCAAAAATTAGCCCACGAAACTTGTTCCGATGACTTTATCGTCAAAGGTTTCTATGCAAATCGCAAGTATCGCTTTGTAGATCACATCCATTTCTGCATCTATCATCAACTATCATTCAATATCGTCCAACAATCCATCGATGAATGAATATTTGAAAAATATATGTCATGATGAAATAAAAACATCGAATTGAAGGTTATCTGACACATTTCATTGATTTTTAATAATTATCATACGTTTGTCGCTCACTAGAAAGCTACTCTCCTCCATGATGAAAACGAATGTCGATTCTTAATTCAAACTTGCGCAAGCGCATATTCGCGATTTGTCCCGCAGACTGTCATTTGTTTTATTTCTCGGCTTCAGCTCTGGTATCCATGTTATACCTATATAGTTATTATTAGATATATGCTCATGCACAACAAAAAACAAAATCTGACAGTCAAGTTCACCTATGGATGACTATTCTCAGAAATAACATTAAATTTAGGTTATACTTATCATTGTTTCTGATCGGATTTCCAGTTAAAGAAATTGATGTTTCGTTTGTGAAGTACCTAACCTGGTCGTAAAGGGTTTTTGGTGCAAGATTATCCCAAGCCATAACACTAAACGAACGAATCCGGCTCGATCTGAATTCTTTCCGTCGAATAGGGCCATCGGTTTGGAAAAGATAACGGCTCAAGATATAAAAATGATGCATAGTGATTTTATGAAAGGAATACCGTAATGGGTTTTCCGTTATTACCCAGGAGATTTCACAAACAAGCTTTAAATCACTATCCGCGTGATGGCTTTATCCAGAATATTGAATTTAAATTATATTTTACGTTCAGCAACTGAACTACACTTTATTCATTTATCGTGCAATCTGTAATTCGTATGAGTTTTTTAGTTACCTATATCAGATACATTTTTTCTTCAAAACTGATACAAGATTCTGCTTTGTACTGAGAATACAATTTTTATAGATGTTTTGGTAAGGTGTCGAGTGCAAGTTTGAACAATGTGAATATAGCTAAGTATCATCTAGTCTAGTGGAAAAAGAAATTTTTATCAATTTCTCTTTTAAATAGTGTGTGAGCTCCTGTCAATCATTCATCAATTAGCTTTGGAAAAATCCGTTTTGATATATTAATTTTGGTCTGCCAAGCTCACACTGGTGAGGCAATTTGATATTTTCACTTTTGGCTCCAGTTCAAGGACAATGAAAGTGATATCTGAACGATCTAAACTACCCACATAAAGACTATATAGCAACCGGACGAAAAAAATACAATCGCTTTCACGCTCCCACGGAGGAAGACAATGAATTTTTGCATCTATTCATCATTCGAACCAGTGTTGTCATCAGTATCATCATCATCAAATTTTGGAGCACTTGCCTTATTCAAAATTTTTCTAATATTCATGATGGAATTAAAATACATCGTTTAACGCAAAGCTTAATTAGTTGATTGGCATTGATGTTTGTATTGAGTTCGGTAATATCCAGTGCATGATGTGTATGTTGGAAGATAAATTTCTTACCGAAAATTCCCTATTTTGACTAGTTCATGGTTATTGTCAAAAGCACATGGTGCGCAAGAATATTAGTATGACTATACACTGTGTCCAAGATAAGGATGTCTATCATGAGGATGTCGGAAACCATAAGAGATACGAATATGGTTAAATTACAGAAAAGTTGTGCATCTCCAAGCCCAACAATATGCCGTTTAGAAAGTTTCAAAATTCTGAGTAGTTCCGGAGATATGCCTAAAAAACCGAAATTTGCCGATTTCGTCTTTATTTTTTTCCGACGTTATTCAAAGAAATATAGGAAAACACAAGCCACTTTCATTGCCACTTTTTGAGCTCTACAAAACAACGTCAAGAGATTTTCCGTACGACGTTTCGTTTCGGAGAAAACATCATCAACTTTATTTTTTTATATGGCTCGTAAAATAAATATACCATGTATTAAATAGCAAATTTTATCACGAATACAACGATGCCAATATGATTCTGCAATATTCAAATCAGATTTTTTTTTTAAATTTCGAACGTTTTGGTGTAGTATGCGTGAAATGGTGGCGCTGAGAAAATGTCACAATATATTGGTTTCAGCATAATGGATAGCCTACACATTCAACAGTTTCGTGGCCCCCTCGTTCGCCGGATACAACTCCGCTCGATTTTTTTTCTCTGGGGGTATTGCAAAAATTAAGTGGCAATGAGAAAGTATCTTGTTTTCCTATATTTCTGTCAATAACGTCAGAAAAAATAAATAAAAACGAAATCGTCAAATTTATGTTTTTTAGGCATATCTCCGGAACTACTCAGAATTTTGAAACTTTCTGAACGGCATATTGTTAGGCTTAGAAATGCGCAACTTTTCTATGATTTAATCATCTTCGTATCTCTTATGGTTTCCGAGATCTCCATGATAGACATCCTTATCTTGGACACAGTGTATAGGCTAGTGTGTATGAGTCGGTACTGAAATATTATTTCATCTCAGGTTTTGGATACGTTGATATCAATCCAATATTTGTTGGAGCGATTCCAAAGGAAGCTTTGTATAAACTTGTTGAGACACCTTATCAGTCATAGCTCTACCATGTCTTCTGTAACAGGATGTTCGATCAATTTTGTCTGGATCACGCTGATGCAAATTCAGTGTCATGACGGTCACTCACATGTATATCGGCTCTGTTCCTATAGAAGGACCCCATTATTACAATGATCGAGAGCATATAACGTTCGACATCACACCCACAATAATTGTACTGAGTGATCAACAACTTAATTGATTTCATGCATCGTTTTGCAGAACCCCTATCCCCATTTTCTTTCACCCCCACTCACTCACAGGAGGAAAATACATGTTACATAAGTCAAATTTTATTTTCAATGTGAGTTATTCAAAAACGTGAGGTCTTTATGTACTGTACGCGAAATAGTTTTGCCCTAATAAGGGTGTTATAAAATCCTCTTCACGTAATAGTATACCTAAATGTTACTATACTATCTGTATATATAGATAATAGGGTCATAAACCTCTAAAGCTTTAGCAGAATTGATGGTCGTTTTCCGATACCTTACTAAACTACTACCGATATGGCATCAAAATTAAATCGGAATATTATTTTATGCTCGAGAAAATCGAAATCAAAAATAATTATTTGACAGCACCATATTTCTGCTGACGTCACCTGGTAGATCGGGATGGTATCGTGAAAATATCGAAAATAATAGGGAAGAAGAATTTTTTGACATGAGTGATGGCACCAGATAAGACAGATGATAATATGTCAATTTTTAATTCAAATTTTTTCGATAACGAAACTAATTCGAAATATTCAAAGGGCGCATTAATTGATTGTTTATCATCTATATAACGCAAGTCACAGGTACTTAATATTTCTATAGGATTTTCATTACCACCTCAGCGAAGTCAATGAGACGATTGAACTCAAAGACACTATAAAATAGAGAAATAAAAATGAAGAATTAATTCAAATAATAACATTATTGTCTGGGAAAAGTATGTAAGTGAAGTGGTACATCTGATAATATATGAGATAAACAACACATGTTGATATTATAATTACATATTCACAATGTAATGTAAATAAGAGATCTCATATAAACTCACATAGATAGAGTACGTACTAAGAATAACTGACGAATTAGGAAAATACATTTATTATTTACAGAAGTGTATTACAATAAAGATTTGGTTTATTAGCTTATACCTATTACTAAAATACTTTGTGCTCACACTTCACAGGTTCTCATGATGTTATGTACAAAGATTCAAAGAATAAGGATAAGAATTTTAACCTAGATCAAAATTATCTTCACAGCAATTACTTGCAGATGTATCTGATTATATGTGTTGTCCTACTGCAAAACACCAAGTTTGGATTACAAATATGTATTTCGAGAATCTACATTCGTGTTGCTATATACATGAAGCACAAGTCTTTGAATGCTAAATTTTCTGAAAATAGTGGTCAGTGAAGAGTATAATGAACGCTGAACAATGAAATAAAACTCAATAGTAACTTACCTTTAATCATCCGAATATATTTTCGCAGGAAGAATTAAAATCGCCCAGTAATTTTTTACCACCATATGTCAAAGATGACAGAGATTGTCAATTCTTCTTCCACTTCGATTAATGGAACAGAACCTAAACCAACCTACCAGGTGACGTCACATTTTCAGAAAAGAATAGAGAATTTTCGATTTTTGAATGCCGATTTTGGAAAAACCCTTGAAAATAAAAAATTTCAAAAAAATATCGACGTATTCTCTAGAGACCCGCGTTTCACATATATAATTTTTGAAAAAAGTGTACAACCCTATTCGACTCTCAGGGAAGAAGGATATAGTATGGTGGAACAAATCATCAGTTGTTTCTTTCCAAATCAAAATGTGAGAAATGCCTTGAATATTTGATGACTGAAGTATCAACTAGAAAGTAGTTAAATCGTATATAATGGTTGGGGTGGCTGAACCTGATGAGTTTTCACATTGCAATTTGTGCGTGAGGAACAACTAAATTTTCAAATTATCACGTATTTTATTGGGATTTTCCTCTCGTTTTGCTTGAGGTTAGAGAGCAACCAGAAGGAATACTCATATTGAAACGATTGAACCTTCCTGCAATGGGTCAACATTCTGTTATCCAATTGTAATGCGGTTTAGTTTATCATCGAATGCAGAATCAATGTGAATTGTACCGTGTGTCTTCATTCACACACACTCTCATCTAGTTCAAGCATTTTGCCAACAACACAGAGAGATTGTGATAAATATTATATTCAAAGTGGGGACTCCAAGGTGGGTATACAGCCACAGTTTCTGATTCGTTCGTTACATTCGCGAAACCGTAGTGAAAGACACCGAAGGTGACTGGACATACAGTGTGTTGGTGAAAGAACTGTCGTCTATAGCCGTGATTGAAATATCATGGCCAGGATTGGGCCTGCTGCTGCTCTCTTGATAGCGTTTTGTTTTGTTGGTGAGTGTTTTTTTTTCAGATATAGAAACAAATAGAGTTTTCGATAATAAAATATATATTTAATTGAAATGAATGATGGATGCCAAATATATGCAGTTCTGTCGACAACGTTGAAAACATATGGGAGATGCATACTGAATGGTATACATATATTATAGGTAATATTGGAATTACCCTAAAATTTCTAATTCGAGCTGTAGGCGTGTTGTATACCATACTTTCTCTAACGATATTTGTTTCGAATGGATCACTCACAACGATCTGTATTGGTGACCTGTCCCGTCCACAGCTTTGCGGATGATAGTACACTCCATATCTCCTTCTTCTCTAGAAGCCTTATATCATACGGTAAGCGAAATCTAGTACACACGAACATGTGGTATTCATCTATATTCAATCTGTTATACACTTTTTCAGTCATAATTATTGGTATTCGTTTCCGTTAGTTGACCATAAAAATCGTTCAAATGCAAATCTCTCTGATGCGTTCTCTTTGTGGTTGAATATTCTATACAATAAAACAACGAGAATAAACAGGTTTCGTTTGATATTTTCTACACATAATTTGCCTCGTAATTTGCTATTCGATTAAATAACAATTCAATTCTTGAAACGTTCCCATGAATGTTACTTTGATTTGAATTTTCTGGATTGAAATTCCAAAAATAATGAAAATCAAATTTTTCAAACTATCTATGTTATTTTTCATTATAATATTTTATTACACATTCTTTAGTTCGGAAGAATTCGAATTGTACAAATTTTCAACTATATATTGTTTCTGATCATTTAGGTATAGGTCATATGTAGTTTTTTTCCTAAATATGGTTGACTAATTCACTTCACTCTGTTTTTATTGGGAGATAAAACAACTTTTCAAGAAAAGGCTTGCATTGAAAATCCTTTACCACAGGTATACTCAATAATTTTCATGTATATACCTATAGTAACATGTTATGCATGAAATTCTGACAATGTTTACAGTTATTGGAGAAATTAATTTATTAATGATTATCTACCTAATTGTGCAGTAATATGTAAACTTGGAATAAATTCGAATATTTTGATGCCGAATGAGTATATTATTAGAATGCATGTTATTTGAATTATTGGAGTTATTCTGATATTGAATATGTATTCTGAATTCAGTACAGTGGGTAATAACTGGACGATCTATAATAATTGAATCTCCACTAGAAACTATAAAGATACACAGCGATACTACACGCCTGGTATTGAATAAAAGTACTTCTGATCTAATACCACAATAAATCCAACCTATAGAAGACAAACTTTAAATATTATCACAATATATCACATATTCTATGATTGTACTTATCTATTTATGAAGGGTAATATTATACTATACTAACTCGGTTATTAATCAAGGTTCATCCTAATAGGAAATATATATTATTATGGTCATGGTATCTCCCCGTACATGTATATTCAGGGCTATTCAAATTCGAGTCTATGCATGGGGATTTCGATAATGTTAAGAGATAGAGGGTTGGTTAAACGGGGGCGAAGTAGCGTATTTCAGAGGTTAATTGTATGGATGAAAAAAATCTGACCTAGCTTCTACAGTTCTGGAGTTATAGAAGAAAAATTTAAAAAAATGTTGAAATTTTACTGGTAATAGTTCAATATTTCCAAAACACACTGTAATTCAGATAAAAATACTACGTCAATATGAAACATGACTCTTGGCATTCCAAAAAATGCAACAAAAAATACAGATCTGTATTTGAAAATTAAAAGTTGAGGGTGGCCCAATTTATACGATATCCTGTATATAATTCTTATTCAGATATTCGAAAAGGCTTGAAAAAGTTGCTATGACAAATTGGCAAAATTTGAAAAAATCTTCGTAAAATAAAAAGATATAGGCAAAAGAATATTTTCGAAATTTTCGATTTTTCCTGTATAACTTCAGAACTGAAGAAGCTACAGGTCAGATTTTTTTCATCCATATAATCAACCTCTGTAATACGCTACTTTGGCCCCATTTAACCAACCCTCTATCTCTTACCGTTATCGAAATCCCCATGCATAGACTCGAATTTGAATAGCCCTGTATATTCGCGAATGCTTCAATTATTTCTGAACGGAATATTCTTGCTTATGCAATCCAACGATTATTCTCTGTTTTCTCACTCATTTCGAGCAAAAAAAAACGTATGAACATTCACGTCACCTGTTCATTCAACCCAGTTTCCATCAGTGGCGCAATAACTGATCTTCGACAGTAATTATCTACAATTATAAAACTATCAGATGGAAATTGCGCGTTTATATCATCGAAAACGATATTACACAAACCATATTTACCTACTTTGAGAGTTCAGATCATCGGGAGCTCCCAAAGGTACCTACCTATTACTGAACTAACACACTTTCACTGCTATAACAATAATTGAAACGGTGTGCATCATTTATTTTTTAATCTCGGCTCATTTTGTTCAATCATCAGTAGCGTACGAAATAAATTCTCATCATAGCTGGACTTATCCAGACTAAGATTAAGTTATTGTAATCAATGGATCTGGTGATACTAAATATAATAATTGAACCAATTGAAGTTTATGACTACTTCAAACTACACAAACAATATTCGATATTTGTTAACTTCAGAAAATTTATACCTATTGGTTTCGAAATAGATAGGTAATGACAAAATTCCGTTCATATCGATTTTTTCAAATCTACATGAATAAATATAATCTGTCAAATAGTAAAACTCCCCAAAGTAGGCAGGCAAATATTTGTCTTCATTCGATAGTTATCGATGAAATAACGTACATTACTCTGCGCTGACGAATATAACCCATAAATGTGGAAGTATCAATAGCTTTTATAGCCTGTTGAATAGGCATCAATTTCAATAATATATGTGTCTTGCTTTCAATGATTCAATATCAAGGAAGTCAATGTTTGTTGAATCATTTCAGACGATCAAACACAGAACTGCTTTGAAAATTATATTATCTATAGTGGATACCACTGGATCGGATATGGGGATAATTTTTTATTATGAAACTTTATGAATGGTTCAAAGATCGGATTGTATAATGATAATGATCAATTTTGACTGTAGAGATAAATGAGTCTGTACATGAAGGTAATTACTTTTGATTTCTCATAACTCAAATAACGTTGATGAGTATCCTTGAAATCCATGAGCCAAAATTGACCTCATCCCTATAATAGGACTAGCAAAATATGGCGTTGAATATTTGTATCCTACAAGGAATTCAGTGAATATACATCGCAAGCAAAATTTCACGATTTTTCATTGGATTAAATTCTAAACTTCAGAATCAAAATCTCTCGCAGCGAAAAATGTCGTTTGAAAAAAAAATAGGTGGTAAATGGTTGAAAACTGTTTCAGAAATTATTTTACCTGACACCATATTATCATATGCAATTGTGCACCTTCTATTGTGAAACAATTAGTATGAATGATAATACGATAGCATTCAATAAAAAACGTAGATTTTTCAAAATGAACAATACCCGCATGCACGAATTACAACACAAGGAATGATTAATGAATGAATATGTGTCAATAACAATGAGCTATGCTCCCATGCATGATTACAGGTTGAAATACTCATTTTAATTTAAATCTAATTCGTGATATTCATTTCTGATGTCCTCTCTTTTATTCTGGAAAACATGAAGTATCATTAAAAAAGCACTTCAAAAGGGACTTCATTTGATTAATGACGGTCTCAGTCGACCACCCTTGAATTGTCAAGTTCGAGTCTCGCCGAACTTCCCTTTTTCGAAATTATTTTTTCTATCGAACTACACCAAAATGGAATTCATAGGTCTTATCACTTATATCCTCTCTTCATATCCTTCGTTCGGCTTTCAGGATGTTCCATGAGCATTTTATGTTTTCTGTGCATTCAAAAGTTAAATAACGAACACGAACAAATCTGAAGCATGAGATATTTCATTCAACTTTTCATTCGGTAATTTTGAACTTGTGGTATCGCAAGCGGTATTTCGCTTCTTAGAGACGAAAATGTGAGAGGTTCGTAAGACGTTTGTTGTGCTACCTATAATCACGATGATACTGGATGATACTGAATGATTCAGAATGTATCACGCCATGTATGTATGTCCTTTATTTAGTCAATGACTAGTACAATTATTACACTTATTACATATTAATACACAAATTATTATACGATTAACACATATAATAGTCAAATAACAGAGAGTAAAGACACTTATGTCAACATATATTTGAGTATAGCACCATTGTGGTAGGTGCAGGTAATTATAAAATTGTCAATAAAACGATTAGTTATTAAATATTACAATGGTTAACACAAGAGTAAAACAGTTCATGATATACAAAAATGAATAATAAAATAAAAGAAGAATAATAAAACACCGTATAGGAAAATCGGTTGAGTCATTCGTTGTTCATAATATAATGTCGCAAATGTACTTTAAATTTTTCCAAAGTATGGCATTTTAATTCACTCGGTAACTCATTGTATGCTGTAATTCCTATATCATTGTAATGTAGTCGTCGGCAAAAGGCTTTAAAAGTAGCTATTTTAATTGAAAGCAAATAGACTTTTTCAAATTATATTGACAATCAACTAACAACTTTCATTCCATATCTTGGCAACTCAAAAATATAAAATATACATAGTATCTGCCAAATAACGAATATGTTACAATCATAAATGCTCTTTTTAGTGATCATAAGATTTGTTTGTTTTATATGTATATGGTTTCTTTGGCGTGTATTGTATGAGTGAATGTCGTACCGGAACTGTAGGTTCCTTGAGAGATATTCAGGAAGCATATTATTTACTAGTTTATGAATGAATATTAAGGTTCGAAATTTTATTAGTTTCTTTAAAGGCATCCACCGAAGCTGTAGTTGCATATTCTCTATACTTACAAATCGATTACACCCCAAAAGGAAACGCATACATCTATTTTGTAGAATTTGTAGGTTTTGAAAATCTGTGTCTTTGCACATAAACAGAATAGGAGAACAGTATTCAAAGTGAGGTTTGATTATGCTGTTATATATCATATGTTTACTGAACTGAGTAAGATTTTTGCTTAATCTATATGCGAATCCAATCTTTTTCGATATTTTTTTTGAGATATATTCAATGTGCTCGCTAAAACATAGTTTTTCGTCAATGACAATGCCTAGATACTTCATACTTTTAACACGCTCGAGGTTTAGATCATTATATTTAATATTTTCATTGATTGAATCATTCAATTGTCGTCTACTTTTGATAATCATGTATTTAGATTTATTTATATTTATGATTAATCTGTTCGTGTTGAACCACTCACTAATTCTTGCAAGGCTGCTATTTATCTTTCTTTTCAAGCTGTTAGTTTCATTCCCCATGATGTATATTATAGTGATGGTTTTGGTATTGATGAGACCACAAGTAGACAGAGAGCTTTATGAGGTTGGATGGTGGTTGTTAATTTATTATATAATAGTATATTATGAACAAGTGCGAAAACGTGTCTTATAAAACAGGTATCATATGCAATTTTTTCTATTTTGAATTGAATTGAAGAAAAAAATGGATCTAATATCGATAAATAACAAAAACATCTTCGATTGATAACAATGATGACATTGAAATAATTAAAATCTGACGCACAAGCGTATAGCCCACTTTAAAGTTGAGTGATTTTGATTGTTGCAATACCATCGGTGAAAAATTCAATATAGTTATTGTTTTTATTGGTCAATTTAAATCAAATTGAACTCTGAATTGAAATTTACCAATTAAAACATTGAGTTTTTCACTGATAATATCACCAAATCAAAAATCCAACTCGCTCAGAAGTAAACTGGGCCTAACTCTTCTGACTTTCATTTGACAGTTCGATTGTACCAACCTCCAAATAATAAAAAATGCGTATCGAAATAGAGGCTATTTCGACACGCATTTGCGTTGCTCAGTGACTTCATTATACAACCAAAATAGAAAATAGTATATTATGATACAAGTTTTATAAGACGCTATTTTGTCGCACGCGTTGTTTGGAGTACGACGAGCGAAGCGAAGAGTGCTCCAAGTGAACAAGTGCGACAACGTGTCTTATAAAACGTGTGTCATGTGCAATTTTTTCTATTTTCAATTAATTTGAAGAAAAAAATGGATTTAGTATCGATAAATAACAGAAACATCTTCGCTTGGTAATAATGATGACATTGAAATAATTAAAATCTGACGCACAAGCGTAAAGCCCAGTTTACAGTTGAGCGATTTTGATTTTTGCAAAACCAGCGGTGAAAAATTCAATGTTGGTATTGTTTTTATTGGTCAATTTAAATCAAATTACACTCTGAATTAAAAATCAGCAATTGAAACATGAGTTTTTCACCGCTAATATCACCAAAACCAAATCTCTCAGAAGTAAAATGGGCCTAACTCTTCTGACTTTCATTTGACAGTTCGATTGTACCAATCTCCGAATAATAAAAAATGCGTATCGAAATAGGGCTATTTCGACACGCATTTGCGTTGCACAATGACTTCATTATACAACCAAAATAGAAAAATACTTTTATCGATGAGTTCGACAGGCCATCGTTGATATGTTCAATGAGGCGTATTGTGTATCCTATATTTTGTATAATTTACTATGAGGGAAGACTTCCATCACTGACGTTACTGTTGAATATTGATATACCCATGTAGGAGCATGGCCCTAGATCGCCATACTAGTATCAATATAACTTTATTATAATCAATTGTTAGTGGCTATGAGTATTGATCATTTCGTGTGTTTTTTTTATTGGTGTCTTTCATGTGGAATAAATAAAAGTATGTTGGAAATTCCTCAGCCGCATATTGAATAGCATTTGTACCGATATTTATACGTTCCATTTGTGTTATTTTCAATATCTGTGTCCTCTATGTAAGGATATTGAACATTATGTACAGCAGACAGTTTATATCCACTGATGGATCATCTATACATTGACTGTCATTCACACAGAACCACTGAAATCGGATTGGTAATCAAATCGAGATCGCCCAAATTTCAATTTCCCAAACCGTCTCTCCCATTATCGAACACAATGCTCAACTAGAAACTAGATTTGTAGGCGAAACTTAGAACTCTGCTGCTCGCCATTCTACATGTAGCACACCCAAACCGCATATATGGCTTGGACAGGCGACGTGCAATTCTGCTGAAAATTGCTATATAATTTACTGGGTTGGCTACAAAACTACTGGCAAAGTTTTTGTGGTGTACGATACTCTCTTTGTATTGAATTATCGGACTCGGGGAAATAGTTTTGCTGCAGTTTTGGACGTTTCTGCCATCAGTTGGGTGGAGTGCATATCAGTGAAATCAATGAATGTCTGAATAACTATCGATTATTTCTGACTGTGTCAGTTCTTGGATAGTGATAATAAAGTTATTGAATACCTATATGTCAGGATATTTTTTTAAATTTATCTCATTCATTTGTTATTATCATATCTCTATTTTATGTTTCATTGTGCTAATAATCCACCAGAATTACTACTTGATTGGACTATATTCATCGAATCATTAGTGTGAATAATTTGAAAGGGTTCCAAAAAAAAATATTATACTGGTAGGTACGATCTTCGTGGATAAAAGTGAACGACGACCGAGTTTTAACTGATAACTAATTTATTTGAACAAACACTAACATTTATTACAGACTAACTTAAAACAACTATTCATTTTGGAGGTTATGAACGATATTCACGTTTTGCGACTTCGTATTCAACTGACTTTTGCCATTATCTGGCTCATCATATTAACCCCAATTTATGAAATTTTCTTACCGAATCTCCCACGCAGCAGATTTAATTCCCTATAATTTTTTCTCGGTTTCCACTCGGGATAATTTTCTATCAACAACAAAAACATTCGTGACCTTGAAAAAAATTATCGGTAATAATTCTGCTGCTAGGGAGATTACAAGTGAATGTTCAATACTGTAATACAGGAGGATATTTTGATATCGGCGATACATCTTCTTGACTGCCGAATTCCATTACAATAAAAATAAATAAATAGATGAAAGAAAGAAGAAAGATCGTTACAAATTATTTCGAGTTATTATTGAAATATAAGAAAGTCACCCTGAAAATTCTTGATGAAGCTATAATCGATTGCAGAGTTTCGCAACTTGTTGAAACCAATGTTTGTGTTAATACTCTGAATGGAATTCTAAAACAGAAGTTGACCTACTTATTCTGAATCAACCCTTTGAGCGTGTTAATTACTAAAATAGGTGACCATTATAATGAAGACAATCAAAATCAAGTGCTGTATCTATATAATAACACCATTATCATCTATTATTCGGTTATTGGATAACTTCGCTTTGTGAATTTAATTAAATTGTACACTTTATTGTTGATTGAATGCTGCACACGATGCATTCACCAAACAGTGCAGTTCGGAACTACTAATTTCAGAGAAATTGGTTGGTGTCATGAGAAACGGAAGTTATGGGCATTGTTGAATGAGAGCGTCACTTGCAAACTGCGATCCAATATTGATAAAATACTAGACCGATATCGGTTACATTGATTATTATCGTGAATTAAATCATTCTACAAAGTTGAAATATTTCCAGGTTAGTTCTGATTCATTATAAATCAACCGTATGATTTCAACAGAAATCTAAAAAATAAATTTCGTTATTAAAAAAAACACCTATGTGAACAGATATGAATAAGAAACGGTCGGGTACTCCAGTTGTCAATACAGTAATTATATTCCACTTATTCAAAAATCTCTCTACATCAATCATTATAAACCTATGCATATTGAATATGTAGGACACACACTCTTCTGTAATTTGCAAAAAGTATTATTCACAGTTCATTGACATTGTAACGGTTGATGTTTCAGAATGATTACACAACTTACAGATAACCAATGGGTGGCAAAGTTCAAAGTTCAGAATTGCCTGTGGGTATTATTCTCTTCGAATTTTCATGGGAAATATACAGAAAAAAGGACAGAAAAAAGTATTATGTAATATTACATTACATCACCCAGATCTACGACTATGTGGTATATCTCATTGTATACAGAGTGTTGCCAAATGAGTGTGAAAGAAAGGAGGTGAAAAGGTCAATAAGAATGTAGACATCAGAATGTCTGGTCATCATCAACGCTGTTTGAGTTCTAATTATTTCCTTCTTTTTTATTCTCAAAAAAATTGCAAAAGTATCATCAAGAAATATAGCTTCTTTCTCCAAATACAATCTCAATAAAATAATTTGGAGATCGTCATTTCATATTGATCGCCTGATTTCAATAATAACAAATGAAGATGGAAGACAGAAAACACGATTTACACACTTTTACTGAACACATTGTTACATTGAATGTATTTTTAATTAAACGTAAACCGTGTTCTCCATTTGTTCGAGTGTGAAATTCTGGTTAGGACCAATTAGCAAACATCCAAGCTAACGCCGGACTGTGAAACATGTCTTTTGTTGCTTACTAATGGGGTAAGGGAAAACAGAGTGTTATAGATGGGTTGTTTCAACACATTCTAGTTTATTTGTTCATGTAATTGCCTCATAAAGTACCGTCACAGAAAATCCCGAGAAAAACTCCCACACCTGGGAAAACAAAAAAAAAATACCATCGACCATAATTCTAAAGATACAGAATGTGACGCCCTGATCATGTTTTGTAGATATTTACGACATATAGTATGAAGACATATGTATGAAGACTATTTGAATTACAATATAAATATCCTGTAAGAAGGGTTCAACTTTCAATAAAATTAATTTTGGATTTTTTCCGGTGAATTTGTTTCCTTTAAAGTATTTCCCTATTTTGCCGATTACTCCTGCCAGGATTTTTTGGGTGTAAGTTTGATAATTGATTCACATTCTTGATAAATTGCTTGACTTCTATATTTTGTGTAATATTGAAAATAATCTTTATTTTTGATTGCTCAATTTGTAATCTACGATCTCAGATGTTTATTGGTGAATTGTTGATGTTTTTACTTTCACTTTTTGCAACTTGTTGCTATTTGTGTGTAATATCATAATAAAAAAGAATAATTACCTACCTTTCTTATAGCCATTTGAATAATCGTCTTCATATATCTCATGATTTAGAGTATATCGTTTTTGAAAGGCACGATGAAAGAAATGTTGCGTAAATACTCTAGAGCATTTAATGAAAGGCTAAACAATTTCATCTCAGAATGTAATCAGGCAAGAAGGTTGAATTCGAATCTTCTTGATGTGATTCGCTCCGAGTTATTACTTTTCATTCTATTCAGCACACAACTTAATGAACATTCATTCATTTCTTCAATTTCATATCCTGTGGTTCAAATAAAAAATGGCTAGCTATTTACCATTGAACGAAATTCTTGAGGCGATGTCCTTACCGATCGATTGGATCATTTATTTCAATTCTGCTAGCTATTGATACTTTTTTGACTCACCCACATGATATCAAATAGTCACATTTCTTCCATATTTTTCGTGTGAAAAACGATCTGATCTCGATACGGAAAATCCATTGAACACGTCGACAAATTGGAGATTTCCTATTCCTCAATCAACTTATTTTTGAAATATCATTCAAAGTACATGGAAGTTCGAAATGCCGCTGAATGAATTGGAGTGGAAATATTGCCGTATCCCAAATCATTGAATTTCTCTAGACATTAAAATAATCAGGAATTCGGTTAAAGAAGCGAATCCATTAAAAACATATTCCTCTTCCCAGGGCACCCTATTCCTTTTTTTTTCAGGAAAATTTTCAATTCAATTGTCTCCTTAATGCTCGCATGAAATTCGTTTATATTCTGCCTAAACTTATTGACTAGTTATAGACGATATATTGATATGGTTTTGAAAAAATCCAGGTCATGGCTTTTGATTTACACATAACAAATAACACTGGGTATCAATGATCTTGATATTGATATCTGGGCAATATTTTTTTTTTCATTTCTCAACTAGATTGATAGAAAAGAATTCGAATGGAGAAATTTGGCAGGTCTAGAGCCTGACAATAAAAGGGTGGCTAGTTTGGACTCTTCTAGATTTGATTTGTTCTCTCATCTCCATTTCTTCGCTATACTAGACGCTTCCATCAGAAGTGGATTTAAGCCCAATTTATAAACTTCGCTGACGTAGCTAGAGTTGACGCTGCAGTTACTGTCCGTAGATAGAATGTGCTAAAAATAAACATCTGTTCATAAATTCCGCAGCTGACGCAGATGTCGTCGGATATCTCCTCAATACATTTTGGAACAGCAGCGTCAACTGTAGCTACGGCAGTGGAGTTTATAAATTGGGCTCTAGGTTCGGAGACCTATAGCAGTCAATATAAGATCGAAGAGAACTTCGTTCAATCCAGTGATTGAGAAAACATCACTCAGTTTATTTGAAGAAATAAACCATTTCTGATGCAGTATTTTGTGAAGAGCTTGAATACTAGTATTGAAATTCGTTTTCCTTGGTTTTAACGCTATTGCGTCAGAATATTCCGACATCCGAAATCCTCTCCTTTCATTTCACGACTGACCATCAGTTGTCCAGAGCCAGTTTCGCATCTGCATACAGATGATAAACTCGTGTTTTCCTCCTTTCAGGTGGAAGCCGCAGCTCCCAATACTTCGGGAAACTCATCGGGAAACTCTCCGAATTGCATCACGGCCTTTCGGGAGAGGTTTACGCTGTGGACGGCAGAACTTTCTACATCAAGGACTTCACGTACGATGGCCAAGGGCCGGGTAAGTTTTCAACTGTGTATCATCGCCAGATGTGTATATCTTGAATTGATTGATACGGAATAATGACCAGTCGTAGTTCATTTTCGGTCTCTCACTGGTCCGGAGTTGATAATAATGTCAATGGGTCTTTATATACAGGGTCACTCACGGTCGATGGTAGTTTAGACGTTTACGGAGAACGGGACGTAGGATTATTTTGAAAATTTGGTTTATTGGGTAATCACTTTTGTTCTATCGATCTAAAATACTTTCAGCGTTGGGGCGTTGCCGCTTCTATCAAAAAGTAGCAACAACTTTGTTATTTCAAATAGAACACCCTGTATTTTATTTCATTTTTAGATTCTTCCTAAAGAGCTGATTTCGTCGATTTATCATACTTGGGGTATAGCGAAAAAGATTACAGAAATATAGGGTGTGAAAAATCGAGATTTTTCAAATTTAGGAATTGTTTGTGCCGAAACTATCCATTCTTGCTCAAAACGGCTTACATGTCCATATCTCAACTTTCCATTTACTATCGATTGATATTTAATTGAAACAAATACGGGTGGTTCAAAATTTTGAGTTTTGCATCACCCTCTATTTGTTTCTATTGAATGTCAGTAGATAGTGAATGAAAAGTTAAGATAGGGACATGTAAGCCGTTTTGAGCAGAAATGATTAGTTTCGACACAAAAAATTCCTAAAGTTGAAAAATCTCGATTTTTCACACCCTATATCTCTGTAATCTTTCTTGCCATACCCCAAGTATGATAGATCGACGAAATCAGCTCTTCAGGAAGAATCTAAAAATGAAATAAAATACAGGGTGTTCCATTTGAAATAACAAAGTTGTTGCTACTTTTTGATAGAAGCGGCAACGCCGCAACGCTGAAAGTATTTTAGATCGATAGAACAAAACTGATTACCCAATAAACCAAATTTTCAGAATAATCCTACGTCCGGTTCTCCTCAAACGTCTAAGGTACCATTGACCGTGAGTGACCCTATAGATATAAAGCAAAGCTAAAGATATTCTCACTCAAAACTTGAATACATTTTTCATGATAAGTATCTACTATTTTGAATATCGCTGATATTATGTTCGGTTTAAATTTTCAACAGCTTAAACAATTTTTGAAATAATGAATTGAATTTGGTACACGTATCTATCTCACTATGAAAACAAAATATTTGGGACTCCTACAAATCCTAGACTTACGAGGGTTTCTTAGCAACCAAGTTGGCGGTTGAAATAGTATATTATGATACAAGTTTTATAAGACGCTATTTTGTCGCTCGCGTTGTTTGGAGTACAACGAGCGAAGCGAGGAGTGCTCCAAGTGAACAAGTGCGACAACGTGTCTTATAAAACGTGTGTCATATTAAATTTTTTCTATTTTGAATTGATTTGAAGAAAAAAATGGATTTAATATCGATGAATAACAGAAATATATTCGATTGCTAACAATGATGACATTGAAATAATTAAAATCTGACACACAAGCGTGAAGCCCAGTTTACAGTTGAGCGATTTTGATTATTGCAATACCCAGCGGTGAAAAATTCAATGTTGTTATTGTTTATATTGGTCAATTTGAATCAAATTACACTCTGAATTGAAATTAACCAATTAAAATATTGAATTTTTCACTGCTAATATCACCAAATCCAAATCGCTCAGAAGTAAACTGGGCCTAACTATTCTGACTTTTATTTGACAGTTTGATTCTATCAATCTCCGAATAATAAAAAATGCGTATCGAAATAGAGGCTATTTAGACACTCATTTGCGTTGCACAATGACTTCATTATACAACCAAAATAGAAAAACACTTTTCAAACACTTTTCGAACACTTTCAAACCCACAGGTCCCCTTCCCAACTGTTTTAGTGCCAGCTCTTTAATTTGAATACTTTGTGCACTTCTTGTGTGTGAATTGACCCCCGAAGAACGCATTTTTTTGTGAATTCAGAGGTTGAGGTAATTTGTCTTCTCATACCCATCAGGTAACTTCAAGAAATATTTTCGGTAGTTGACATCATCATCCCCCCAACGCAAGGCAACCCCAACTTTGAAAAAGTGGATTGACATGGATTACTTCGCCTTTTGAATCCATAACCTTGGAGTTTTTACAGATATCACATAGATATAAGACAATATCTGATTTTCTGATATTCAGAATTGAGTAAATTAAATACCTGCTAACTGAAATACGAACAAATAGTATCACTTCAGCTTATGCTCAGATTCCATTGATAAGTACCTATATAGTTATCGTTTTGATATTTTCGGTCATGATTCCTAACCCCACCCTATCATAAAATTTCACACTTAACATCTCAATATAGTGCAATCTTCAATAGTGAATTTCTCATATAATTATCGAGTTTATTCATCGTGTTTTAGGATCAGGATCAGGAAAATAATAACGTTCGTGAGGCAGATACTAATATCCAGAGAAATATAGATATTCTATACATTTTCTTTGTCGAAGATCGGAATTCATTTCAGGATAGGAAAGTAAACCACAAAGGATGTATTTCTTTGCAACAAGAATTTTACATCGCACTCATCTTGATTCTCCGATCCAAATCAATGGTACACAATTGAAAAAAGTTTGATTGCTGGGTCATAGGATGGAAGTAAAAATAAATAATATTCATAAAATTTCTATTTCCAAATCAAAATCATAATGATGAATTATCATAATATTGGTATTTCTCTATTATTTCTTTTACTTATCAATCGAACCGTCACGTGATATTATGATTCACTATTTCAATATAAAATCATTTCATTTGGTTATGTATCCTCCATATAATATTATATACCTACATGTCTAACGGAATATTGTCATGATTTACCCCGTATATCGAAAGTGAAAGTGCCAGATATAAAAAGTATCACTTCGTCATAATGCAGTCTGTGGCATCAATTTCTCTTGAACCAGCAGGAAAGTTCAAGGTCATGCGAGGCCATGCGATGCAATCAGATTCCGAACAGAAATGTCACTTTCTTACCAAATGGCGGTCTTCTGTTTTGGTATTGTTATGAGGACTCGTAAAGATCTACGATTCCGGTTACCATTGGCAGAAACAGAAAGGAACCTCAGTTAGCTTCATGGACTTCTAGATTACTTTATGAATAAGACCAGAGCATCGCTTTACAACAGATTTTATAATCATATATCTCTATACCTGTAGTTATGTAGCATATCACAGCTCGAAGGCATTATATGCGCGATATATAATATGCTGCTTATGAGAAGGGTTGGTTCCAAAACGTCCCATTAACGATGCTAATGCTGGGTTTTTAGATTCAACTAAACTAACAATAAAGAATTAACAATTAATAATTGGGAATTAACAATTTCAAAGGTGTTTATACAATGCAATTAAGAATCAGATGTTGAATGTTACATGATTGAAAGCTCAATGTCATTTCAAAGTGTTGAATTGAATGATATTATCAATCGAATGAGCAAAAAATCCGAAAAAACTATAAACTCCTGAACCTGAAAACCATAAACACCATTATAAACAATGACAAATGATTAATTGTTAAGTTGAAAGTTGACCAACAATAATTGTTCATGACACGCGAAAAATATCGCCCTGTCCAGTAATTTTAATATACTTAATATTATATTTCTGTTGGTTCAGGTTCATTGAGAATCCCTTTAGTTTTTTTTTGTTTTGAATGAATATATTTTGTTTATGCTCAACGGTTTTTTGTTGTGAAGTCAAGACGGCGAAACGACCGGGCTATCGAGAAGATTGGAACGATACCGAGGCAGTACAAATTATATTTCCGGTACGGTCGCGTTCGCTACGCAAATATTTTTAAAGTTACTCAATTGTCGATAATACGATTTCGACACATTATACCCTTTAAGTGTCCACGCTAACCGCAAGATACAGTCCACTCTGCTCTCGGAAATTGATGGTTGAAACCCCGGGAAACAACAAAAAGTGGAAAGAACCACGAAAAGCAAACAAGGTAGTTGTTTTTTTGACTTCATCGCGCAATCATATCAAAGTTCCAATCAAGAAGTCGAAATAATTATTAATTTAATTGACAGATGTAAATGTATGAACCCTCATAGAAGTTCTCGTGTATTCAACACATATATCTAATAATAACTATATAGGTAACATGGATACCAGAGCTGAAGCCGAAAAATAAAACAAATGACAGTCTACGGGACCAATCGCGAATATGCGCATGCGCAAGTTTGAATTAAGAATCGACAGTCGTTTTCATCATGGAGGAGAGTAGCTTTCTAGTGAGCGACAAACGTATGATAATTATTAAAAATCGATCAAATGTGTCACGTAATATTCATTCATTGATGGATTGTTGGACGATATTGAATAATAGTTGATGATAAATGCAGAAATGGATGTGATCTACAAAGCGATACTTGCGATTTGCTGAGAAACCTGTCACGATAAAGTCATCGGAACAAGATTCGTGGGCTAATTTTTGATCAATCACTGATCACTTACTAATCACTTCTTCAAACAGTCAGTGAGTACATTAATAACTATATTAACGCTCTTTTACATAATTTGGGTTAACAAATATACCTAACCTATGAAATTTTTGAAAACGTCAGTGGATTTCAACTCGTTAAAACCCGCGCATGCGCACAATTCATCATTAGTAAGCCAGACAGTCTTTTGTTTTTCCAAAACTGGCTTCATTTTCGCGTGAAGAGAAGAATATGTGTTATCCATATAGTTGTTATTATGTATATGATTCAACATTCAATCAAATGAAAAACTCAAAGTCGGTCGACCACACAATATAATAAAATAATGAACAAGTGGGTGTTACTATAGTTTCGGCTCAACAGCCATCATCAGACACAGTAAGTAATCTGTAATAGGAGAAATAATACTAAATAACAAAATGGCGTGCCTAAATACTTACAATCAAATTCAAAGGAAAAAGGTATGAACCATATGAACGTCACAATTCGGGTAGCCGGAAATCAATCGTATATCAAATATACATATTGTTTAAATTTGCTTAGCCACCAAAAGAAACCAAATATCAAAATCAAGTAGGAGTTGAAGAACATCATCCTCCACTGATGGTAGTCAGTATTCAACTAATAGGAATTGACATGAAATAATAAAATTAAAATCAAATGGTTACGGTTGAAATATGACAAATGACTTGTGAACATACAGTTGACATAGAACAATGAATTTTTATGTCTATGAAATTTATATAATAAAAGTTGTATGAAAATTTTTGATGAGAAATAGCGAGTTGAGGTGGAAGACTCAGCAAAAATTCAATTCAATAAAGTTAGATGAGAATGAAAAATTATATAATAAGGAACCTTGAAGCTTATAGTAGAGAAAAATTTTGTTGAGAAGAAGAAAATCAAAGGTTAAGATTGAACATTTACATACGAGTTCAGAGACGTATTAAGGAAAATGAAAATTGGAAAAATTGAATTATGAAAATTGTAGGGTACGAAAAATATGATTGCGTTCAAAATTGGTCTGATCATTTAAGCAATTCACTCTTGGGTTATTAATACATTTTTGAATTTCAAGAATTTCTAAGAGGTTCAATCTATGTCCTTTGTTGCAGAAGTGTAGTATTTCCATGTTCGAATTAACGTTAAAAGAATGGTTGGAATCAATAATATGGTTGGCAAAGGAAGAAGTTGTATTGGAGTTGTTTGTACTGATAAATTTGTGAATCAATCTCTTATGTTCTAAGGCTCTAGTTTCAAAACACCGACCTGTCTGGCCAATATATGAAGAATTACAATCGTTGCAATTGAGTTTATAAACTCCTGATTTCTTGTCTGAAGAAACTTTATCTTTGGAGTTAACTAGTAAATGTTTAATATTAGTATTTGTTTTAAAAGAAATATTGAAACTGTAGTCTCTGAAAATTTTTGACAATAAAAAGGAATAGTGACCAAAGAAATGAATAGACTTGTAAACCGTAGGAGCAGGATCTTGATTTGTAGTGACATTAAAGGATAATTTGAATTTTGTATAGAATTTGAAATAGAGTTTCATGATGAAATCTAACGGATAACCATTGTTGATTGCAATTTGCTTGACTACATTAATTTCTTTGTTGAATGATGAATCTGAAAGGGGAAGTGAAAAAACTCTATGAAATAGGCTGTTAAAAGCTGCTGACCTATTTCATAGAGTTTTTTCACTTCCCCTTTCAGATTCATCATTCAACAAAGAAATTAATGTAGTCAAGCAAATTGCAATCAACAATGGTTATCCGTTAGATTTCATCATGAAACTCTATTTCAAATTCTATACAAAATTCAAATTATCCTTTAATGTCACTACAAATCAAGATCCTGCTCCTACGGTTTACAAGTCTATTCATTTCTTTGGTCACTATTCCTTTTTATTGTCAAAAATTTTCAGAGACTACAGTTTCAATATTTCTTTTAAAACAAATACTAATATTAAACATTTACTAGTTAACTCCAAAGATAAAGTTTCTTCAGACAAGAAATCAGGAGTTTATAAACTCAATTGCAACGATTGTAATTCTTCATATATTGGCCAGACAGGTCGGTGTTTTGAAACTAGAGCCTTAGAACATAAGAGATTGATTCACAAATTTATCAGTACAAACAACTCCAATACAACTTCTTCCTTTGCCAACCATATTATTGATTCCAACCATTCTTTTAACGTTAATTCGAACATGGAAATACTACACTTCTGCAACAAAGGACATAGATTGAACCTCTTAGAAATTCTTGAAATTCAAAAATGTATTAATAACCCAAGAGTGAATTGCTTAAATGATCAGACCAATTTTGAACGCAATCATATTTTTCGTACCCTACAATTTTCATAATTCAATTTTTCCAATTTTCATTTTCCTTAATACGTCTCTGAACTCGTATGTAAATGTTCAATCTTAACCTTTGATTTTCTTCTTCTCAACAAAATTTTTCTCTACTATAAGCTTCAAGGTTCCTTATTATATAATTTTTCATTCTCATCTAACTTTATTGAATTGAATTTTTGCTGAGTCTTCCACCTCAACTCGCTATTTCTCATCAAAAATTTTCATACAACTTTTATTATATAAATTTCATAGACATAAAAATTCATTGTTCTATGTCAACTGTATGTTCACAAGTCATTTGTCATATTTCAACCGTAACCATTTGATTTTAATTTTATTATTTCATGTCAATTCCTATTAGTTGAATACTGACTACCATCAGTGGAGGATGATGTTCTTCAACTCCTACTTGATTTTGATATTTGGTTTCTTTTGGTGGCTAAGCAAATTTAAACAATATGTATATTTGATATACGATTGATTTCCGGCTACCCGAATTGTGACGTTCATATGGTTCATACCTTTTTCCTTTGAATTTGATTGTAAGTATTTAGGCACGCCATTTTGTTATTTAGTATTATTTCTCCTATTACAGATTACTTACTGTGTCTGATGATGGCTGTTGAGCCGAAACTATAGTAACACCCACTTGTTCATTATTTTATTATATTGTGTGGTCGACCGACTTTGAGTTTTTCATTTGATTGAATTCAAATTGGGCCACTTTGAGAATGGATGATTTCCATAACTGATTCAACATTCTTCATTCTTAGTTGTTAATTTAATTTTTAGTTTAGTTGAATCTATAAACCCAGCATAAATAGTTGCGACAGTAGCAGATATAGACCAACGTCTAGTAAAAGATAAATTTGATGTATTTTTCAGATCCTGTAGGATGTGAATATCCATTGAAAAATGATTGAATTTCCCTTCGATTTGCATCCAATACCACAAACTTCCATATTTTCCAACTCCAAATTGGAAATTTCGCCACCATGTCGTGAGAGTGTTGATTAAAAATTACATGTCAGACGGTAATGAACTTTCAATTTGTTCCCGCAAAGGGTTCGACAAATCGATGCCTGAATAATTATAACAAATTACTGACGTTTCCACTTCAATCGAACGATTCAACCAATCACAAATCGAGATAGGTCATTTCCGTATATTTTCGTTAGTAAAAAGCGAATTTTTTTTGCAAGACCTTCACATCAAATTATCATGCACACATGCATAAATGAACTAATCAAACTACAATATATAGTGAGGAGGGTTGAGGCAATATTAGGAGTTCCTAAATGATATAGAAAAAATTGATCTAATATTCATTAAGTAAATATTTAGGATAAGATTAGGCTGAAGTTAATAATGTAGATATTGTCCATATATCTCGAAGCTAATAAAAAATTTCAAGAGAGAATCAATATAAAATAATATGTTCGTGAATTTGATTTTATTACAACGTTCAACGCTTCTTTGAAAATTGATGTGATAATAAAAGAAATACAGTTTGACAAATGGCATTTGATGGAATATGACATTTGACTTATGAAATTCGATGGATGGCTCTTGACATCTAACAAATGACATTTGACATATCGAAAACATGGAAAAAGCATGATAAAAACGTTGGTCGAGGACGTTGAACAAAAAACCTGTCAATAAAGACACGCATGCGACATAAAATGGTGGTAACAACGATGATACGTAAAAAAAGCGTGGTGCATTCGTCTAGTTTTTGTCACGATATTTCAAGTTTCTTCTACATGTCTTCTGCCATTGATATGGTGCATACATAGCTGCTGCAGCAATACTTCGTCTTTTTCCGAATTCTAAGTACTTGCATATATAAATGTATATATTTTTTATTAACAAATTAAAACTGTTTTATGGCAATAAAAGAAAATATCTAGCTGTTACCGTTCAAAAAATACAGTCCTGTGACAGACACTCAGAAGCGGAAGCACGTTAATAGGGTCCCGTTGAGTTGAGCACCCTTTGAGTTCGTAATCCTGATTACTAAGTAGATATTTGTTTAAACCAATCACTACTTTGTTGACCGACCATTCGTTTTACGACGAATCTGGAGTACGACAAAGTAGTAGGAATGTCATGTACTAAAGAATAGTGTTTCGTTTCTCAAGTAAAAATATTATTTTCCAAGTAATAGTAAACAAAAAAAATCAAAAATGTGACAAAGTTTAGTTTGAAAGGTTTTTGTTGGAATAACTTTTCATTTTACATAACATATTACTTTTGCGACAACATAAATATTGACTTATTGGAAGTGAGCGTATAATATTATTTTCGAAATCAGTCCACTATATGTACAATAAGGCTGAAACGTGTTATTCGACTGTGCGACTGTAAAACCAGCCTAATGGCGCGTTCACAAGCTGGCTTTTCGCGTTTTTGCTTATGGCGTATTTTGATCTCATTGGCCGATCTTCGTGAGCGCGCATCAAGGTCATCTGCCAAAAAGTCGATTGCGTTCCTATTTTTGCCTAAAAAAAGCTCACATTTTCAGGGTTTTCACTTTTCAGGTTGAAATCACCATCATTATTATAAATTATTACAAAGGAATGTTTCATTCAAGTTTTCGGCAACAGATGTACGAGACTAGTTGGGAATTCCCTTGTATTTTTTCAATTGCCATTATTAAAGGCGCGTTCCTGGAATCTGCTTTATTTATATTCCGCATGTGGGAGAAATTTTCAGTAGTTCAATTTATAGTTTGTGAGTCAGAGTCCGAAGGGCCCCTTGAACTTGGGGGCCCCGGGGCACTGCCCCGCCTAGCCCTATGGTAGCTACGCCACTGTCTGAGCAATGTTTGTGATATGTTCGTATGTTAATCTGGTTCTCAGTAAAAATTGGGCACAGTTATATACCAGAATTTGAACTGTGATTCCCGGCCTAAAATTTATCATTGCCTGATCTATAGAATGAATTTGATTGATCCTTTATAACCTCCATGAAAATCCATCAACCATTTTTCAAACCATTTCCGACAATAAATTACCCTTTATCCGCCACCGCATTCTCACTTCTCATCGCGGCCAATTTTCGATCAGAGAAAATAATTCTGTGGGGAGAAGGAAAGACTTTAATGGTCCGAAAAAATCGGGGATTCAGTTCTTTGTGAAGCGTGGAAATGGAAAGTATAAAGCAACCACACACGCAGATAACGCGCATATGTGTTATATAAAAAGGAATATTAATTTTTCAACAGAAAATAGATTTTCCTCTAATACTGTTTTTCCAGAATTTTCATTATACAGGGTGTTTCATAATAAATGCGCAGGACTTCAGGATATGATAGCTCTTTCAAGAATATGAAAAAAAGTTCCTATTGTCTTACCGTTTATCGCACAGAAAACAGATGTTGTAGGCATTTTCTACTTATAATAAGCTATGTTTTGGGCTGATTTATTACTTTTTCAAATTCATAATTGGTGAAGATTTTGAAGGGGTAGTGGGTGTTATTTCCTCCAACTTTTACGCCACTGGAAAAAGTACAATTTTGAGCCACCTGTTCAAACCGCCAATGTTTTCTTCACAAAAAAGGGACTCTTGTTTATAAGCTCTAAAGTTGACCGTTTTCAAGAAAAATCAACTTTCATGTTGAAAAACATGGTGAATTTTTTTAAATAATTTTTTCATAATTATACAAAATTTATTTGAACGTTAGAACAAGTAACAAAACCAAACGTCAACTTCATCTTTGCAAAGTAAAAAGAAAACAAATCATACTTAGTTAAATTAAATGTTGGAAATGTCCGCCGTTAGCTTCAATGCACGCAGCAATTCTTCGATGCATTGACTGTCTAACACGTAGGAAAATACCCGGAATGTTCCGAATTATGTTGCAAGAAGCAACGATGCGCTCTCTCAAATTGTCAACATTTTCAACTGGAGTAGCGTAGACTAGGGTTTTAAGATGGCCCTGTATGTCGAAAATGGTGCATTTTAGAGGGTAAGACAATAGGAACTTTTTTTCATATTCTTGAAAGAGCTATCATATCCTGAAGTCCTGCGCATTTATTATTATTCTAAAAAGTTTGACCCATATTCATAACAATGACCGTCAAAATACGTACAATGCAGTTCAAATTTTCGTTTCTGGCAGGAATTCTATAATAAAATCGTCTCAAAACACACTTTTTTGAAAAAAGAAGAAAAACTTCATCAATGATTCTCTTCGTCACAAATGTATATAAATTTTTTGGTACCTATCTATATTTCTGGGAAATCTTCTGTTTCAATTTGTCTCCAAAATTTGGTGCGCATTTCTCGTAAAAGTCTCGATGGTGGAAGTTGAAAAAGTTGATTTTTAAGTGAATGAATCTAGCGACAATGATTAAGAAATACTATAGAATTTGTAGTACATGAAAGAAGACCATATGTTTTGAGAGAAAGGCATGATCATTTTGAAATTTTCGGCAGATTCAGATTGAAAAAACAAACCGTTTTGCTTATTTTGGAGCGAATAGAACCACAAATTGAAACTCTTACGAACAGATATGCGTATTGCTCATGTTGAAGAATAAATATATATTCATCAATCAATCTTCTACTGACGTTTTGAAGTTTTATGCAACAGGAAACTTCCTGATATCAGTTGGAGATTTCATAAATGTAAGCAAAAGTACAGCATGTTACATTATGATGAAAGACAGTCATGCCATAGCATCTTTATCAACAAGATATATTTATTCAGAACATCACATACTGGTCCTGTGGTTGAACAATTATATTCATCTTGGAGTTTAATCCACTCTTTTTCTCTTCGTTTCCATGTACAGACATCCGTTTTATTTGATTCTATGATATTTTTTCTGTTATTAGCGATCTTCAACAAGAGACCCCTATCTGACGCCGAAAAATTCGCGACCCTGTCATTTTTCTCCATGAAATTTGTCAGGTATTTTTGAATATTTTTGGTTAGGTAAAACGCGGTAAATTGAAATTATCCAATCACCTCCAAGTGAAAGTCAACGTTGACTTTTGGTTACCTAGCAAAGACTTTTGACTGACCATTGATAAACCGGCCCTAAATCTTCACCATTCACAAGATCGTTCTGAGAATCCATGCAGAAAATGTATCGCCTATTCCATGCCTCGCAACCAATATACTTCTTATTATATCGATTGCCGTAAACCTGTCTTTAATATTCACCAATTCTGGTCGTCCTAATTTCAATTCAGGCCTCGAATTCGAAGCGTTCCAGAAAGCCGTTTTTGTGTTGCTATCTCCTCCGGATGTTCTATAAAGCATCGTCCCCATATTATACCTCTTAGAGTCGATGTCGTGTTTGGAAGATAAAGTAGAATTAAGGGTGTGTAAGGGTTTAGCAAAAGGTTTTCGGAATATTGCAAGTGACAGACACTGATGGTGAAATCCATGCAGAAGGAATGGCTGACGTTGAGTTTAGACATACATCGGACTGAAGATATGGATGGGATTGCTGAAAGAAATCAATCTTGTGACTGAATTGTCGACTTCATATTGTCATGTATTTATTGTTATACGCTTGGTTGAGTTTCTCTTTCATAATTAAAGTAACTACACTTTTGAAAAAATATTTGGAAGCAAACTTTTATACGTACTAAGAAGAAGAAAATGATATGTAGAATGAAATTTTTTTAAAAATAAGGCTACGATAAAAAATGTAATAAGTTCTTTAACACTCTTCAATTTGCTGTATTCTGTGTATCTGGATTCACGAGCTGAGATTGAAATACCAAACCACCTATCAAAATAAGTACCTATCTATATACAAATTCGACATGAATTTCACTATAGAGAGATAAGTAGCCACCGCAATCACTGAAGAAAGTGTGCATTATCACAAACTTTCCTTGACAGTTAATTAATAACACCGTGAAATATAATTATTTTGTAATTTCTACCAATTCACTCTGATTGAAATAGCGTTTAAATCAACGATTGATAGTCAGCTTCAATCATATCCTTCACAAAATGAAAATGATGTGATGAATATGTTTTCCAACTGGGTCAACCGGATTGATGAAATATTCGTTATGAATATTTCGAAATCTATATTCCCGTCATTAATTTTCAATTATTCAGATTTTTGTGTTAAATTTTGAATGAAATATCAGTTAGCATGCACCATGAATGATTGATTGGAACTATACATCCACAATTAGTGTCTTTTAGGATAATAAAAACGTCACCATAGTTTATAAATTATAGTGAATTTCCCTAAAAGGGAATTTTGCATGATTTGGAATATTCGACGCGACTATTTCATACAATGAAGTACTGATGAAAATGTACACGGCTCTTGATGAATGATTTAGCGAATTATTGCAAACAATATGTATATTCTGATAATTACTTGACTTGAATCACTCCATAAATCATCAGATGAAAGATAAAACATGAAACCAGAGAAGGATCTGCAATTTCTTGGGCAACAAGATCACTCAGAAATATTTTTTAATTATATTATTTGTAATATTGCTGCATGATTGCCAAGATTTTCAACTCCTCCTGATGCAGTTTATTCCTATATAACACATAAAATCATTGTCTCACATGCACAATGAATATAAGAAATACGTACGGGAGGTCTATTCTAGCAGTATATCATTCTTATTTCCGTCATATTTCATTCGAGATATTCGAAACAGGCCTCACAGCGTAATGTAATGATATAATAAAGTTATGACCTCATATATGGTGCTTTATTAAATTCCAGCATCTACTCGGTTATCTCAGATTCTGAATGTGGAATAGAGTCGGGAAAACTTTGTAATCTGGACCTTTTACCAAAATTGATGTGGTCTATGCCCAACGGTCTCCTCACAATTTCATATTGATACAAAAAAATCTAGAATCCAAAGTATTGTAACATAAAAAAACGCGATATAAAATATAATTCCAGATTAATGATGAAAAAGTGGGGTGACGTTGACACTTAGCATAGCTGATGCGTTCTCAGAAGTATTTGGACAGGAAGGCGGTATTTCGCTTCTGAGACTCATTCTGTGAAACTTTCCACCTCCAACTCTTGGTCTCCATAAATATGTGAAAAGAGGATTTGTTCATAGATAAAACCTCATCATGATTTATTGTGGAAAAACTCTCTGGTTACTTGGTTAGTCTAAAGGGTCACTCACGGTCGATGGTACCTTAGACGTTTACGGAGAACGAGACGTAGGATTATTATGAAAATTTGGTTTATTGGGTAATCAGTTTTGTTCTATCGATCTAAAATACTTTCAGCGTTGCGGTGTTGCCGCTTCTATCAAAAAGTAGCAACAACTTTGTTATTTCAAATGGAACACCCTGTATTTTATTTCATTTTTAGATTCTTCCTGAAGAGCTGATTTCGTCGATACATCATACTTGGGGTATAGCGCGAAATATTGCAGAGATATAGGGTGTGAAAAATCGAGATTTTTCAACTTTAGGAATTTTTTGTGCCGAAACTATCCATTCTTGCTCAAAACGGCTTACATATGTCCCTATCTCAACTTTCCATTTACTATCGATTGATATTTAATTGAAACAAATACGGGTGGTTCAAAATTTTGAGTTTTGCATCACCCTCTATTTGTTTCTATTGAATGTCAGTAGATAGTAAATGAAAAGTTAAGATAGGACCATGTGAGCCGTTTTGAGCAGAAATTATTAGTTTCGACACAAAAAATTCGTAAAGTTGAAAAATCTCAATTTTTCACACCCTATATCTCTGTAATCTTTCTCGCTATACCCCAAGTATGATAGATCGACGAAATCAGCTCTTCAGGAAGAATCTAAAAATTAAATGAAATACAGGGTGTTCCATTTGAAATAACAAAGTTGAAATGCTGAAAGTATTTTAGATCGATAGAACAAAACTGATTACCCATTAAACCAAATTTTCAAAATAATCCTACGTCCCGTTCTCCGTAAACGTCAAAGGTACCATCGACCGTGAGTATGACCCTGTATATGCTCGAGTGATCACGCCACATAATAATCTGGTTTTTCGCACTAAATTCTCTCGCATGAATATCGAACAGGAAAATTCATTTTGTGAGGCCACCAATATCCGTATACATGGACTGATCCGCACTTTTTCATTACGCCAGAGCCTCCTATTTCGCTGTGTAGGCACGCACTTTTCGTCCGGCAAAAACGACTTCCGGTTCATGGTCCGACCGGAAGCCGAACGCTAATCAGAGAGAGAAAAGCGCCGGAATACGAAGAATTTGGTCTCGATGTTCGAGAGCGAAATTGCCAATATAGAGAAATAATTAATAGCGTTTTCGGAGTCAAACGGATTATTTTCACTCCTGTAATCATTTGGAACACCGCGGAATGGAGTATGGTGGATCCGTAAAAATACCATGACATTTATTTCCTATCACTATAACTCTTTGAGGGGCATAACATTTCAATCACCCTAAGTGGGCATGAAATGGAAAAATCAACTTTGATCCATTCTAGCCCGTATATATATGTTTATAACTTGTAATAAGTAACAATAAATAGGAATGCACAATTCACCGACATCTTTATTTTTTTTGAAAAAAACAGGTGGATTATGTAGTTTACCACCACCTATTATGTATGTATAATTACAGAAAGTCATCTGACAAAAATTGTTCGAAAATTTCACCAGGGAATAAATAAACTATTTCAGTGATGAATTGAACAATCCCTGAATGACTAGTGAATGGAATTAGCGGCCGCTGTAAGAAACCATTTGCCATATCCCATATGATTTGCGGCTTGATTTGCGGTATCTACTGGTTTATTTCTTGAAATTTTTTCTAATCATTTTGTAAACGGCTCAGAGGAACAGGCATCCATTTCGCTATAAGACTGATCTTCTGTTAACTCGTCTTGAAATGTGTTCTGATTTCATAACTACTGATTCAACCAGTTCACAACCAATTATACAGGGTGTTTCATAATAAATGCGCAGGACTTCAGGATATGATAGCTCTTTCAAGAATATGAAGAAAGTTACTATCGACTTACCCTCTAAAATGCACCATTTTCGACATACAGGGTGTTGAATTAAAAAAAAATCGTTTTTTGCGAATATTTCTGGAACCTTTTATCGCACAGAAAACAGATTTTGTAGGCATTTTCTACTCATAATAAGCTATATTGGTGTAGATTTCGAAGGGGTAGTGGGTGTTATTTCCTCCAACTTTTACGCCACTGGAAAAAGTACAATTTTGAGCCACCTATTCAAACCGCCAATGCTTGCTACACAAAAAAGGGACTCTTGTTCATAAGCTCTAAAGTTTACCGTTTTTAAGAAAAACATAGTCAATTTTTTTTACAAAATCTATTTAAACGTTAGAACAAATAACAAAACCAAACGTTAACTTCATATTTGCAAAATAAAAAAAAACAAATCATACTTAGTAGAGTAGAGTAAAAAATGCCTACAAAATCTGTTTTCTGTGCGATAAACGGTTCCAGAAATATTCGCAAAAAACGATTTTTTTTAATTCGAAAATGGTGCATTTTAGAGGGTAGGTCAATAGGAACTTTTTTCATATTCTTGAAAGAGCTATCATATCCTGAAGTCCTGTGTATTTATTATGAAACACCCTGTATTATCTGCATCTCCACTCAATGACTGTTTCTCCACCTGATGATATGGTTTCAATGCTTTCATCATCATCTTCTGCATTGATTACGTCACAGAACTCTTTCTCAGTCATATCCACCAACCAGAAGGAGAAGTCTTCGCCTTTCGAAACATTTTTCGAGTTATGATTCCCAAAAGAAAAATAATGATAAATTACTTTTGTGCGCGGTGGTACAATTTTTGAACCATCAGAAAATTCCCTGAAAAAATTCACGAAGATGACTTTTTCTTGATGTAATGAAGTATATATGCTCTATAATGAATGTCCCATACGAAAAACTCACCTTCATTACGAATTTCTGACGAAAGGCATTAAAAAATATCTCTGAGAGAGGGACCGAACCGAAGCTTCGACTAAACATTCGCTAGGTGGCCATGACGGTAAACTAATCATAAAATGGTGGTATACTTTCTGTACCACCGCGCACACAGCAGAAATTCAAAGTGGTACACTATACGAACCACTGCCCTTTAAAGAGATAAGTCAGGAGTTGAGGTCTACAAGTTTCAATTGATTTGCAGAAACGGTTTTTCTGGCATTTATCAAACTGATAATAGCAAAATTATATAGTTTGAATTTGAGAAAGCTATATGAAATAACCATCAAACTTTTTTTCAGCTGCCTACTTCTATGCCAACACCAACAAGGAAGCAGACAAAAGCGGTTTTCGGTTGCGGGATGAAAATGGGAATGGAAATCCCATCCGTAGGTACAGGAAAGAGGGAATCACTCTGACATTGCCAGAAGGAAAGACTCTAAACAACGTCAAGATTCTTTATGTTTGGTGCGAGGATTTCGATGTAAGTTGGTGTCAGCCAATCACGACTCATTGAATTTTCAAATGTTGTGGATGAATTTTCCAATTTTTATTTTTGAATTTTATAATGAATGTATTTCTCCTAGATGGCTACATCGTTATAAAATCATTATACTATCGGTTCTGATAATTCGAATAGGTAGTTTATTGCAATAAAGTAGCTGAACTTTTTGAAAAGTTTTATGATTAATATGCTATCATACATTATTCATTCAGTATTTGAGTTCTTGAATGTTCCCAAACAAAGTTTCGTGAAGTTCAGTTTTTATGTTACTCCAGAGGAACAATATTAATCTGCAACCTTTCCATTCCAACCTTTCCATTCTTCGGGAATATATAATTCCTAAATTTTTTTGCAAGTGAGGCATTAGATACAACGTTTCAGAAAATCTGATTAAATCTGAAAAATTTCTACGTGAATAATACCGCTAGTTGATTCTGATGAGAGTTTCTTCTAAATAAATGGAATCACTGTTTCGTTGGAAGTATACTAAGGAATTCTTTAGAAATGAGCGACAATACAATATAAATTGATGATTACACAAGTATGTTAATTTTATAAATAGGAGCGACTTGGTATGTTATCATAAAACCTGATTCTTTTCTCGAAACCTATGAAATTACTTCGTTATTAACTTGCGTATCCTATATCGATAAATTGAAGTAAATGCAACATTCAGAGATTGTACGACCTTAGTTAATAATCTGCATGGAAATTTATTAATTTTAATAGTTCGTTCGATAATACAATAGGTCAGTATCTATAGATACATGTTTTTTATTTTATTAATATATTAAGACTTATTGAACCTGGGACACCCTGTATACAAGGACGAATACTTTTCACGCAGAAAATATGTTTGGAATCGGAAACTTTTCGAATCAAAATTTAGCGAGAGTCGAGAAGCCTCTAGACCCATAATCTATATGTTAATGCCCTTTCGACTTCATTTACAATTTAAATTCGAATTTGAATACGTGTTGTCATTCTGGAGCTCGGAAACTTGTCAGTCAGGGTTAAGAGGCGATTTCAATGAAGAGAGAATCGTCGAGTGAATTGAAACGGGAAGGCGCCTTAATGAAAAATTCCTAGTCTGATCTTGTGATGAATAATTTTAGAGCTGATGATAATTCATCCTGGAACGATTAGAAGAGGCGGAAATATAGATGAAATTATCCAAACTCGCAAAAGTGGCGTTCGGTTGATAAAAACGGAATTATAGTTGCGTATTTATGATGAGTTTCCAGATGGGATGAATATGGATGCGAGGAAATATTTTACTATTATACCAGGTGTAACAGGATCATGGTACACCCCCCGTATCTCCGGTAGTTTCAAAGATAATTTATTGAAATTTGAGATATGCTATATATAAAATAAGCGTAAATTTTTGACCTACGAATGATTTGTTTTTCAATACCAACTTTCGATTTTTGAATGGAACACTCTGTATTTCATTGCATTTCTGAAATCTGCAAATTTTTCAAAATCCAATGATATCACATAAGTGACATTTTAAACGTCAAAATTTTTAGTAATTTTATTTTCTTAGTTTCTTTTAGCTGTAATTTCAATTGTATTTACCTCACATTTTATTACCAACTATGAATACATTCTTTATTGGCAGTACTAATAAATTGTACCACGGTACCAATATGGTTCCATTTGAAAAAATTGAGTTTGAGTTGAATTGAAGTAAAAATAAAATCATTTGTCCCAAATTTCAATAAATTACCTATGAAACTAACGGAGATACAGGGGGTGTACCATGATCCTGTTACACCCGGTATAATTTATATGGTAGACAAATCAAAAACGATTACACGCCTGAAATTTAAAAGAAAAATGTTTCTCAAAAGTAGAACAACCCTATAACTTTTTTGTTTATACAGATACAGAACATTTTAGATAGGTATGCATTTTTCGATGTATTCAATTGAATTCATTTCACTTCCTTTTTTTATTGATTATATAATTCATTCCATTTGGCTAATGCTGGTTTAATAGATTTAACTAAACTAAAAATAAAATTAACAACTAAGAATTAAGAATGTTGAATACACGAGAACGTCTATAAGGGTTTATACATTTACATCTGTCACTTAAATTAATAACTACGAAGTTGTTTAATTGTCAACTCAAAAATTAAGAATTGAGATATTTTGTGAACTGAATGCGCAAAACGATTTGAATGCCATCATTTCTCGTTTTTAAACTTTTGGCGGGCATTGTGGTATGGAAATTAATTGTTCCTAATGGTGTTTTGGATTTCAGGTTCAGTATTTTTATTTTTGTTTTTTGCTCATTTGATTAATAATATTCTTTAATTTAACACTTCGAAATGACATTGAGCTTTCAATCATGTAACATTCAACATCTGATTCTCAATTATTAATTGTATTGTATATAGACACCTTCCTAATTGTTAATTCCTAATTATGAATTGTAAATTATCGGTTATTAGGAAAAACGATGCTAAATCTTAAAATGATATATTGGTGCAACTACCGTTGGTAGAGATAAAAATATGGTAATGTGATCATATATGTTTACGTTTTAAAGTTACAACAAAATGTCGACTCAATTATCACCTTGTCTCGAAATAAAATCCGGAAATTTGTCTGGTTGCCTTGCTAATGAGTCAAAATAAAGGCTTCTTATTGGTCTCAAAGTAGAAGTGTGAAATATTCTTTTTCTATTTTGGTTGTATAATGAAGTCATTGTGCAACGCAAATGTGTGTCGAAATAGCCTCTATTTCAATACGCATTTTTTATTATTCGGAGATTGATACAATCGAACTGTCAAATGTGAAAGTCAGAAGAGTTAGGCCCAGTTTACTTCTGAGCGATTTGGATTTGGTGATATTAGCATTGAAAAACTCAATGTTTTAATTGGTAAATTTCAATTCAGAGTTCAATTTGATTTAAATTGACCAATAAAAACACTAACAACATTGGATTTTTCACCGCTGGTATATTGCAATAATAAAAATCGCTCAACTGTATTAAACTGGGCTTTACGCTTGTGCGTCAGATTTTAATTATTTTTATGTCATCATTGTCACCAATCCAAGATGTTTCTCTAAATTATCGATATGAAATCCATTTTTTTCTTCATATCAATGCAAAATAGAAAAAATTGCATATGACACACGTTTTATAAGACAAGTTGTTGCACTTGTGAGCACTCCTCGCTTTGCTCGTCGTACTCCAAACAACGCGTGCGACAAAATAGCGTCTTATAAAACTTGTATCATAATATACTATTGCAACTTTGAGCCAGCAACTAAGTGGGTCTCCCAAAACCTAAGGCAGGTCATCAGATAAGTGGTGTCACACATTATGAATCGGAAGCTACGAAAAACTCTTTCCTAATGACTCTAATTCGTATTCGATTCGTTCGACGGCCGTGAAATGAAAATGACCACGCATTATCTGCCGAATCTCCAAGGAATCAGCCGTAAATCTGTCGCTGCAGCTTCTCCATCTTATCCTGACCGCCCTTTTTCAGGTCAACTTCGGGGACGTGAAGATTCCCAGGAACTTTGACTATCCGCGACCTCAGAAGATAGCGCCGCTGAATGGGGTACACTCGGTATCCTCCGACAACATTGTCATAGTGGACGCGCAGACTTTGTTGGTCCCCAACTTTTTCTATGACGGAGAAGCTCCAGGTATGACGAACTTATCGAACTTTCATAAGAATACCATACAAAAATCGAACTCGCGTGTGAATTTCACCATCAGAAGTGAATAATTGCTCGGTAAAGTCAAAACGTAAAAGTGCATGTTTTGATGTATATCAGGGTGAGTCGATGTGTGTTATCCTTCGATATTGGCCAAACGCTCAGTAATTTGAAGAAATTCACACTGAACTATTATAGGTTTTCATGATAACTCGGAGTTTTTTATTCTAATCTATATACAGGGCTATTCAAATTCGAGTCTATGCATGGGGATTTCGATAACGGTAAGAGATAGAGAGGGTTGGTTAAATGGGGGCAAAGTAGCGTATTTCAGAGGTTGATTATATGGGTGAAAAAAATCTGACCTGTAGCTTCTTCAGTTCTGAAGTTATACAGGAAAAATCGAAAATTTCGAAATTCTTCTTTTGCCTATATCTTTTTAATTTACGAAGATTTTCTTTAAATTTTGCCACTTTGCCATAGCAACTTTTTGTAGCCTTTCCAAATATCTGAATAAAAATTACATACAGGGTATCGTATAAATTGGGCCACCCTCAACTTTTAATTTTCAAATACGGACCTGTATTTTTGTTGCATTTTTTTGAATGGCAAGAGTCATGTTTCATATTGACGTAGTATTTTCATCCGAATTACAGAGTGTTTTGATCATGGGTTGCGTGAACTGAAATGTGGATGAATTCTTGAAGAAGACAATCTTCGTTGAATAATTTTTTTCCAAATCCTATACATTCTATACCTTATTATATGATATATTTTTTTTTACATATGGAATTAAAAAAAAATTGTAATTTTACTGGTAATAGTTCAATATTTCCAAAACACTTTGTAATTCAGATCTAAATACTACGTCAATATGAAACATGACTCTTGCCATTCAAAAAAATGCAATAAAAAATACAGGTCCGTATTTGAAAATTAAAAGTTGAGGGTGGCCCAATTTATACGATACCCTGTATATAATTTGTATTCAGATATTCGGAAAGGCTACATAAAGTTGATATGGCAAAGTGGCAAAATTTTGAAGAAATCGTAAAATAAAAAGATATAGGCAAAAGAAAAATTTCGAAATTTTCGATTTTTCCTGTATAACTTCAAAACTGAAGAAGCTAGGTCAAATTTTTTTCATCCATATAATTAACCTCTGAAATACGCTACTTTGCCCCCATTTAACCAACCCTCTATATCTTACCGTTATCGAAATCCCCATGCATAGACTCGAATTTGAATAGCCCTGTATATATAGGGCGTTCGGATTCCACGATATTTGAAGTTTTTTTAAGTAACGGAAAACCATATCGGTACACGCTGTCCTTAAAGTCTGTAAAAGGATTTCTCGAAAAAATTGTTTGGAATCGAGAAACAAAATAATACTCATTTAATTTCATATCCTGAAGAGAAATCCCACTTCTGATCGATATCGAAAAATTACAATTTTTGCTATTTTGAGCGCCATCTATCAGAGTATTTTTATCAGAGAATTCACGTAATTTTCAGCATAAAATGCGAATCTGAAATCATAAGAGGGGGTAGGTACCTTTAAAGGATTCTGAAGTTGCTTTCCGCTCCCTTCCGCCCCACCTAACAGAGGTCATCATGCATATGCATGGTCAATTTTCTTACACATACCAAATACGTGTTTTTCGAGATATTCAGCCGTTTCCAGACTCCCGCATATATTCAAATGCACCATCCAGTACTATTAAACAATCATTGTGGATTCCATTTGGATATTGGAACGAAATTAATTTACATGAGTGGACTTTGAGATGTATCTCACCCGTTTCTACAAAATCAGTACGAAATATTGAACTCGAGACGGATATACTTGATGAAATTGAATGTGTACAAATTTAATTTTCTAAAATGGAAGAGCATCGGCCATGCAAATATCTACAGAAAAGAGAAAGGTCAATGATTTTGTAAGGTCACCAACCAGACGAATATCTCTACTCATGAAAGAATCCAGGAGCATCAGTGCATGACAGATTGTAAATACGTATGACAGATTGTAAATGCGTATGACAGATCGAATATGTAGACTATGAGAATCTGTTGAAGTGTAAAGTGGCTCTTGGCATGAAACAGAAAGCCGCTTTTCTGTAAAACAGTTTTTGTGATTTACCTCACGTGATCATCCATGATATGGTGGATATTCATGAGTTTATATTGTTACCTGACATCATAATATGAGGCATTTTGGTTTCATTGGATGATTCAGAAGAAACGCTTTGATGGTTGGACTGCTCCATTCAAAAGAAAGCTTGATACTAAAAGACACAGAGTTTCCCAAGCAGATCTTAGTACTAAACTCGGTCAGATATCAAAGGCCGCAGCCAGAGATTACCAGTGATGTTCGTTAAAGGAGTAGATAATAGTATATTACACAACAAGTATGGAAAGTGACATATTTCACACGAGTAGTCGTTTAGCACGAGCCGCGTAGCGGTGAGTGCGGAAACGTAACGAGTGAAGGAAATGCACTTTCAAACGAGTTTTGTACACTATTTTTCCTACGACTCCGAATACTTTCATTTCGAGGGAGGTCTTGTCAAAAATGTAACTTGAGCGGTCTCTATAATTTCAGGTCGTTTTGTTACGATATCAATAATTACTGTTTATTTCCATATTCAAGATGATATTTGAATACTTCTCCGACAATTCCTCATTATGTGAATTACTGATTGATTGAGTTAGTTTAGTTTGGACAAATTTTATTGATTTTGACACCAGCGTACATAAACAAACTTGACACCATACGCCTGCTAGCGCCAGTAATCACGCAACCAGGAATACAGAACAATAGAAGTACGTAGTTCGCAAGCGCGTACGAGTTACCCGTGTTAGTGTGTCCTTGACTCTTTGCAAACATCTGTGCATATCTGTGATACCAAAGAATCTTCTCGTTGGTGATACTGTGATATCAAACGGATGCAAGCCACGCAAAAAACTATAGCCGTACTCTTTTGAATGATCTAACCCTCTGTCATCAACATCGAAATAGTTCCAGCAAAGAGGATAGGCTCCAGTTTCAAAGTGAATTCAGAGGTTATGTAGAAATTAATAGATAAAGAATTCTCGGTATAATTCAAACCGAGACAGAAATTTCAATAAACAATATGAATTTGATTTGAGAACGCTTATATATTGACAGTGCATGAGTACCTTCACAATATACCTAATTATTTCTATCAATTCAGGCGAGCGTTGTGATATATTTCATATCAACACTAGTGCTTTTTTTCTTTCAAATAAACAATACCATGGTGATATGAGCTTTTTTCTGAATAACAAAACAGTGTGATTATTGACGTTTTCATAGGTGGTCGTAGGAAAAATGGTTACTTTTCATTTCTCCTATCTCCTGAACATTTGTAGAAACCGTCTACATGGCTTAGTCTCCAAATGAACATCTGAAATATGTTACACAAATATTCAGTGGACAATTCCAAGTATATTGGTTCGAGAAGAGCTTTTTAATGTTACAATCATTTTGTAACGGTCACAAACTCTCAAAGTCACGTGATATAGAACTCCTCATGTGAGAGTGAAACTTTAGATAAAGTCTCTGCTACGGTCTAGCTTATACCTGAGGCTTGAACCTCTCAACATCGAAATTATCACGTTCGCTACCATACCGTACACGATTACGCGGTTGGGAAGTGAGTTTGCTGAACTTACTGAAAGCTTTGTATAGAGCGATATTCATATAGACGGATTAATAAGCCAATCAATAGACCGTAGTCGCGGTAGAAACTTGTATTTTAGGTGCAAATGTGAAATCCAAAGTTTTTCAGGGCTGAAACGAATTTGCTTGCTCGCCATTTTGATCTCGTGAACCGTAGGAGATATACGCATTCGATTTTATGAAATATCATTCGAAATAAATCAAACAGTCTATTTGCCACATCCAGATACAACATAACTTTTCTAGTTAACTGTGACTGATTGAAAAGTCATTTTTTTACTCAAACCATGTCCCCAATCAGAACCTGTAATTAACCGTTACTCAAACTCATTGAGCAAAATCAGCCCTATTCGAAAATTATACAGGGTGTCCCTAAAAGGTGCTGGTAAAAAAGCTACCACAAGTTCCTGAGGCGTAAATATGACGATCTAACTCAACTTACCTCAGTCCAAAAGTGGATGATTTCAGAGATACAGAGTACAGAGTACGGTAAATTAAAATAACGTCACTAAAAACTTTGAAAAAAAAGAAGTAGGTACATAAATGTGTTGGTTATTTTATTCTCTAGTAAAAATAGTCATTAGGAATATTATTACAATAATTTAGACCTGGCCATTTACGAAGTGAATTTTTAAAATCCAGATATCTCAAAAACAGCTGCTCAAATCAACTCTTACCACGTATACCTTTTTTATGTAGAAGACGTTGGATAATCCGAATTTTTATTCAAAAATTAAATATGGGGTGGCTCAAAAAAGTTATTTTGTTTTAAATGTGTGCAAGGTTCCGCAGGTGGCGCCCTCTTAACTTTACAATAAAAATGATAGCAAATTCTAATTTCTCAACCAGCAAACCCCCCCCCAAGCCGAATATTGTGACAATACACCAATTATTACAAAAAATATTTATAAAAAATGAAAATCAAATTGAACTTTTGACACTCTGTATCTCTGAAATCATCCACTTTTGGACTGAGGTAAGTTGAGTTAGATCGTCATATTTACGCCTCAGGAACTTGTGGTAGCTTTTAATCCGCACCTTTCAGGGACACCCTGTATATCTAGATCTAAGCCAAAATTATACTTAATCATCTTTACCCACCATTTATTCATCTATCTATACCCACCATTTACTCGATTTGAAAAGAGTGAAATAAAATGTTAATATGTTCATGAGAGTTTCGTTTTATGATGAAGAAAAAATTAGTATAATTTTCGTTATTGTCGTACTTTTACGTCCCCAGTTCATAACTTGGTTTGGCCCCTGATCAATAATTTATAAATTTGAAATTTATTTTTTAATTAGCACGGACTCGTCAACTATGTTAAAGGTATGCTAGTATCAACAAAATAATCATTTCAATCTGTTCGTAATGTAAAATTTTGATATCGATGTATTGCTCCCTTTATAACAGGGCATATTTTTTGGAATCCTTGCATTACCTGACGAGAACAGTAAAAGCATGACGGCTGACAAGCCAAAAGCGGTCTTTTACGATTTTTGAAAATACAGTTATTCACTGTATCCAAAAATACATGTACAGGGTGGACCAAATTCGAGGCGTA
The DNA here is from genome assembly GCA_029955515.1 of Chrysomela aeneicollis. Taxonomy (NCBI): domain Eukaryota; kingdom Metazoa; phylum Arthropoda; class Insecta; order Coleoptera; family Chrysomelidae; genus Chrysomela; species Chrysomela aeneicollis. The sequence continues at coordinate 247,470 of JARUHQ010000003.1, forward strand.
ACATGGGGATCTCGTAAACCGTGAGAGATACAGGGTCGGTTTATATGTACTAATTTTTTCGATAGTTATGATATGTCATTATCATCAGGGTACGGAAAAAAAACCAAATCCAAAATATCCAGGTCCGTATATGAAAAAATAAAGTTGATGGTGGTGGGCCGAAGACAAAACGTCGGACTGCAAATGTGACAACGTCATCTTGTAGGAAAGAAAAAGTGGCAATGATGAACTGCCATTCATTTTGAAAATTTTCCAGGAAAAAATCAAAACGATTTCATGAAATTTCAGTTTTTTTCGGATATCTCCGGAAGTAGTGGAAAATTTCCAATTTTCTCGACAGCATTTCATTGAGCACAAAATTACGCAACTTTGCCACAATTTAACCGACCCTGTATCTCTTACGGTTTACGAGATCCCCATGTTACCCCTCGAATTTGGTCCATCGTACGCCTGGGACGAATAATTAGAAAAGTACTCAAATAAGTGATTACACATCATGTTGTTTTTAGGAAAGCAAAAATATCTCGTTTTCAATCTCTATTTATCACATACATCCAGCATCCGTCCGTGCGTATTCAGTCCGACTAAATCACATGTAACAACAACCAAAGCCTCATCACAAACTATTCCAAACTATCTGATCCCACGTCGGCCGGAAAATTTGTATCGCATCCTCCGGTCACATCCAGCCAAAGTAAATTTCACGCGGGAATTATGGCGAAAGTGTTTTGTTAGTTCTGGCGAATGCGCTTCCAAAAACCGCAACTATTTATGGTCCTGGATGAGTGAATCGTAATCCCAAATGTTTATGAGTGGGGATTGTTATGATCGGATCGCGGTTAATGGATGAGGTTGGGTGAGAACTGCTACATTATTTAGGCTGATATCGGTCAGTTGATAACAAATTTAAAGCTTCCCGTTTTCATCGAAATGATGAGTGTATGCAAAATTTGAAAATTTGAGAATATACTGAAAACTTCATTTTTCTAACGAAAATGAAAGATTGAAAATATACGAGATTGCACAATTATTATATTATTATTATATTCATGTTTCAAACATTTATATCATTTGTACTGGAAAATCTAGCTTAAAGGAAATAAAAAACAAGAAAATGAACTAACCATGATGATGACTGAAATCAGATATAAGACTTCCTTCTACACCTTTTTCAATTGTAGTTCAAAAAGCATCAAGTTGATTTCAAAAAGGATCAATTAAATTTCAAATTAGTCAATTCAATTTCAAATAGTATCAAATGTATTTCAAAATTATCAATTCAATTCGAAAATGCGTCAATTGTATTTCAAATTAGTCAATATTTCAAAAAGTGTCAAATGTATTTCAAAATTATCAATTCAACTTCAAAATGCGTCAATTGTATTTCAAATTAATCAATTCAATTTCAAACAATTCCATTTCAATTTCAAAATCCATCATTTTAATTTCAAATCTTATCATTTTTATTTCAAAATCAGTCTACTACATTCTAATATGTGATGTATGATAGGAACCAGGAGCGTTCCAACAACAGGGTGAATGAAAATATCACACCCATCTAACCTTTGCCTGTGCTTTTTCAGTTTTGAAATTCAAATGATGCAATACGAAATACATTTGATATTTTTGGAAATACAAATGACCATTTTGGAATTTGAAGTGTTAGTTTTTGAAATTGAATTGATAATTTTGAAATACAATTGATGCTTTTTGAAATCCAAATGACTAATTTGAAATACAATTGACGCATTTTGAAATTGAATTGATAATAATTTTGAAATACATTTGATACTTTTAAATAAAATTGACTAATTTGAAATACAATTGATACCCTTTGAAATCCAAACTGACTATTTGGAAATACAATTGACCATTTTTGAACTAAAGTTGGAAAAGGTGTAGAATGATGATACTTACGAGAATTATTGCTAGATTTTAGTGAAAAACAATAAATCTCCAATATTCAGTAAGATATCAATAAGCAGGCGAAGGATAACTAAAACCTTTCACACCCGTTATATTATCGTTTTCAGTTGTTTTTTTAACAAGTTTTTATCAAACACCATTTTCCTTTGCGAGCATCTCTGCTGTCGCTCAAAGCTTTCAATTAATCAAATTATAATATTCATATCACAAACATTTTTCATCAATCACCATGATTAGATAGATGTATCGATGAACTTTCTCATCGAGTATATTATCAAGTAGAAAATGAATGACTAATTTATTTTCTTTCTCGTATATACTACGCCTAATGAAATTCACTGATAATCCAATAAAAATGTCAATATCGACCTAATTTCCGTATATCAAAGATCGGCTCTCGGCTGAAATTCGTTTATCATTATCGATTCTTTATTAACTCCGTCGTAACTTCATAAAAAACTGCCCAATAAACATGGACATCATGATAGACCAAAGCACATATCAATACATAAAATCCCAGAAGACATTGAATGGTGGCAGTGAAAAACTCCTGTGAACGAAGGATCGTATCTGAAAATATAATGTCCTCTAAGCAGTTTTATTGACATCCTTTGGTCATTTTCACTCTATTCCAGGATCTTTTCAGTCTTATTTTCCGAGAGTTGGTGTATAAGAGCCTTCGAATGCACTAATGCTGGTTGATCAATTTAGTATTTTTAAGTCTTCTTGAGGTCTGAAGCCGAGGTCAATCACGAATAAGAAGAATATTTGTTAAATAGACAAATGTGTTGTGGCATAAGTAGAAAAAATATAGACCTGACGATTTCATAGTCCACCGAAGGAGAAAGCATCGCCTGAAAAACTTCCGTATTCGTGGAAATTACTTTGGGGTTAGTAGAAAGGAATCCAGGGATCCGAAGGAAATTTCAATTATCCAAGATTTTTTTCTCCATAAGAACTTAATAGCTCTCCTATAAGGAAAATTAAATCTCGAGCTTCTTAACTGTCAAAACGATGTTCCGCCCAAATTAAGAAGATTATTTGGCGCATTTAACTCGACGGCAAGCTCAGTGAGAGATACTGGAAGAATTACGGAAATCTGGTAAAATTATTTCTTCGTGAGTCGGAGTATTACACGATAAAAGGTATAAAGAAATGAACCTGAATTTGCTGCCCATTTTTCTTGTAACTTATACAGGATTCAATCCAGCGTCGTTTCAGGATGTGTATGTATTCAATCGCAAGAAAATTAATTGTTGGTACAGGATTACTCGTTAATTTTGATGTATTAACAAATAAATTATGGTTCACAATAAATGTTCGAAATATTGATCATTTACTTCAATGCATAGATTGCACCGCTGTGCTGTCATTGACTAGCGAATCCTTTGGAATTTTCAGGGAATAGCTTGTACATGGGTACAATTCGGCATATCCTTGCTAACCAATCTTCCTGATAACGAACAAATGTTTCGTAGACTGAATATTTCAGATGACCCCAAAGTAAAAAATCTAGAGGGTTGAGATAAGGAGAACGCCCAGGCCACGTGACCTCTTCTTCCAATCTGATAGTACCAAGCAGGTTTTCTTTCTTTATATAGCCCAAACAGCTCATTTGCGGACATATATTTATATAAAACATCAGAATCATTTTCAACAAGAGACGAACTGAGACAGGGAGGAGGACTAAGCCCCGTATTGTTCACGGTATACATTGATGAGATAATCAAGAAATTCTCTTCAAGAGCAAAGAAACAACATGTGGGATATAGATACCTTAACAGAACGGATATATCAGAAGGAGCATTTGCCGACGACGTAGTAATAATAACAGAATGAGAAAAGGACTTACAAAGTAATATGGAGATATGGAACAATATACTAAGGGAATACGGGATGAAATTGAATATAAATAAAACAAAAGTTATGGTGATGGGAGACCAACAAAAATCAATAAATATTCAATTGGAAGGAAAACACATTGAACAGGTGGATAGTTTTAAATACCTGGGAGTAGAATTAGAAGACAGTGGAAGGCAAGATATAGAGGTGAATAGCAGAATTGAGAAAACTTTGAACCTATATTATGCAATGAACAAGTATTTCATAAGCAAAAAGGAAATATCAAGAAAAACAAAAGTGAACGTATTTAAAACAATTTACAGACCTATACTAACATTCGGTTGTGAATCCTGGGTGTTGACAAAAAAACAAAAAAGCAAAATCCAAGCCGCAGAAATGAAATACCTAAGAAGGGTGAAAGAGTCACAAGAAGAGACAAAATTAGAAATATAAAAATAAGGGAAGAACTTGACGTGCAGTCTACACTAAATTTCATCGAAAAACGGCAACTGAGTTGGTGGGGCCACTTACAAAGAATGAGCAATTCAAGACCGGTCAAACAAGTATGGGAGACAAAAATACAAAAAAGTAAGAAACGCGGGAGACCGAGACAGACATGGGACGGAGCTATAGGAGAAATATTAAAGAAGAAAGAGAAAACATGGAAAGAAGCGAAAAATTTAGCATTAAATAAAAAATAATGGATGAAATTCGTACATGAATTAGAGAATGTTTGAAACTAATTGTAATTACCCTACACCATTATATGGTAATTGGGTTTTGATAATGTATATATATTTATATAAACAAATATACTTGTTTTGATTTCCCCTTCTCCTTGAGGTTTGAGTAAAATGTATATATCTTCTACATAGTCTGAAAAATTCATTATAATCTATTTTCCACTTCCTGCGTAATCAGAATATTGGTGGAAGAGCCTAAACAAAGATAGATGAATACGCATGTGATAATTTTGTAAAACCTTTTTATATCTTGACTGCAGGAAATGAAAACTTATAAGATATTGGTAGAGGAAATAGTCATCGAAATTGTTCCACAATCCCACCCTTCGATGAAATAAAAAAAGAATTTTGACAGAGCGCAGCTCGGCAAGTCTCAACCATATATATAATAACAACTATATGGATAACACCTATTCTTCTCTTCACGCGAAAGTGAAGCCAGTTTTGGAAAAACAAAAGACTGTCTGGCTTGCTAATGATGAAATGTGCGCATGCGCGGGTTTTGACGAGTTGAAATCCACTGACGTTTTCAGAATTCCACAGGTTAGGTATATTTGTTAACCCAAATTATGTTAATGGGCGTCAATATAGTTATAAATGTACTTACTGAATGTTTACAGAAGTGATTAGTGAGTGATAACAGTGATTGATCAAAAATTAGCCCACGAATCTTGTTCCGATGACTTTATCGTCAAAGGTTTCTATGCAAATCGCAAGTATCGCTTTGTAGATCACATCCATTTCTGCATTTATCATCAACTATCATTCAATATCGTCAAACAATCCATCGATGAATGAATATTTGAAAAATATATGTCATGATGAAATAAAAACATCAAATTGAAGGTTACGTGACACATTTGATTGATTTTTAATAATTATCATACGTCTGTGTCGCTCACTAGAAAGCTACTCTCCTCCATGATGAAAACGAATGTCGATTCCTAATTCAAACTTGCGCATGCGCATATTCGCGATTGGTCCCGCAGACTGTCATTTGTTTTATTTCTCGGCTTCAGCTCTGGTATCCATGTTACCTATATAGTTATTATTAGATATATGGTCTCAACACCCTCTCTTCCCGTTTCAGACGCCAAATTCTGGGTGGGGCGCGGTGCCAAACCCTCCCCTCAGGGCATTCGAGTGCCCGATGAGAATGGCAAAGAGGCGCCCCTCAAACGTTACGACGGCAAGACGCTGGTGCTCACTCTGCCAGGCGATCTCACCGTCTTCGACATTGGCCACTTTGGCGTCTGGTGCGAGCAGTTCACCGTCGATTTTGGTCACGTGATCATCCCCTCCAACACGCTCAACGCCGCCCCACCCTCCCTGAGGATGCTGGGAGTCAGTCCGCAGGTGAGAAATTTTTTTTTGAGTACCAGCTGAGTGATGAGTGCGTCTTAAGTCCGCGTCTCACGGTCAAACTGTTTGATCTAACTGTAGAAGTGTGATGTCATCATTGACGTCACATCAAACAGAAGCTGAAATTAGAACATGTTCTAAATATTTTACTTGTTTGATGAAAAAGTAAGGTTAGGGTTGTTTGTTGACCCAAAAAATCGAAACGTCAGAATACTTAAACTTCAGTTTTGGACTGTTGGAAATGTCTGCTGCTTGAAATTGGACCGAGGAGCAAGTAGCGTTCCTAATGGATCTCCATAGAAGCAAAGAACTTTTGTATAACATCAGACAAAAAGATTACTATTAGAGAGATAAGGTGTCAGATGCATTGAATGATATTGCTAGTAATTCTCACGACCAAATAACTGGTAGGTATTCTGAATCACTCGTCATTCTTTCAATGGATAATAAGTAGGTACCTACAAATATATTCCATAGAATCAGGAGTTAAGGCATTGTTCAATGTTTTGCAAACACAGTTCAATAGGGAACTGAGTTAGTTTCGTTTCTACTCCGCTAATCTCTGAAGGGGCGCGCAACTTACCATGAAATAAATGTTTAGAGATTTTGGTGTATTATTATATATTGTTGAAAAAGCGAGATTCCATCTTGAATGTAGATTTCTCTTTCGTTATGATCAATCAATTTCTAAAATGTTTGAACAAACTTCTTCAAATCGTGTGAACAGGATTTCTGCACATTTCAAATATTTGAATCAAATAGACAGAAATGACGTCACGTCAAACAAATTTGATCAAATAGTTTGACCGTGAGACACGGACTTTACGAAATATATCTAATGGTGGATTTATGCAGCGATTTTAAGTCATAAGATTTAAGTCGTAAGTTTTTAGTCATAAGTCGTAAGAAGTTCAATCACTGGTTTTCAATGTTACCATTCATACACTGCTTGACATAAGTTTTAAGTTGCAAGTCATAAGTTTTAAGTCATAAGAATGTTGGCCAACTGTTATCTCTTATGGCTTAAAACTTAAAACTGATCATATTTGCGCATGCTTTCGAAGTTTTCAATTCTGTGACGGTTTTTATAGGTTAATCGGTCCGATTCTTTAAAAAGTGGTTAACACAGTGGATACATCAGTAACGTTGTTAACAACTACTTTTTTAACCACTAGATTTTCCACTATTCATATGTGGTATTCTTCAAATACGAAATTTATCAAGGTTGCTAATTTCTTACATTTCCACTCAGTGGGTAAATAAATGCGGAAAAGTTAGTAACTCCTCTTCTTTTTTATTATAGTTTGCTGTTTTTCTGCAATTTCAACGTCAATCTAACCTCATTTTCTTTCTGTGTCCGGGACTGCCAAGTTTTTCGTGAATTATTACAGGAATAATAATTATATGTTTTGTCAATGAACCTAGTGAGGTAGGTATAAATGTATCCCGGAATGCATATTATTACACATCAGGATCATTGCTCATTGATTCAGCTAGGTATCTAATTTTTCAGTAGCAATACATTCTACCATGTTGAACATCATTGGTTCTATCAGAGACATCATTAACATTAATATTCTTGGTTTGTATAATTTCATAAGGCTCTATATAATTGGATGCTATCTGTTTCTTGAGCATATATATGTAGATATTTTTATGATAATATTTTTTTCAGTAGGAAGGTCAATAATTTCGATTATCCTACCATATAATTATTTCCTGAGCGACTCAAATCCAGACAAATGTAAGAAATTTCCTTCATAACTGCCTCTTCAAATATATATCACCTTTATGATGAATTATTATTTCATTTCCACCAGTAAAATCTGGTGGATAAATTAGTCACTTTATCAGTGGTAAACCAACGACAAGTTGTTAAAAAATTTTTCCATTTTGACGTTAGAGAATTGAAAATTCGGAAAGTGATTCAAATAACAACTGACCTTCCTATTTGCCACTCAAATGACAGTTGTTGAGATAACCACTTCCTTAGAGAATCAGACCGATTGTCTGTGATTGTGTTGTTTATTCAAACTTATATCAGAATCATCAGATTATACAAAGAAACAATGGATATTGATGACTGAAATTGTAAAGTGACCACTGACCCTGAACCACAGAAATTGACCAATGGGAGAAGTTACCCTTAAACCATGACAGTCCTTAATAATTCCTGCATAAATGGTCTTTTTTTCTTTATGTCTTAAATCTTATTACTAAAAACTTACGACTTAAAACTTATGACTTAAAATTGCTGCATAAATCCACCATAAGTGGAAACTATTTTTGAAACGAGCAACAAGTGATTATCTGCTCGTGGTCTACCAGATATTCAAATTCACACTGCGTTTGATATTCTTAATTAGATAAGACTCTTTTTCTTACAACTTTTCATTCATTCATTCCAATTTGGGCCATAAATATAAAACTCACGCCATTCTGAACCCGCCATCTCGAATGTGTGAGGAATTTTGAAAATCAATTCATAATCGTAGGTCAAGAGGGTATAGAATATAAAGTCTAATTCCACCAAAACTGTATATCATTCAATGTATTCTACAGACTCATATCAGTTTAAAAAAATGACATGTCTCGAGAGATTAATCTCTCATCATCGGCTTACAATTAAGTACCTACATCTAAAGAGATGATCTCTCGGAACATGTCCTTTTTTTAACTGATGTTAGTCTGTAGACTACCGGGTGTAACAGAATCATGCTACACCCCCCGTATCTTCGTTAGTTTCAAAGGTATAATTCATTGAAATTTGGAACATGCTATGAACATATAATAAGCGTCACTTTATGACCTACAAATGATTTTTTTTCACTTCCGGTTTCGCCGGGAGTAATGCCAACTTTCGATTTTTGCATGGAACACTCTGCATTTCTGAAATCTGCAGAATTTTATGAATCCGATGATATCAAATAAGTGACATTTTAAACGTAAAAATTTTCAATAATTTTATTTTCTTATTTTCTTTTAGTTGTAATTTCCATTGTATTTATCGCACATTTTATTACCAGCTATGAATAAATTCCTTATTGGTAGTAGGTACTAATGAATGGTACCGCGGTACCAATATGGTTCCATTTGAAAAAAATGAGTTTTACCGCAAAATCGACTATACGATGAACTTTATTTGCTCATAAAAAACGCAATTTAGTATTTTTGACGGGATTTAAATTTTTCTAGCATTAGACGGATCAATTGGAATAAATCGGAACTATCATGGCACACCTAACAGGGAAAACTAAAAATTGAATTTTAAAAAATTTTGACGTTTGAAATGTCACTTATGTGGTAACATTGGATCCAGAAATTTATGCAGATTTCAAAAATGTAATAATATACAGGGTGTCCCATTTAAAAATCGAGAGTTGGTATCACTTCCGGCGAAACCGGAAGTGAAAAACAAATCATTTGTAGGTCAAAAAGTGACGCTTATTATGTTCATAGCATGTCCCAAATTTCAATAAATTACTTCTGAAACTAACGGGGATACGGGCAATTCATAATCTCTGAAAATCTTCACGAACCTATACCTATTTTGATTTGAATAGGATCATAATTACAAATCTCGTCCGCGATCTTGAAGCTGCCATTCTGAATTGAAAGAAAGTTTCACAGCGTGAAACATACCAAATTAATATTCTTGTATGGATGGTTAGTTTGAATAAGTATTTCTCGCATGATTTTAAACGCTATGTTCAATGCTTCTTCGTGCTTATTGGAATGGCCGTACTCTCTGGTACTTTGTTTAAGTCTTAGCCAGCAGTGTCAATTGGTGAGACTACATTATGTGGATGTGTGCATGAACGGACTGAATCACAAAGGGATGCAAACCAGAAAAACTAAGCCAACAACAATTGAGATTAACTGCAGCTGGGTCTATTAGAAGGCACCTCTTCTTCTCACCTTCCAACACTTCTTATGGCAGAAGTTGCAGATATAGTGTTTAATGAATAATTGTCCTGACATGAGAGGGAATACAAGAGATTTGATGAACACATACAACAAGCTTCAGTCAATTCTTAAATGGCAACAAGAAACAGAACAGCCAGTGACCATTGTGGGATATTCAGTACACCAGAGGACTGAATACGGAGACTGACTGAGACTAGAGATACTGAAAAAGCGAGCATTGAGGCAGCGATTAAACTATTTTCATCTTTGTTGTAGTTATTATCCATCATACGCATTGTCTATTGGATCCTATTCCAACTGCTGATCTCGTTTTTCGCCAGGATATGTGCTTTTTGCTTCTCATAATACTTTTTCATTACTGTGGATATTATCAATACAAGGTCACTCACGGTCGATGGTACCTTAGACGTTTACGGAGAACGGGACGTAGGATTATTCTGAAAATTTGGTTTATTGGGTAATCAGTTTTGTTCTATCGATCTAAAATACTTTCAGCGTTGCGGCTTCTATCAAAAAGTAGCAAGAACTTTGTTATTTCAAATGGAACACCCTGTATTTTATTTCATTTTTAGATTCTTCCTGAAGAGCTGATTTCGTCGATCTATCATACTTGGGGTATAGCAAGAAAGATTACAGATATATAGGCTGTGAAAAATCGAGATTTTTCAACTTTAGGATTTTTTTGTGTCGAAACTAATCATTTCTGCTCAAAACGGCTTACATGTCCCTATCTTAACTTTTCATTTACTATCTACTGACATTCAATAGAAACAAATAGAGGGTGATGCAAAACTCTAAATTTTGAACCACCCGTATTTGTTTCTATTAAATGTCAGTAGATAGTAAATGGAAAGTTGAGATAGGGACATGTAAGCCGTTTTGAGCAAGAATGGATAGTTTCGGCACAAAAAATTCCTAAATTTGAAAAATCTCGATTTTTCACACCCTATATCTCTGTAATCTTTTTCGCTATACCCCAAGTATGATAGATCGACGAAATCAGCTCTTCAGGAAGAATCTAAAAATGAAATAAAATACAGGGTGTTCTATTTGAAATAACAGAGTTGTTGCTAATTTTTGATAGAAGCGGCAACGCCGCAACGCTGAAAGTATTTTAGATCGATAGAACAAAACCGATTACCCAATAAACCAAATTTTCAGAATAATCCTACGTCTCGTTCTCCGTAAACGTCTAAGGTACCATCGACCGTGAGTGACCCTGTATATTGTTGGAGTCAAAAATAAACTCATCATTCAATTATGTTAATCAAATCGATATGAATACCATTCGAAAAAAATAGTTTATGGTTATATAATTCATTCGAAATAGATACAGATAATGAATATAATGATGCTATTGTTATGGAATATTTTTCTTCTAATATTAAATAATTTCAGATAGCTACCCATTTTCCTAATATATATATATCGCTTCTCTTCCGCTTCCTGGCTTTAGCAAATCTGATCTGCCACTTTGCAAGTGACCCCTCACCTCAGAAGAAGACACATGACTTCTAATTCAAGTTTCTGTGTTGTTACAGAAGATACATCAACACCAACAACAACAACAACAAGCCACTACAAATAAAGTTTCAAGGCCATTGGTAGGGGGGCACTTGCAGCCAACTACGTTTCGACCACCTTCCCTTTTCAGTTTATTCAGTCGAAGAAACAGTGATCAACCAACTGTGTTCATGAATCAGCAAGGGGAAGTATTTGCTCAAAATCAAGTAGGTCAACAGTACCATCATAGAGCACAACCACTGGTTGGACACACAGTTCATCAGCAGACACCGTCCAATCAAGCATACAATCATATTCAACCATACATTCAAGCTCAACATCAACCTCAAGTTCAAGTTCAAGTCCAGCAGCAACTGATCAATCAACAGCAACTTCCGCATCATCAGTTGCAACATCAACCAATCCATCAGTTGGGCTATCATCATCAAAGCAATAATTTGCATGCTCAAATTCAACTGATGGCCAATCTGTTGCCGCCTCATCTTTCGCCACTTCATCAGAACACTCAGGTTCAGAATCAGTTTCAAACTCATCGAAATATCAACCAAATTCACGACCCTAATGCTCAGTCAACTTTGTACCTACCTGTGAATTTCAGTGAACAACAACAACAGAAACTGCTACAACAACAGCAACAACAACAGAACAACTTGGCCAGTATCGATCGAAGACAGTATCAAGAACAGTTGGCATATGATCAGGCAAAAAGGCAACAGGAGGAAGAATATTTGAGGAATAATTTATCGAGGCAACACAATAGGTTCATTTTGCCAACAAATCAAAATTTCAATATTTATGGTTAACGAAGTGTTTTATTCATGTTTGTATATGTTTGTGCCAAGGCATCGACTTTTCGAAATTTTACCCCGTTTAAGTATTTAAATCATTATTTATTTTGTATTTATGTGATTCTTCTTTCATTGGGCTGTATAAAATCTATTCGATATAATATATTTAATCATTTTTGGATTCCTCCAGATGACCGCTATACGATCCATACAGGGTATTCGACTATAAACAAATAAATAAGTAATAAAAAGTGAGGGAAAATACATCACAAATTTGGGAGGCTGCTCCAGATTCGCGATAGTGTATTAAGTAAAAAAAGTAACATTTCGAAAGTTATCGTATTTCCTTTTGCTTGCATACCTAATTTTTATATTTTGCATGTATGTTTTTACAAAGAATGGAATTCTTGCCATTTCAATACAGATCAATTATTATAACAAGGCCAGTTTTGAATTTACTAAGACTAATTTTTCATGTATAAAATGACTATATTTTGGATTTTCTATATTCAGTGATTATTCATAATCTATTGTATATATTTATAGGATGTATATATTTTATTTTCATGTGTATGAAGATATTCTTCATACATCATGTTTATACATGTATATCTCATTTTTAAACTCTCTTCATTAAAGCATATATAAAATACACTTGTTTTATTCAGAGAAGAACACAACCACGATTTTCTCTTTCTTCGAATATCAAGGTAATGATAAAAACATTTTTAAAATGTATAGACTAAACATTCTTTTCCACTCATTAACAGCATTAAAAAATATTTTGATTCTATTCACAGGAAAATTCTCTTCACAATCTTGAAAATATATCCCAATTAACTTTGTCAGTATCTGATGATTATCATTCAGGAATTTCAAAAATATACAGAGTGTTTCATAATAAATGCGCAGGACTTCAGGATATGATAGCTCTTTCAAGAATATGAAAAAGAGTTCCTATTGACTTACCCTCTAAAATGCACCATTTTCGACATACAGGGTGTTGAAATAAAAAAAAATCGTTTTTTGCGAATATTTCTGGAACCGTTTATCGCACAGAAAACAGATTTTGTAGACATTTTCTACTTATAATAAGCTATGTTTTGGGCTGATTTATTACTTTTTCAAATTCATAATTCATAATTGGTGAAGATTTTGAAGGGGTAGTGGGTGTTATTTCCTCCAACTTTTACGCCACTGGAAAAAGTACAATTTTGAGCCTCCTATTCAAACCGCCAATGTTTTCTACACAAAAAAGGGACTATTGTTTATAAGCTCTAAAGTTGACCGTTTTCAAGAAATATCAACTTTCATGTTGAAAAACATGGTAAATTTTTTTAAATAATTTTTTTCATAATTATACAAAATTTATTTAAACGTTAGAACAAGTAACAAAACCAAACGTTAACTTCATATTTGCAAAATAAAAAAAAACAAATCATACTTAGTTAAATTAAGTGTTGGAAAAGTCCGCCGTTAGCTTCAATGCACGAAGCAATTCTTTGTTGCATTGACTGTCTAACACGTAGGAAAATACCCGGAATGTTCCGAATTATGTTGCAAGAAGCAACAATGCGCTATCTTAAATTGTCAACATTTTCAACTGGAGTAGCGTAGACTAGGGTTTTAAGATGGCCCTGTATGTCGAAAATGGTGCATTTTAGAGGGTAAGTCAATAGGAACTTTTTTTTCATATTCTTGAAAGAGCTATCATGTCCTGAAGTCCTGCGCATTTATTATGAAACACCCTGTATTTAGGAAGATAATAAATATTCTTGTCAACTAAGTAGACGATCTATGTCCGAAATATTGAGCCTAATGAGTTGAACATCAATTTGAATCCAGCAGATGTTTCATTGAAACCTCACACAAACTAGTTCACCATTGTTTATAAAATCAGTATTTCACCAGATATGCCATATCAACATCATTTATCAATAAAAAAATATTTTTTTCATAATCAGCTGAATCTGCCAGCAGGAAGTAATGGTAATACAGAGACTGATATGAGGCATTACATCCTCACAGACAAACACTTTTCCATGTTTGTTGATGATATCAATAATGGACTTATTTTTGTGGAATCGCCAAATTTAATAATTTAATTTTGCATTATTGCAGTCCAAACTCAACTGTGAAGTCTTATCGGATTCCTCAGCATTTGAGGTGAGATGGGCCGTAGCCGGAGAGAGCATTGTTATTCAACTTGTTGCAAAATTAGGTGAGTTAATACTATTTATTATTGATCCAAAGTTCAACTCCAATATAATCCGAATATACCTGTGATGTCTTGGACTTGGACCATCAGCGGTCATCAAGATAATTGTTGATGAAATGATTTCCTACCAATTACTTTTGGATGCAACTTGTACATGCACCTTCAATAATATTCAATTTCTGCATCTCTCGAAATGAAAGTGGATATGAAAGTATAATCATCAACAGATTGCTTCACTCTTTTGAATGGGACCATACACAGGAAAAAAAACTCATCAAAACCACTCTCTGGTTTTGACAATTCAATAATTTTGATGTCGCTCGGCCGAAATTATTCTGCATTTCGCGAAATTTCAACGATAAGAAAAGCTGTACTGTACCGAATTGTGGTGGCACTATTCGTCAATTTTCGTCTTAAACTCACTGAGTAATTTTACGATACTTTGCGAGAGAGGCGACCGATCTGTTGAACATATAGAAAACCACCATCTAATTCATCAAATTATATGAAACTTTGCAATTCATTTAAATTAATTATATTGATGATTGTGTTATATTTGTTTTCTGATACCTACCTAATCATTCAATTGATGACTGCAATCAGAAGCATGACTGCAGGTTTTCTTGAGATTTCACTTACTTATTTAGTAAATATTTCAAGAGTTCGGTCCTGATAATTCAATTCATAATAGTTCTCTTAACGTTCCTTGACATTATTTAATACTTAAAGTGCAATAAATTTTTGATTGTTTAGTAATAAACTCCTAATTATACAGCACAGATCTTCGAATGACATTTCACTAAAATATTTCATAATGATCATGATGAATTACGACTGTGGAAGATTTATTAGGCAAACAAATGAAATTATTTGAAAAAATTACACTTCTACACCCAGGAGATGAAATGTCATAAGAATACGAATTCAATACAAGTTAAGAAGTAGCAAATTCTCATATGTGCAATAAAATGTTACATCATCGCAGCGTTTAATGAAGACTAAGATATAAGAACCTTGAGGAATTCCTTTCTCTCCCAATATTATTGTAGACTTGATTATTCGATCCTTAAAATCAGTATTATCAAAAGTACAGATAGGTACAGGGTGAATCAATGAAACGGGAAGATTTCTCCCTTTATCATTGCAACATATTCCTCTTTTATAGCTCACCCCTTCATTTTCATGCTACTCCTCTATGATCAAGATTGAAACATTGAAATATTGTGTACGACATATGTGATTATGCATTTTTTTCTCGAGTATCTACGGACTATCACGCTTTTGATATTCAACGTATCTACTGCATCTTATTTGCAACGGAAAAGATAGACCTACAAGTTATTGGGACCTTTTGTATCTCTCACGTAGAAAGATTTATAAATAGGTACTGACCCCGAAAACTGCAGAAACCGAGGAAAACGCGAAAGAATGGCTCAGCATTTTCCTATATGTAAAATTCGGGGATAGGCGATATAATAACCATGAAAACTCTTCTCTTGCGGAAATGCAGATAAGAGGAAATGTCGAGATGGCGAAATAATATGCATGTGGTATAACGATTATAACAGTTTGCTCGAAGTTGCGATTCCTGTATTGAAAAGTTGGTCAAAATCATTATGTCACAGTTTTGCATTGGAAAATTTTAATTCGTTAACATATGGAAAGTGACAGATTTTCGCATGTAATACAACAAGTGTATTGATGATTATCGAAACAAAAATTCCTTCGATTTTGAGAAACAAATCATCAATAACACAAGTTGTATTTGTTCAGATTATTTCATGAATAAAATCAAAGCCATTTTGATGATTAACTATTTATTGTTAATATTAATATAAAACGTACAGTTTGTGTTATGCAACCAACAATACATTTATGCCATTGTATGATGTAGGCAAGATTACCTATGCACTAGGTACTACTGAGCTGTTTGATTGTTGTCACAATTTGTGTGGTTAGGATACATTAGATTAATTCTAATTTTATTAATGCTGAAATTGTCTAGAATTTGTGGAAAATGAAATGAATTAATAGTGTGTGTTTATCATGGTTCAGACGAAAATTTGGTGTAGTGGCATTCATTTATTTACCAGGGAATCGGAAAATACTATGACAGATTGCAACTAGTAAGTCGTTGTTTAATTAAACTACCCTACTGCCTTACTGCCTACGAATCAGAAAGCGAAATACAGAAACGAAAACACAGCATGTAGGTATCCAATAGCCAATCAAGAGCCGAAATACAAAATCGAAAACATGGTGTTATTGTTAATCAACACAATCATTTCAACCAATCAAAAACGTGTATTTTAGCATGAATGAAATAATCTGGTGAAGCACTGAATTTCCGGATGGATTGAATTGTTTGTTGTTTAAATCATAATAGCTATTATCTATATAAAATAAAGCTCCTTGACCAAAAACGATATTTTAATCGTTGATATGCGAAGAAATTCAATTGATGTATGTACCTTAATATGGGGAACTGATGCAATAGAAAGTTGAATATTCTCCTCGTCTATTCACACTGAGTTTGTGACACAAAAAGATTAATCGTTATCGCTCCAATCTCTCCTCTCTGGATGAACCTCGGGATGAACACCCCAACCCAACTTTTTATCTTCGTTTATTTCCCTCTGTGCTGTGGAATATTCACGCATGCTTGAAAAATTGTTCTTCCAGATGATGGGGAATACATGTCATTCGGACCTTCTGGCGAGGAAATGGACAGCGTCATGATTGGCGGGGACGTGGTCGTTGCATGGGTGGACAAAAAATCGCTCAAAGGTTATGCTGAAGATTATTACCTTGCAGACAAATCCCAATGTTCCGGGCCCACCGGATCTTGCCCCGATGTGAGACTTGAGGTAAGTTATCTCAATTGCAACGCATGTTAGTTAGACTGAGAACTTTTTTTGTTCAAAAAGGTTCATCAGTTTAATGTAACGAGGTTTGTGTTGTAAAGAAATTTCTTTAGAATATGGCAGTTCAGAAGCGTTTTGAAACAACACATAAGAGTTTTGCGTAGTTTCATTCGTTTAGATTTGTGATCATTAAATACAAAAAAGAGTGGCCCATGAGGGGATCGAACCCGCGACCTTCGCGTTATTAGCACGACGCTCTAACCAACTGAGCTAATGGGCCAGATATTTTAACTTTGACAAAATAACATAGTAATATTACAAGACTAGAAAATCTCATAATAGATGTAGATGAATTGTAAGGGAGGGGGTCGTGAAGATTCTCAAGTACTCCGTCCTATAAGATATTTTATCGTATCATTGAAGATTAAGACATTATTATATGAAATCTCTATGGATAATTATCAACAACGTACCAGAATAATACTCATAATAGTCATAATACATTAGTTAGCATAATTTGCGTCAGTTACGAAGATATATAACACTTTAGATACAAGTATTATACGTTAGATAACAAATTTATTGATTTTCTATTTATTTTCTCATCGCCGTTGTCAAATTTTGGATTCAACACCGTCTCGTACATTGCTGATGTTGACTCGGCTCCCGCCTCGTAACCAAGCAATGTCCTCGAATATTATAAATCGCATAATAATCTCGATAGTGTTGATATGATAAATATCACAACAGTCGCCTGAATTGATGTAGAAATAATTAGGTATATTGTGAAGGTACTCACTGTCAATATTTAAGCGTTCTCAAATCGAATTCATATTATTTATTAAAATTTCTGTCTCGGTTTGAATTATACCGAGAATTCTTTATCTATCCATTTCAATGTGTCTGATACATAACCTCTGAATTCACTTTAAAATTGGAAGCTATTCTCGTTGCTGGAACTATTTCGATGTTGATGACAGCGGGTGAGATCATTCAAAAGAGTACGGCTACAGTTTTATGTGCGGCTTGCTGCTTGCATCACTTTGATATCACAGTATCACCAAACCGAAGAGAAGATTCTTTGGTATCACAGATGTTTGCTAGGAGTCAAGGACGCACTAACTCGTACGCGCTTGCGCACTAAGTACTTCTATGGTACTGTATTTCTGGTTGCGTGATTACTGGCGCTAGCAGGCGAATGGTGTCAAGTTTGTTTATGTACGCTGGTGTCAATATCAATAAAATTTGTCCAAACTAAACTAACTCAATCAATCAGTAATTTACATAATCGAGGAATTGTCATATAGAAGTATTCAAATATCATCTTGAATATGGAAATAAACAGTACTTGATATCGAATCAAAACCACCTGAAATTTTAGATACCGCTGAAGTTACACTTTTGGCAAGACTTCCTGTGAAATGAAAGTATTCGGAGTCGTAGGAAAAATAGTGTACAAAACTCGTTGGAAAGTGCATTTCCTTCACTCGTTACTCGTGTGAAATATGTCACTTTCCACACTTGTTGTGTAATTATACTATTTCTAATCTGTGGTTAAGTTTCCCCTTACAGGAATTTGAGCCTCTTGCAGAAAAGTGCTGAGCATTCAAAATAAAGCAAATGATCTGCAAGTCCAGCGAAGTTCTCGCAGTAGCGGCAAAGTTTACAGAATATAATATTAGATTCTGTGAACTTTGATAGCGGCAACTAGTTTTGCCCATCTTACATCATATCTAGTTTCCTAATGAAGAAATAAGATTTTGGTGAGCGCAGTAGTAATAATTTTTTGTGGTAGACTAGTTATATTAGTTTGCCCTTCGTTCGTATTTTTTTTTATATAATAATTTCTCTAATGATTCTATTATTTTTCCTCAGATATACTGGAAGGTTGCAACCCCAAAATAGTTCGAATCTTTGAAAACAAAAAAGTCGAAAGGGGGGTTTCGATCCTGAAATACCTAATTGTCATTATAACCTACTTTTTTTTCAGAGCGATACCAACACCATTCGCCTCTTGAACGCCGCCACTGTCAACGGTTACTCGATCGTCACCTACCAGCGCCCTCTGAGGGCATCCGACCAGTACGACAGACCCATCTTGACCAATCGTTCGCAAGCCATAATTTGGGCTACAGGACCCCTCAACCAGAGGAATGAAGTCTCGTTCCATACCAGCTACCTCAAGAAGAACGCTTTCATAGATTTCGGCAGGCCTGCTAGATGGAATTGTCCAATGCCAGAGAATGATCAGCCCCCTATGTCGCCTACTGTCCAGGTAAAATATACGGAAAATGGACCAAACCAAGGTGGATATAGGATGGCGAAACAGCTTCCTATCAACAAGCACTAGAATAAACTGTAGACCTTTGCCTACTTGATTGCATACCGTAGTAATATTTCCTGAAGTTATCAGAGATGGCGACATTCCTTGTGTCGGTAAAACAGAAACTGTGCATCTGTCATACTTTTATCAGTTTCATCTGTTCTGGATGAAAAATGACTGAGAAGAGTCAAAATATCAATATTCATTCAAGATTTATCGAAAATTTATTGTTTTAATGTCGTTTCAAGTCACGTCTGTCAAATGTGAACCACAGAAATACGTAAGCAACACAAATCTTCTTCGATAATCGATCTTACCGCCATCTTCTTTCAAGTCGTGGAAATATTAGTACCTTCTCAAACGGTCTACAAGTTTTTCGCAGAAACTATATATCCACCTTGGACCAAACCAAGACTCTGTCAAATCAAATTCAAGATGGATACCTTGAGGCATACAAACCGTTTGAGTGCATTAGAACTCTCTAGCTATTTGAACCTTGTGATTTTAATTTAAAACAGAACGAATTTAAACATTCATTTGTGGATATCCTGTGTTTAGTCTATATTGTCATTTGTGAATTTTCTCATAAAATTGAAGATAGAGCTACAAAAACATGCCACATGCCTACTTGTTGTGTTGTTAAGTGTGGGAGTCGAGGAAATCGTGATGATGTGAAGTTTTTCAATATACCCAGTGTACTACATTTTGCGCACCAAACGGAATTGAATGAACTCTCAAAAATCCGAAGAGAAATATGGTTGAAAGCAATCAAAAGGGAAGATCTCACAGAAGCTAAACTAAAGTATGTGCTAAACATTTTTTGAAAGGTAAAAAGTCACATAACTTTTCATGAAGGTATTCGTTGCGAAATGTGGTTTCAAATTTTAGGAAAACCAGCTGCTTTAACTGATCCATCAGAGTGAAAGGATCGATGCCTTGAATGACTCTGATTTTTTCCTTATACCGTAATGCAATGTCTTTATCTTCAGTCTCTAACGATAACAGATAATTACTTTTATTATCATAAGACATTGTATTCCCTTTGGAAACCTTCAAAAAGGAAATTCAAACTATAAACACAAAAACACATGTAATTAAATAGACAAAACACTCCGTGTGTGCCTCAAGGCAGCCATTTTTGATCACGTGTTCTGGATCTGGATTGGCTTATATGCGAATGAAATCATAGTGTGTGAATAAAGGGAATGTATATCCCATGGACGTATAAACACAGATCAACTGTCAGATTACGGAGTGTTTTGACTAAGACTATTCTGTTCAGAAATCAATAGTAACATTGAGGACCTGTTTCAGAAATCGCAATTCTATGTCAGTCACTATATCTACAAAATAAATAAAGTAACCTTAATATAAAACTTTGTTTTATTACATCATTTTATCTTTCTACATTAACTTTGAGTTACCTACCTATAAAGAACAATAAAATTATCACAGGGGTTTAATAATATCATGTTATTTATTCAACTTAGGATACTTCTGCCGTTAGATGTTCGATTGATTATAAGGGTTGTCAAAATAACTGATATTATTTTTTTATTCATTTCATATACCTATAGCTACTAATTCAATGAATAGCTCATATTTGAACGTGTACTTAGTTTTGAATCGTCCATTGAATTTTATTGACAACGAAATAAAACTTCTCGATACGTTAATCACGTACGCCACTGTAGCGGAGGGAAATGGGAGGAACAATCACAGTCTATCGTTTCCAACTCTCTTCCCTTCAACCCGACTGCCTACGAACTCTAAGCCTTCAAAACAATGTGCGATGAAGGTATAGGCGTGCTGTGTCCATCTGTGTTTATACGTCCATGGTATATCCAGTACACAGAATTAAAAAAATACTAATAGTATCGCATACACATATTTGCTGGTGGGAATTTTTTGCCTCTCTAGACCCCTCTTCTCTGCAAGTATACCGCAATCCAAATCATGAAGTATGAAAAACATCAAATGATTTGAACCTAATCAACACAAAAATTGATGAATTTTTCAACAAATCTGAATAAATCTGGAGAATAACGACAATAGCTGGTCGTACCTACCTTGATATTATAGAATAATGGTGTTGAATTACCTACTAATTTATCTTTTTGTCATTATATGACTATGAGTAATCATATGATGATATTGTTGAATAGGTACCGTCAAGGCATGTACCTGCTGATCAAGAAGATGCAGATGAATACGAGGTACCAGTTGAAATAACAACAAAAAGAACCAATGGCAGGCGTCGTGGAGGTAACCAAAGAGGAAATGCAAGACCTCAAGAAGACAGCTATGAAGATTCGGAGAATAGTGCTTCTGGAAAAAAGGAACAGGCACAGGTTTGGGCTTTTGAGTCTATGAAAATTTTATTCCATAAGCTCCATTACCGAGGTCAGGTGTATTTGAGAACCTCTTGCACTAAAGCCTAAAACTAATCATTACTAAAACTAATCATTGCGTCATTGCTAAAAGGCCGTTCACAAAGTTGTCATGAACTATTCAAATACTTTGAAAATGTATCCAAGGATAATCGTAACACCGTATTTTATAGGACGATATACCGGGTGTAACAGGATCATGGTACACCCCTCGTATCTCCGTTATTTTCAGAGGTAATTCATTGAAATTTGGGATATGCCATGAATATAAAATAAGCAGCACTTTTTGACCTGCAAATGATTTTTTTTTCACTTCCGGTTTCGCCGGAAGTAATGCCAAATTTCGATTTTTGAATGGAACACTCTGTATATTATAGCATTTCTGAAATCTGCAAAATTTTCTGAATCCGATGATATCAAATAAGTGACATTTTAAACGTAAAAATCTTCAATAAATCTATTTTCTTATTTTCTTTTAGTTGTAATTTCCATTCTATTTATCGCACATTTTATTACCAGCTATGAATAAATTCCTTATTGGTAGTACTAATGAATGGTACCTCGGTACCCATATGGTTTCATTTGAAAAAAATGAGTTTTACCGCAAAATCGACTATGATGAATTTTATTTGCTCATAAAAAACGCAATTTAGTATTTTTGACGGGATTTGGATTTCTCTAGCATTAGACGGATCAAATTGGAATAAATCGGAACCATCATGGCACACCTAAATGGAAAACTAAAAATTGAATTTTAAAAAATTTTGATGTTTGAACTGTCACTTATGTGGTAACATTGGATCCAGAAATGTATGCAGATTTCAAAAATGTAATAATATACAGGGTGTTCCATTTGAAAATCGAGAGTTGGTATCACTTCCGGCGAAACCGGAAGTGAAAAAAAAATCATTTGTAGGTCAAAAAGTGCCGCTTATTATATTCATGGCATATCCCAATAAATTTCAATCAATTACCTCCAAAACTAACGGAGCTACTCCTATTACACCCGGTTTTATCAAGGACAATATGGTTTTTCATATAGGCCCAGACGACAAGGAGAAGGATTGTCCAAAAGGGCGTCTCCTCACAGGGTGTTCCTCCTCCTACCCCAGTGAAGAAAAGAGACGCCTGGGAAATTCCACCTATACAGTGTTATGAGCCCGAAGATGGAGTTTTCTATGCTCAAATGGGACCTACAGGTGGAAAAAGGGGTTACCCTGCCATTACAGGTGAGAAAAAATAAAATACTTGCAATGAAAGTTGTTCAATTGAATGGAAAAGCTTTTTTATACATATATGGAACAGTCAAATTCAGAATTTCATCATGTGATGTTAATATTGTTACGAACCGCTGGCATTTCCGAGAAGGCCGGAAAGCATCCGCTCGACGCATGACTCACAGCGGAGGTATCGGTCGCAGACGCACCGCTATAATAAGCGGATGATTCATTGCCGTCGAACATGAAAAACACTTCCAGTTTATTCCTGTTCTTTCTGGACAATTATGTTTTTACCTATATAAGATCCGCGGTTTCGCCGACAAGTCAGATTAGAAAGAAAGCTAGTACAGTGAACATTGAGATTTGTAAAGCAAATATCATTGTGATTTAACTAAGTGTTTATTGAGTTGTATTTGGTGTGTTAAGTGAAATAAATTGTTCAGTTTTGTACTGAGTGTTTTAAATTCACGAACCCAAGTGGAAATAACGTAACAATATATTGAAACTGTAAATTAATTCTACTTGATTTTTTCAAGGTCATGTTGGCTGGGGAATCTCTTGGTACATCAATGGGCTCCTGATTCCCGAAATCAACGTCGTAAGAGGAAAGTCTTACACTTTTGTAGTAGAGGGTGGTTTGGACCCGGAAGTATCCGCAAAATACCATCCATTCTATATTACTGACGACCCTATTGGTGGTTACGAATACAAGACGCCAGAAGAAAAAAAGGCAAGTGATATATATATTATTAGTTTAGTAGTTTGATAATTTAATTTAAAACACAATTCACACAATTGTACCAAAAAGCAATACATTTGCCGGCACTCTCTCAACGCTCACTGTTTCTATCTTCGCACCGAAGTGACTCGCTTCTTCTTACGTGATGATGACGCTTCATTCCAACGATGATTAAGGTGATTCATCACCTCGTTAAAGGTTTTCATCTCAATACGGGGTGTTCTTAGAAAACTGTCGCTAACAATATATACAGGGTCGCTGATATGTATGGAAACGGTCGATTATTTCCTAAAGTAAGATAGCTAGCGAAAAATGTTAGGATACAAAAGTTATAGGGGTTTTCAAAATCCATTAAGCTAATGAAAAATTAAGTATACAGAATGAGTCAAAAAGTCAGGACGAAACAAAGTTGCTTTTT
Organism: Chrysomela aeneicollis; assembly: GCA_029955515.1. NCBI lineage: Eukaryota > Metazoa > Arthropoda > Insecta > Coleoptera > Chrysomelidae > Chrysomela > Chrysomela aeneicollis. The sequence goes on from JARUHQ010000003.1 coordinate 271,754, forward strand.
CTCTAATGGGACGCCCTGTATATTATTCCACATTTCAATTCTGCTCGAAATTCTGAACAAAATTGATATAGCACATCATTTCCTAAATTCAACTGTTTTCGAGATATCGAATTTTGAAAATAACTTATAATAAATTATCCAAAAATGTTAGTCCATTAAGTTCATAGTCCATCAAGTTACCTTTGAAAGTTTCCAGCTCCATAACAACGCCGCGTCGTTCTTTTGTCTAACAGTGATGATCTTGACAACACATGTCAAAAATACATTTAGTGTAAATAAGTTCCGCGCAAAAATGGCACGTTTAACTAATACTGAGCGTATTGAAATTTTAATGATCATAGGATTCGGTGATAGAAGACGAAGTTGTGACCAAGTAGTGAATATTTTTAATGAATTGCATCCAAATCGGGAACCAATTTCTAAATCAACAGTTTCAAAAACATTGCAGCGTTTTCATGAAACTGGAGATGTCAAAGATCGACCAAAAAGTGGAAGACCAGTAAGCGTTACAAATGAAGAAAATGCTTTGAATGTCATGTTAGATGTGGTGGAAAATCCAATAAATTCGGCACAACAGAGGGCTTTGAATCATAACATGAGTCGATATTCCATTCAAAAAATTTGCAAACTGCAAAAATTCCATCCATATAAAATTCATTTGGTACAAGAATTGAGTGAAGACGATTTTGATCGTAGAATCGAGTTCTGTGAAGTTATTATGGATAAATTAAGCGAAAATGTCAACTTTGTCAACCACATATTGTTTTCTGACGAATCTACATTTTGTTTAAACGGGCACGTAAATCGACACAACTGTAGGTATTGGTCAGACCAAAATCCACATTGGATGGAGGAAGTTCACACTCAACGGCCACAAAAAGTAAATGTCTGGTGTGGCATTATTGGTGGACACGTCATAGGACCCTATTTTATAAACGGAAATTTGAACTCTGAACGATATTTATCACTTTTACAACAGCATATTATTCCAGAGCTTAGACGATTATTCCCGAATAATAACAATCCCAATTTGCCGGCAGAACAAATATGGTTTCAACAAGATGGGGCTCCTCCACATTTTGGACGTATGGTACGGGCATATCTAGATGAAACTTTTCCTAATAAATGGATTGGACGCAGGGGAGCAATTCAATGGCCAGCTAGGTCTCCCGATATGACCCCACTTGACTTTTTTCTATGGGGTCACATAAAAAATGTAGTCTACAAAAATAGGCCGCCAAATATCGAATAGTTGCAAGATTTTAGATTCACTACAAAATTTTGTTCAGCGAGTTCATTACTGTCAGGAGGTAAACACTTTGAGCACCTTATTAAATAAAATTTCAAAGAAAAATTTGTTGTTTATTAAAACTTGTTTTCTCTCTTTTCCTCCTGTCTTAACTATTGTTTTCATAAAATTTTAAATATCCTGGACATTCATTAAAAAATACATTTTATTGTTTTAATTGCATTTTAATCAACCCTGAACAATTATGCTTTTTTTATTTTCTGTAAAAAAATTATAATTAAATTGTAATCATAATATCCACATACTCCACCTTTTGTGACTTTCATAATAAATATGCATCATTTCGTGCTTTTTCTTTAATAAATTTGAAAGTAGTAAAAAGTTATTTTCAAAATTCGATATCTCGAAATCGGTTGAATTTAGGAAATGAAGCGCTTCATCAATTTTGTTCAGAATTTTGAGCAGAATTGAAATGTGTAATAATATACAGGGCGTCCCATTAGAGAAAAAGCAACTTTGTTTCGTCCTGACTTTTTGACTCATCCTGTATACTTAATTTTTCATTAGTTTAATGGATTTTGAAAAACCCTACAACTTTTGTATCCTAACATTTTTCGCTAGCTATCTTACTTTAGGAAATAATCGACCGTTTCCATACATATCAGCGACCCTGTATATATATAGGTGTATGCCTGGCTCCTGAACCAAACTACAATAAGATTGAATATATATTCGGGAGACATTATCGAAAATTATTTGCATTGCAATAATTCGCGTCAGTTTCCATTCGATTGTGTCCAACTGTAGTGAGTTTTCAGAAGGCGAAGTAGGCAATATAAGGCCTTATTTCCACTTGTTTGTTGAAAAGGAATAGGTAGGTACGTATAAGTCGAGTGTCCGAACCTTTTATTGCCTACCTTGCCTTCCGAAAACGCCTGTGGACTGTATTGATAATGCGTGAGAACAATTATTATTGAAGATTACAGATAAAACCGCTGTAACAGTTTAGGTTCATTCTCGGGTTCATCAAATCAATTATTTTCATAATAATCAAAACATTTATTATTGCTAAAACTATTTCACCAACCTCATTAAAGATGATGATTCAGTTATTTGATATGTTTAATATTTGGCAATTGAATTATTGTACCTACATCGATTAATACAATGTAAGCAATTTTATGGTGGAATAATACCGAAGTGATGTGGACTATGAAAATGATTTGAATGATTATTAATAAAGAAAACTTGGTCTGAGATGGTCCTCAAGTTGTTTGAATGTTCCCGGCCTTACACCGCTCCGAGTTGTTTATATCACTATAGTCGCGAAGATAAAATAATTTTACGAGGTATCGACTCTTGAGTTTGGTGGGGTAGTGGATCAATGTCCAGAGCAAGGTGGATATAGGATGGTGAAACAGCTCTTCAATTGTTTCTGCGAAAAACTTGTAGACCGTTTGAGTAGGTAGTAATATTTCAGCTACTTGAATGAAGATGGCGGTAAGATCGATTATCGAAGAAGATTTCTGTTGCTTACGTATTTCTGTGGTTCGCATCTGACAGACGTGACTTGAAACGACATTAAAACAATATATTTTCTATAAATCTGGAATGAATATTGACATTTTGACTCTTCTCAGACATTTTTCATCTAGAACAGATGAAACTGATAAACATATGACAGAAGCACAGTTTCTGTTTTACCGTCGCCATCTCTGTTAATTTCAGGAAATATTACTACGGTATGAAATCAAGTATAGGCAAAGGTCTACAGTTTATTCTAGTGCTTGTTAGTAGGAAGCTGTTTCACCATCCTATATCCACCTTGGTCCAGAGGAATGATTATATCGATGATGATTCCAGAACATCCGCATATTTGCTGGTGTCCGCACAGCCAAAGACGGTTCAGCTGTGCCTATCGGCACTGGCCGCTTGTGTCACTGGACGCAAACCGGTGAATTGGAAGCGGACGACTTTCAATCGTTTGGGGCTTACCAACGAACGTTGGAGCTCAAATGCGATCAAGGGGAACCGGGAGTCATCCATTGGACACCTGACGAGGATACTCCAGACACTGTCTATTATCAGGTAAAGAGGAATTTTCCCACAGATGAATTCCCATCAAATAACCATTCCGTTTTCGATATATACAAATTTATATTTCATGAGACGCTTAGGTAGGTATACAGGGTCACTCACGGTCGATGGTACCTTAGACGTTTACGGAGAACGGGACGTAGGATTATTATGAAAATTTGGTTTATTGGGTAATTAGTTTTGTTCTATCGATCTAAAATACTTTTAGCGTTGGGGCGTTGCCGCTTCTATCAAAAAGTAGCAACAACTTTGTTATTTCAAATGGAACACCCTGTATTTTATTCCATTCTTCCTGAGGAGCTGATTTCGTCGATCTATCATACTTGGGGTATAGCGCGAAATATTACAGAGATATAGGGTGTGAAAAATCGAGATTTTTCAACTTTAGGAATTTTTTGTGCCGAAACTATCCATTCTTGCTCAAAACGGCTTACATGTCCCTATCTCAACTTTCCATTTACTATCTACTGACATTTAATAGAAACAAATAGAGGGTGATGCAAATCTCAAAATTTGAACCACCCGTATTTGTTTCAATTAAATATCAATCGATAGTAAGTGGACAGTTGAGATAGGGACATGTAAGCCGTTTTGAGCAAGAATGGATAGTTTCGGCACAAAAAAATCTTAAAGTTGTAAAATCTCGATTTTTCACACCCTATATCTCTGTAATATTTCGCGCTATACCCCAAGTATAATGTATCGACGAAATCAGCTCTTCAGGAATAATCTAAAAATGAAATAAAATACAGGATGTTCCATTTGAAATAACAAAGTTGTTGCTACTTTTTGATAGAAGCGGCAACGCTGAAAGTATTTTAGATCGATAGAACACAACTAATTACCCAATAAACCAAATTTTCAGAATAATCCTACGTCCCGTTATCAGTAAACGTCTAAGGTACCATCGACCGTGAGTGACCCTGTATAAACTATGACGTAGGTATCATGTGAATCTAGAGTGAACTTTGCTGTTGTCAGGTATAGGTACCTTCTATACCATATCAATCACTAACATTTGTATCAGAGTTCAGTATACCCCTCCTACTTCAATATATAGGCCGATTCAGATTCATGCATTTCCATGCAGGGTTTTTGAAGCACGTGCGATTTACAGGCACATGCATTTCTGACGCTTGTGCCTGAAAAAGGCATGACATTTCACATATGTGCATTTCCATTGCATTTCTTACCCAAGGTCATATTTTAATTGGTTTTTTCAGTATTGTCAGTTCAAGTAAATAAAAAATTTCAGCTCATTCATTTTCTCTAGATTAAAATCACAACAGAGAAAGGCGGGAATGTATTACAAACTCTATAAAATTATCATCAAATTCAAAATAAATCAAATGTCATATTCAAATAAAAGATTGTCAAATATTCGCAGGCTTCTAGGGATGTTCCGGTATAAACGCATGCAATACAGTAGAAAATAAGAACTTGTCCTTATTCCATGCATGCCCACCACGCTTATCACAACCACGCCGACAGGCATAGATGTGAACGACGACAGGCATGCATTTTTCATGCAGGGTCAAAAATGCAGGGTGGGCACGCATGAATCTGAATCGGCCTTATCGCATGTTTGGTTTATTTTGTATACTAACGTTGAAATTTTTTTTATAGTGCTACACTCACCGTCACTTGGGATGGAAAATTAATGTTCACGACACCTGTGACGATGAAGAACCTGCAGCCAGCGAACTTAAACCCGCCATATTGCCAGCACCTTCGAGCTTAGATGAAAAACTCGATATAGACTTGGAGTCTAGTTCATCTATCCAAACAGAAACAAGGGTAAAACCAAATGACATTATTAAGGAAGTCGAAGGAGATTTAGAATCAAAATCCGCATTTTCAGAAAAGAAAATAGAGCAAACATCTCCCAACCATACACCAAAGTCACCAACTGAGCCATTCCCGATCCAGAAGAATAACTTCGATCCATTTTATAGAGGAAGTAGACCCCAGCACGCTTTGCACTCTGTCAGTCCTCACCAGGTAGAAGCACTGCACCACAATCACTTCAATCCTGAAAACTCCACCTCTGTGAATAAATACAAACCCAGCACCATTACCACTGAGAAACTGCTATCTAGCCCTCTTCAGCTAACCGACAACTTAGCAATAGCTTCCTCTCACACTAACGTTCCATACCTCTTACCTCCAGTAATGAGACATCCTCAGCATTCCAACCACAAACCAGCATATCCAACTCACTTCAACTCACCGCAAATGTCCAATAAAAGAAGACCTCAGAATCCATACAGGAATGCTGCTTTTCCTAAACATCCATACAAAACCAATAAGTATGTTCATTTAGTCCACACCAAACCCAAATTTCCTACCAACCATGCTCCCATGATCCATTCGCCGCTTCCTTACTTTACCAAATCCTCGCCAATTCAAAGTCAAATGAGTTATTCAGTCAGAACCGAGGTGAAAAATGTGGAGGTATCTCCTCAGCAACCCCCCACAGAGAGAGAACCTGACATACAAACAGCTCCTAGCACCTCAGCTCTCGATATGTCCCAAACTCACTTAAACCAAGCCTACAACACGGGATTCAAACCTGGCTCCATCAAGATAGAAAGCGGGTTCAAACCAATCATCACCAAGGAATTACAAGACAGGATAGATGAAGACGAGCTAGTGATCCAAGATATAGGAGAAACAGGCATTGTCAATGTTGATAGTGAGAACGAATACGAGTACAAACCAATCCAAGCCTTCGAACCAATGTTCGTACCGTCTCCCACTTACAAACCACTCAAAGAAAAGAGAACCAAGATTTATAAACGGCCCGCAGTGACAAACAAACATAACCAATATGTGAAGATCATTTTGAAGCGCTCAAAGAGCCTCGATGATGAGGAACAAGTAGCCGAAGGTGCCGAAAACGTGGAGAGCTATTATTTACCCCCACCAAACTCCCAACCTCTCGATGTGGTCAGGGAACCGTCGAACATCGACATAGAACTCCCGAGGGTCGATTCCCCCCCAGACGTGGTGGTGACCTATGATGGTAAGAGAGTTTCTGGGCAAAGCTTGACTGCCAGACTCTCCGATCGACCTTCCCCTCTGGACCACAGACTCTCCAAGGCATCCGCCTTCATCACTGCCAGGCCACAGTTCGGCCAGTTCAAGGGTGAATTGCCGCCCCTGGACATGGATTTCATAAACAAAAACGCGCCCCAGCTTCAGGGGCGGGTGGGGGTTTTGAATCGCGACCTGGACACTCCTTTGTCGAACGAATCTGGCGTTCCCCCAGGGTCTACTAGGTTGTCGAGGGTGCAAAGGTATGAGGGTGAAAGCAGGAGAAAGAGGGAAGCTCATCATACTCCGGAGCATACTGCCGCCGAGCAGGGTGCAAGGAATAAAACTGGGGATGCGAGTAGAGCTTGTGGTCAGTTTTTTTCTGCTAGGATACATTTGTGTGTGATTTTCTTCGGATTGCTTATGAGATAATCTATAGTTTGATTTAGTTGTGAAAAATTCAGGAGAACTTATATAACACGGTGGTGTAACTAATTATTTTTAACACATATTTTTCTTCCAGCAGGTAACTTTACTACAAAATTGGTTGGGTGGGTACTAATAACTACTTATCGACTATTATTGTGGCTGTATTCCAGTATAGTCGTATTTATTGTTATTTTTCTGATGTTTGAAGTACTATTTTTGACGAGTTTTTTGTGGAATTTAGAATATAGATGAAAAACTGAATCTTGGTCACCAAAGTTGAGATTTGTGAATGAAATAAGAACATTTGATTCTTGAAAAGCATCGTGGTTAATATTCTACATTTAACCAGAATGATATATTGATTTTCATTGGTTGATTATTTTGTAAATACTGAGTTTTTTATTAAAACCTTTTTTTAATATATTGTTTTTGAGTTGAACATACCTTGACTATGCTGTTACATAGTTACAAATTATCACGAAAGATTTTTGTATATTTTTGATCATCTAATAACCCAACTTATCGCTAGACTTATCACCGTTTTTATAGTCTGGGTAAAACTTCGTTTATCGCACTATGAGTTTGAAAAAATTTTTTGGTGGAACTTACGTATTTTGATCTCCTGATCACGAATCTGAAGTCAAAACGCGGCGGTCTCAAATATTTTCGGAGATACGGCCTCATTTTGTCTCAAAAATGCACCATTTGACTTGTCAAATTTCTGCTATTAGGAATACACAATATTCACCCTTCTTTGAACCAAAACACTATACACGCATATGTTTACTTGTTTCCAACACTTCTCAGCAGAAAAAAACGATTATTTTCCAAAAAATTCACCCTTCTTCAAAACGTAAACAAAACATCTTTTTTCACTGATTTTCTAGTTATTATTATTTGAGATGTTGTCATCGTCTTAACATGAGCCAAACAATCACGGATACAATAGAGGGTGATGAAGAAACTCAAAATTTTGAACCACCCGTATTTGTTTCTATTAAATATCAATCGATAGTAAATGGAAAGTTGAGATAGGGACATATGTAAGCCGTTTTGAGCAAGAATGGATAGTTTCGGTTGAAAAATCTCGGTTTTTCACACCCTATATCTCTGTAATATTTCGCGCTATACCCAAAGTATGATAGATCGACGAAATCAGCTCTTCAGGAAGAATGAAATGAAATACAGGGTGTTCCATTTGAAATAACAAAGTTGTTGCTACTTTTCGATAGAAGCCGCAACGCTGAAAGTATTTTAGATCGATAGAACACAACTGATTACCCAATAAACCAAATTTTCAGAATAATCCTACGTCCCGTTCTCCGTAAACGTCTAAGGTACCATCGACCATGAGTAACCCTGTATATATCTTCACAAGCAAGCTTTTCCGGTCCGTGCAGTGTGCGCACATCTCATGTGAACATTAAAAAAGCCGGTTAGCAATAAATCAATTTATTCACCTACTGATACAATGAATACTCGATAGAACATTCGACTAATCGAGTATTTAAATGACAAAATCATTGAGAAAAAAACCAAGCGACACAAATACTCGTACCGGCGAACGTAAACGAGAGCGCGCGCTTTCCCCACCTCTCCTAGTCCTTGCTGCCACTGCCGTTCTCTTTGACGGCGCTGCGGCTGCGCGACCTTGAACGCGACCTTGAACGCTTGTCGTGGCTGCGCGACCTGCTGCGACTGCGCTTGCCGTCGGAGCGCGATCGCGATCTTCTCCTCGAGGTCCTCGACCTGCTGCGCGACCTGGAGCGGCTCTTGGTGCGCGACCTGCGGTCTCTGGAGCGGCTGCGCGAACGGCTGCGGGACCTGCGGACACCAAGGAGAGGGTCAGCCGAATGTCAGGATTTTTTTTTTCATTTGCTACGTCGACTACTCGAGGCCTGTTTTGTGGGAATTTATCTGAGAGTTCGTTTCGGCGGGAACATTTCAGATTGTCTGCAACTTTTGGTTACTTCCACAGAATTATATACAGACCTATTGATGTTTGTAGTGGCTTCTGAAATCAGCATTCTAGGTCTGTATATGATTTTGTGGTTACACCGAATGAAGAACTTCAATAACTCTATGGATAATTGAAATTATTTTGATTCATTTATTTCATTGGAGACAGATTATGGTGCTTGGACATTTTTTCATCTTCAAATTCATTTTTTTTGACCAAACATCTCATTCCTCATTTCTTCAATATAATGGTTAAAATAGGATAAAATCTAAAAAATTATGTTTTCTAATCCCTTTCAAATTGAAGAAAATTGAAATATTTCTGGAGCTCTTTCTAAAAATCAATGCGGGTGTACTGAAAAACTGTGGAATATATTTACTGACGTCCCTGCTTGGGTTACTGATTTAATGAAAATTTTTAAAAACAATAAGTAATAGAATGAGTTTTGATTTTATTTTTTGAATTTCGAGGTGAGAAATGGTGACTTCATTTTCCAAAAAATATCAAATGTCAATGTCTAAGCACTTCAGTTCAAATTTGAGAATCAATAACTTTTGCATCATCATTGAGATATAAATCCGTTTGGGTGAAAAACTCACCTTTTCCCATGAATACTCAAAACTAAAATTTTGAGAGAAAAATCTCAAAATTGAGACTATCATTAGAGAAAGTAAATGGTTACCATTGGACTTCATATCAATCTGTTTGGATAACAAAATTCACATTTCTGTTTTCAAATGTGATTTTGTCAAAACAATTAAGAAAAACCAAAATTGCGTTTTGCAGAACAAAGTCTGAACATACTCTTGATAATATCATATTGTCCATAGGGTGTCCAGAAATACCTTATTCAAATTCCGCCATCAGATGTATATGGCAGGGATAATTGATATATGGAATGTTATAAAAACTGATGAATCAGAATTTTGAAAAATATCAGAGCTTCTATAGGTATGTGGTCTATCGGGTAATTACCTCATTAGGTATGAGGGAAATATTTTATCCTACGACCCCGTATGAAAACGTCAATAATCACACTGCTTTGTTATTCAGAAAGTAGCTCTCATATCACCATGGTATTGTTTATTTGAAAGCAAAAAAGCACAAGTGTTGACATGAAAAATATCACAACGGTCGCCTGAATTGATATAGAAATAATTAGGTATATTGTTAAGGTATTCACTGTCAATATATAAGCGTTCTCAAATCAAATTCATATTGTTTATTGAAATGTCTGTCTCGTTTTGAATTATACCGAGAATTCTTCATCTATTAATTTCTACATAACCTCTGAATTCACTTTAAAACTGGAACCTATACTCTTTGCTGGAACTATTTCAATGTTGATGACAGAGGGTTAGATCATTCAAAAGAGTACGGCTACAGTTCTATGTGCGGCTTGCTGCTTGCATCAGTTTGATATCACAGTATCACTAAAGAGAAGATTCTTTGGTATCACAGATGTTTGCAAAGAGTCAAGGACGCACTAACTCGAGTAACTCGTACGCGCTTGCGAACTACATACTTCTATGGTTCTGTATTCCTGGTTGCGTGATTACTGGCGCTAGCAAGTGAATGGTGTCAAGGTTGTTTATGTACGCTGGTGTCAATATCAATAAATTTTGTCCAAACAAAACTAATTCAATCAATCAGTAATTCACATAATAAGGAATTGTCAAAGAAGTATTCAAATATATCATCTTGAATATGGAAATAAATAGTACTTGATATTGAATCAAAACCACCTGAAATTCTAGAGACCGCTTAAGTTAGATTTTTGACAAGACCTCCCGCGAAATGAAAGTATTCGGAGTCGTAGGAAAAATAGTGTACAAAACTCGTTGGAAAGTGCATTTCCTTCAATTGTTACGTTTCCGCACTCACCGCTACGCGGCTCGTGCTAAACGACTACTCGTGTGAAATATGTCGCACTTTCCACACTTGTTGTGTAATATACTATTTAACAATTCACCTGGACACCAAATGATAATGGAACAATGAGAAATATCAGATTGAAAGACGAATTGTGTTGAAAATCACAAATATTAGCATTCAATAATTAATGTGAACCAAAAAAATCAACACACTCGATATACCAGTGATATTTACAAATTGTTAGAACAAGAACATTGTCGTGCTCAATATGGACAATATCCCACACCCTAATATATAAAATAGCTTAGAAACACTTTTTACCATTGTCGTTTTTTGCGAGATCTCGTATTACTCTAGTAGTCATTGTAGAAACTAGTAGAAGATTGATCAAATCAACTAGGTAGTAGTAGTAGTAGTAGTAGCAGTAGATAGCGACCCCACAAACAAAACAGAGCTGACGCTATCTCTCACTGGCTAACAGTAGTTTCTCTCGTGCGTTCGTGTTTTTTTCTTTGATTGATTGAGAACGTCGCACTCGCTAGGAGTCGCAGGGAGTCTACGAAGTCAGTGGGAGACAACAACGACTAGGTCGAGCGTGTAATCATAGCGTGTGTTTACCTGCCTACCGGCCACAGATTCTCAACCTATAAACATGGCAGTAAAGGTCAAGCCAGCTTTGCACCCTCGGATACCACCTTTTCGAAAATGTTGTGGGAAATTGGAATCCATCCAAGTTCAAGTCAGTTAAATTAGAAATCAATTGCAAACATTTTAGGTGTCAAATGGTGCATTTTCAAAACAACATGAGCCTACACACCTTCAAAGGTACTTGAGAGTGCCGCGTTTTCACTTTGTTTTCAGGAAACGAAAATACTGAGTACTCTATAAATACAAAGGGACAAATTACAACAATTCCTCCTCTATTCATTCTAAATAACATTTCCACAAAAATAGGGACCAGTAAAAAAATAAAAAAAATTCTAATGGAGATTTTAATATTCAGATCAAGGAACTTCTCATAGAAATTTAGTGATATTCCACTTGTTCAGTTGTCAACATATCAAAATTTCATGGGTTTAGAGGATAATCAAATAAGGTGAGATAAAGTTGTTCCTATTCTAGTACTTATTATCCAACTTTGTCCTGACTTTGCAATAAATGTTTGGTAAAATAAATGTTATTCTATTTTATGTATTCATGATCTTATACAGGGAGGGCCAATGGAAACTTTCCACCCTAATTTGTAGGAGTTCAAATCAACATCTTGAAAAACGCTCGAATACGTTGATATTTGATTTTAGGGGGAACTAATTTTCAGTTTTTTTCACCCCCGTAGCTTTAACCCTGTAGCTGGGGGGTGAACAACCCTCAAAATTTGAATAGGGAAAAGGGGTCGTGCCATACCTCTTTTTGAAGGTCTCATTGAGTTCTTCATGACCCTATAATTTTGCCCTATTATTGTCATCGATAACGAAATGACAGGTTGTCAAAATCTTGGTAAGAGACTATTGTTTTCGTAATAAAAATACCAAATCATTCGAGTTACCAGTGCAATAATCAGGTGGACACGTCAAATTTAAATTCCAAGCTGTTCAAAATGTCAGCCATGAACATTCCACAATTTTGATTTTCAATCCCACAAATTTCCCACTCTATTTCCAAGAGTTTGACAACCTGTCATTTCGTTATCGATGACAATAATAGGGCAAAATTATAGGGTCATGAAGAACTCAATGAGACCTTCAAAAAGAGGTATGGCACGACCCCTTTTCCCTATTCAAATTTTGAGGGTTGTTCACCCCCCAGCTACAGGGTTAAAGCTACGGGGGTGAAAAAAACTGAAAATTAGTTCCCCCTAAAATCAAATATCGACGTATTCGAGCGTTTTTCAAGATGTTGATTTGAACTCCTACAAATTAGGGTGGAAAGTTTCCATTGGCCCTCCCTGTATATTTTGCAGTATAATGAAATATTAATTCATAATTATTAGTTATTACTATGTCATTAGTTATTAATAAACACTTTGCATTTCTGTGTGGAGATAATAATGTATAATAATTATCACTTTCCTTCCCTGTATAAGACCTACTTATCTGGAATTATAAATGTTATAATAATAGGACTTTGAATTTTTCAAAATCTCAGAACTGTTTGACTAAAATAATCTGTGGAAATTTTTTGAAGACTTGATGGATTCCAACTTCCCACAGCATTTTACTTCAGGTGATGATATAATCTCCCCATCTTATGATTCACCTGTTATTTCAAGACTGAACATGAAAATAGCAACAGTGCAAATAATCTGTATTTTGCTGTAATTGAGTCTGGAACACCCCTCATTTTCAGAAAATGGTATATACATTCCAAATATTGATCAAATTGACAAAACATTCTTATAATTAAATACATTGTCACAGTAATTTTAATACCTATCATTGACAAATTGTATCAAAATATTAATGAATATCAGAAAATGTTGACAGCATCAGTAAATATATTTTTGTTGTTGTGATGAGGTGTCCAAAACTTGCAAAATATCAACAATAAAATATCACTGCAGAAATGAATAAACATGATATGGAATATTACTAGCCATTTGTAAACAATGTAAAACCCAAAGCACAACTGCATACCTGTGACGTCCCCCACGTCTATTTCTAGTACAGTCACGAGCATAATGTCCCCTATCTCCACACTCATAGCATCTGTCATCAGGATGAAAAGGCTTTCCACGAGATCTTGGGGGTGGCCCCCTGTATCTACCAACACTTTTCCCATTCGACATTTCTACTCTTGCTCTGCGTCCACAAATTGTTCGTCCATCTTTAAAACAAAAAATATTAGTTAATTAAATAACCACCCAACAGATGGAAATAAAGTGTAATTTTTCAAAATCCCACATATCATTGTGCTAATTACCTAGACCTCTAACAGAATCTTCAGCGTCTCTAGAATCCTCGAATTCAACAAAAGCAAATCCAGGAGGATTTCGGGCTACCCAAACATTTCGGAGGGGTCCATAGTATTTGAAAGCATCTTCTATCTCCTGTTTCGAGGCGCTATTCCCTAAATCACCGACGTAAACTTTGCAATCGGAATAGCGGGACATGATATTGAATTTTTCAACCTGAAAATACTAATAAATGATAAAGTACGATACTTTGCTTATTGATTTTGGCGTGACCTTGGAAAGCGTCACCCCCGGCATCTTAAAAAATAGTTAATACAAGCACTCACCTACTTTTCAGCGAATTTCAGCTAAATCAATGAAATCTCACAGATTTACTCTATTCGTAACGTATTTAAACCTCACCAAATGGAACCATTCTCATCGCCAAATCGGAAATTATCGATTGAACTGATTGTAAGAAAACGATCCCAAGCGATAAAAAGATGGCTTCCTCGAAAAGAAAATAACAGAGTGCTGTGGCTGTGCCGTGCGCCGTGCTTCTGTCAGTCTGTGTCACTGAACTCTGTCTGTGTCAGTCAGGTCAGTGGTCAGTCTGTTCTGTCCTCACTCCTCTAATCTCTATGGTTCTGGCAGAGATCAAGGCCCATGCACAGAACGTTGTCTAAGCACTAATCTTTGGTAAAATCCACAGAAATCTTATATATCTACGTAGATATATAAGATTTCTGTGGTAAAATCGTGCCCTCCGTAAGCATATATAATCTAGGATCAATAAGATCATAACATTTTATGTTTGATGTTTGTCTCTTGTCTTGTCTGAGATAATTATTAATTTTCATTGGTCTCCAGAAAATTTCTTGTGACCAATCGCGTCCCCACACGAAGACGAAGTCAAAATTTCATTGCCTTGTCATCAAAAATAAGCAAAGATCCGGCATCTTCCTATGATCTTCCTTTAGGAACAGTGTGCCAGTCATCAGTGTTCCTTCTGGAAAGACTACCGAAGTGCCACGTTGTAAATGGTATCTGTTTGAACTCTCATATTTCAATAGCGATTTTTAGCCGCTCCTTCGATATGATCTATTCAAGCAGTTTGATTTTTCTTTTTTGCGCTTTGAGTAGCGTTTTTTCTTCAGACATCGCTTCCGATGAAGGAGTACTGGTGCTCACTAAGGACAACTTCAAGTCAGCTATCACAGACAACGAATTCATCCTGGTAGAATTCTGTAAGTAATGTTTCATAATAATCAACAATCCTGCCTAGCTTTCCAAAACTCCATTTTCTATGGTGAAGGATACAATATATTATGTGGGTTATTCACCTAAATTGTGCATAGGTGAGACCATTCAAAATGAAACATATTGAACATACATTTTGATCTTGTCACAAGAAATGAATCTATTTTTACACTGATGTCTTGGAGGATTTTAGGATAAGTTCATAAGTCAGATTGAGAAACATTCAATGACATTGTCTTGGATAAATATTTCAACTTTTATGTAGATGCTCCATGGTGTGGTCACTGCAAAGCTCTTGCTCCAGAGTATGCTAAAGCTGCCCAACAGTTAGCTGATCAAGGGTCTGCTATTAAGCTTGGCAAAGTTGATGCTACAGAAGAACAAGACTTGGCTGAAGAGTATGCAGTAAGGGGCTATCCCACCCTGAAATTCTTCAGAAATGGAAACCCTAGTGAATATGCTGGTAAGTCAAACATATTTAAATAATCAATTCTAAAGGGTGATTTTCATTGCATTTGATAGCTCTTTTCTAACTGAAAATATAAAAGAATAATCAGTCAATGTTTTATATTTTCACCATCCAATAAAGTTTTTCCAAATTTTGTTGTACTTTTATAACTAAATGATGTTCATTATCATTTCTCAAAATCAAATGTTATTGGAATGCCTTGAAAATATTATTTTTCTTATCATTGGTAAATTTTTTTAAGCTGCTTATCAAATTGGTTACTTGAATTTGTTTTCAAGTCTGTACAAACAAAATCCATGAGACATAAATAAGAGTATTTAGTTGAGTAAACACATTCACTCCATTTCAGAAAATTTATTTGTATTTTTTCCCATCATGAATAACCAATTAAGTGCTTGTGATAATACTGTAAAAATAAATGCATTTATTTGAATAATATATGCATAGATGTATGTGCATGACAAAACGTTTGAAGAGTTACAATAATTATTCATGTTTATCAACATCATTTATAACATATATTACACCATACTGAATATTGTCTACAACTCAAATTAGATCTATAATTGTATGTACATCAGCTATTAGTGATGAATAGTGAATTTTTAAAAAATCATGAAAGTACTCAAGGCTGTGAAAAGTGATATACTAGTCCAAATCTCCTTTAGTAGAAAGACATTAAGCAGAAAAGAAATGACAATGTCCATTCTAAAAAGCATGTTTGTGTAACATAACAAACTATGAACTTATTTGATGAAAATTCATCCCAAGAAAAAATCCAATTCACCTGAAAAAAAAATTGAAAATTGTATATTTATATTTAGTCCATTAATTACATGTGACGTGAAATTTAGCTCATCTTCTCCCCTATTCCCCGAACTCCGCGAGATTTTTCAAATTGTGTTTTTTAGCGTAGAAACGTTATATTCATTCTGAAAAAATAATAATTATCTTATTATCTTCATTTGACTAGTTGAGACAGGCTAGAATCATAGTGAGAATTGAACAATAAAATATTGCATAAGATTTGTCCATATTTTAGTGAAGGAGCAAGTTTTACTCAATTAAACCCAGTTTTCTTTAAATTTAATTCTGTATCTTGAGGAAAAAAATTACGTGACATTCATCGGGACCAGGGGGTCCCTAAAGTAAGATTATATGAGATTTGGCTTGACCTCCTCCCTCCCTTAACGCCTCACGTAATTAATAGATGCCCCCCTGATTGTGTAACATAAACAGATATGAATTAATTTGATCAGAATTTATTCCAAGAAAAAAGAGATATATTTATTATTTTGAAGTAATGATTGTGTAACATAAACAGCAATGAACTTATTTGATGAGAATTCATCCCAATAAAATCAGAAGGAAGTTCTTGTTGATGACAGAGGCAGAAAATTGGAAACAAATGACAAACGATAAGATTTTCACGATAAATATATTTACATATATTTTTCACAACATGTTTCGCTAACACTATAGCTTCATCAGGTATTAGTACACT
Organism: Chrysomela aeneicollis; assembly: GCA_029955515.1. NCBI lineage: Eukaryota > Metazoa > Arthropoda > Insecta > Coleoptera > Chrysomelidae > Chrysomela > Chrysomela aeneicollis. The sequence continues at coordinate 288,523 of JARUHQ010000003.1, forward strand.
AAACTAACTACTACGATAACAACCATATTTATACCTAATTACACAGTTATAACAATATTTGTACCTGTAGGGATTAAATAATGTTTATCCTCTTTTTATTGCGGTAAATAACAAAAAATAAAATGAATATCTAATTAAGCTATTTTTAGGAAAACAAATTCAACAAAGGAGAATTATTCAAATCTAATTGGTCATTAAGCAAAAGATTTGAATTCTTGAGTCTATTAATTTCGAGTGTTTCTAAATAGTTAAGTTTCACTCCTTTGTTTTCAACATGTAATATTTTGAATTCTTCATCAAAATCGTGATTTTCTTCTAAAAGGTGGTTGGAATATGTTGAATTTGTTTTCCTATTTACATAACTCATGTGGTGCTCATGGATGCGATTTTTGAAAGTTCTCCCAGTCTGACCAATGTATACCTTCAGGCAAGTTCCACAAAGAAAGTTTCAAAAATCACATCCATGAGCACCACATGAGTTATGTAAATAGGAAAACAAATTCAACATATTCCAACCACCTTTTAGAAGAAAATCACGATTTTGATGAAGAATTCAAAATATTACATGTTGAAAACAAAGGAGTGAAACTCAACTATTTAGAAACACTCAAAATTAATAGACTCAAGAATTCAAATATTTTGCTAAATGTCCAATTAGATTTGAATAATTCTCCTTTGTTGAATTTGTTTTCCTAAAAATAGCTTAATTAGATATTCATTTTATTTTTTGTTATTTACCGCAATAAAAAGAGGATAAACATTATTTAATCCCTACAGGTACAAATATTGTTATAACTGTGTAATTAGGTATAAATATGGTTGTTATCGTAGTAGTTAGTTTAGTGTACTTATACCTGATGAAGCTACAGTGTTAGCGAAACATGTTGTGAATAAATATATATAAATATATTTATTATTTATTTATTTATAAATATATTTATGTATTATATATTATGGATTTCCATCAAGTGACGGCCAAGTCAATTGAAAAAAAAAGGCAGAAAAGTTGGGGAAAATGATTGGGAACCGTTGATGAGAGGCCTGCATGATTCATCTCCTAATAACGCCTATGCATAAAATTTTTTTCAAGGCGGAAGACAGGCCGATGACATCGTCGCCTGGCTGCTGAAAAAGACCGGTCCACCGGCCAGAGAACTCGCCTCCGTCGAGGCGGCCAAGGAGTTGATCGCCGCCAACAACGTCGTGGTGGTGGGCTTCTTCAAGGATCAGACCTCCGACGCTGCAAAGGCCTTCCTCAACGTCGCCGCTTCCATCGATGACATTCCCTTTGCGATCACCTCCGATGACGCCGTTTACGGGGAATACGAAGCCAAGTGCGGCAGCATCGTCTTGTTCAAGAAGGTATGGAAATTATTTGACTGAAAAATATCGCCATTCAGGTTCTGAGATGAGATTGAATCTTATGGAAAAAAAAATCACCAAAAGTCATACATTGTACCGGGTGATTCAGTAAGGATAACGAGGTACTGTATCTCAGTAACTAACAGTCATAGAAGTTTGGGGAAAAAATTTTACAGGGGAAATGGACCAAGAAAAATTGATGGAAATACAGTGTGTCCAAGATAAGAATGAACAGCATGGGGATATCGGAAACGGTAAGTGATACGGGGTCGATTGAATTAGAGAAAAGTAGCGCATTTATGTGCTTAATAATATGACATTTAGAAAGTTTTAATATCCCAAGTAGTTTCGGAGATATCCGAGAAAAACCGAAATTTGAGTATTTCGTTTTTATTTTCTCCTAGCTTTATTTTCAAAGGAAATGTAAAACAAATAGCACTTCGCCATGGCCACTTTTTAAGGACCACCCGATAACATAAGCAGAATTTTTCTGCGACGTTTCGTCTTTTAGAAAATATCATCAACTTTGTATTTTTATTTGGGCCGAAACTAAAGTATACCCTGTATACGACTCCATTTTTCATTGTGAATACAGCAATGTATCACACAATATGATTTCGGAACCATTTCTCGCGCAAAATGTAATTTAGTGATTACTCTTAATCTGTTTTTCTTTAATTTTAGATAGTAGGCGGTGGAAAAAATGACCACATTATGTTCTGTTGTCATAATAATACTGTAGTTTGGTAGAATTTTTTCACATATTACCGTTCCTACTCTTACATCTCGTTACCTACCTAATTTGTGTTAAAAATGGAAAACGGCAGCTTTTCGAATACTGAAAAATTTGATATGTTACATTTTTTGCCGAAGAAATTGTGTTGATGCTGCACGTGCATACTCTAATAAGTATACAGAGAGGCGACAACCTGGTAAATCAATATTTAGACGCCTACTATCTAAAATTGAAGAAAGAAAAATTAAGTGATCGCTAAATTACATTTTGCGCGAGAAATGGTTCCGAAATCATATTGTGTATTGTGTGATACATTGCTGATGTATTAACAATGAAACATGGAGTCGAATACAGGGTAAACTTTAGTTTCGGTCCATATAAAAATACAATGTTGATGATGTTTTCTAAAAGACGAAACGTCGCAGAAAAAATCTGCTTATGTTATCGTGTAGTCCTTGAAAAATGCCATGGCGAAGTGCTATTTGTTTTACATTTCCTTTGAAAATAAAGCTAGGAGAAAATAAAAACGAAATTCTCAAATTTCGGTTTTTCTCGTATATCTCCGAAACTACTTGGAATATTAAAACTTTCTAAATGTCATATTATTAGGCACATAAATGCGCTACTTTTCTCTAATTTAATCGACCCCGTATCACTTACCGTTTTCGATATCCCCATGCTGATCATTCTTATCTTGGACACACTGTATTTTCGATCGTATGAAAAATTGAATTTTTTCGGAAATTTTCCTGTATAAATTCAGAAATGAATACTCTCACGTTATTGCCAACATAATGGTCCATCTTTTTGAAAAATAAAGTTTTATTGTAGGACGTAAAATAAAGGCGGGAGGGAATCCTAAACTTTTTAAAATGTAAATGTCTATAACTTCAGTTTGACTTGACGGAATTTTGCTAACAAGATATTGTTCAAGGAAGAAAGGATTGGTGAATAGGATAAAAAACCATCCATGCCATTCTGGTATTTACCGCCCTCGCTAGAGGGCGTATTTTGTGAGGTTAATCGTTTTTTCAATGTTTCTCCGGAATCTCGAATGCATCGGTATTATTATCTCATCATATTCGGAAAGAAGATAAAAATGCAACATGATATGTTCAAATCGCATGATGATATCTTCATTCGTTGAAAAGTTATGGCTTGAAGAATATTTCATTAACAAATTCATCAAAGAAACAAAATAGGTAATTGAGTTTTCGAATTTTTTCCAAGTTTGGTAGTCAAGATTGCCATAGAAAAATGAAAAAAAAAACATTCAAAACTTCGTTCCCATTTTCAATTGATCATAATTTTGTTTTGCGTTATCAGTCATTCTTTGTTTTGGTATATCATAATGTTCTGATTGAATTGAAATGGAAAAGAAGTTTAGTTTTTTTTCTTTTTTCCATCACATGCTCGATAAAGAAATTAAAAAAAAATCTAAAAACTCAATAATTCATTTTGTTTCTTCAATAAATTTGTAAATGAAATATTTTTAAAGCCATAACTTTTAAACGAATGAAGATATCGCCATGCTGTTTCAATATAATATGTTGCAAATTTGATCTTCTTTCCGAATCTGTAGAGATAATCATACCGTTTCATTTGAAATTTCGGAGAAGAATTCAGAAAACTGTTGACTTCATAAAACACGCCCCCTAGCGAGGGCGGTAAGAACCAGAATGGCATGGATGGTTGTTTATCCTATTCACCAATCCTTTCTTTCTTGAACCATGTCTTGTTAGTAAAATTCCGTCGAGTTAATCTTAAGTTATAGACATTTACATTCCAAAAAGTTTAGAATTCCCTCCCGCCTTTATTTTACGTCCTACAATAAAACTTTATTTTTCAAAAAGATGGACCATTATGTTGGCAATAACGTGAGAGTATTCATTTCTGAATTTATATAGGAAAATTTCCGAAAAAATTCAATTTTCGAAACTATTACGCCCCCTAGCGGTGGACGTATCAATTTAAAAAACATTTCCAGCAATTTTTCTTGGTCCATTTCCCCTGAAGGATTTTTTTCCCCAAACTTGTACGACTGTTAGTTACTGAGATACAGTACCTCGTTATCCTTACTGAATCACCCGGTACATTATTTTATTAGTATGGTTGCATTTTATTTCTTACACTCCAACAGGAAAATCTACAGCTGAGAATTCTTTTTCGGCGGATGTCCATATCCGATTTAGATGAGTGGGATGGTGGTATCTGTCAAATAGTTCTGCCTTTCTTAATATATGATATCAATCGTTTGACTTTTGCCTCCTATTGGAAGCTATATTTTCTCTATTTCTAAATCTGGCACTATCGAAGCTGTGCTTGTCCTTAAACAAAGACATTTCACAGTCAAAATGTAGCCCACATAAATTATCTGCTTTGGTCACTGGTCAAATTCAATTCAATATTTTTCACGGTATTACCCTAGCAGGTGACATATTCATATGGATAATTAATAATTTTATTTTCATTGAAAAAAATTGTATTTTTTTTATATTCTGGTTCTCACGAAAAGGGATATCCTGTAATGTTCAGAGAACATCGTGAGAACCAAGAAAAAGAACATAGGAGTTGAGGTGAATTCATGCACGACCTAATTTAACCCGAATTTAATTTAAGCTTAAGCTTTAGAAGTTGGATAATACCTTTTCAATGGATTGGTTCATGCAATTGCCTTAAGGATTTATACGAATTTAAGCATAATTTAGGGATTTAAGAAGTTGCCCAACTTTCAACTTTTTCCTTAAATCTTAAAGCAAATCAAGGTTATCGGTGTCAATAGATATTGCCAACCAACAAAATGTAGGAATAAAATGAAAGTTCCCAATTAAGAAATGTCTTAAAAACGAAGAAGAAAGAATTTTATCCATAAACAAACTACCAATACCAAAGATTAGTGGGTGAAACTACAGGCTTATATCCAAACAGATAAATAATTTAAAAAATAAAATGAATGACTTAGAATTAATCAATTTGGTTGAACAATACAAACAGTTATATGACAAGAGAAATCCAGAGTTCAAAAATAAAATTGCAAAAGAGAATGCATGGACAACCATATCGTGTATATTATATGCGTATTATACTAAAATTAGGTCGAGCATGAACCACTCCATTATGATTCTTTAGGGCAAAATTAAATCAGGGCTAAATTCGGGTTAAATTAGGTCGTGCATGAATTCACCTTTGGTGTTCTTAAATTTATGGAGATCGTATGTCTCAAAGACAACATGACTAAATTAATTATTTTTATAATTTATTATTAAATAAAATGAATATTCTAGACAAGTAAAATGCAAAAAAAAGTGAAACTTTGTAAAATATCACTAACTGAATGGTTCCGCAGTTTTTGTGGAATAAATGTAACTTCAGACAATTTCCGAAAATTGTCAAAGAAGCCACTTCAACTGCTCTGTCAAAGAATTGAAACATTTGCATCTAATATATTTAAATTCCTGAAATACAGAACAGATTTATTCCGGTTGGTTTCTTATAAGATTCTCGCATATTTATTAGTTTTCAAAATCCGCAATCGGTATTATTCATATCGATTTTTTGGTTATTCTAGGTGGTGTTTTGTGCCAAATAATTTTCAGAATTTCCTGTGTAAAACCCATTGATTGATTAATTGAATTTGAACGTCATTTCAGGATGAAGCCCTACGTTGTTTCGATTCGATAATATTTGTGAAAACAGCTTCATTCACTGCATTTTTCGAGGGCTCTATTTGCCGCAAATATTTTCGAAAAAAAAAAATCACTTGAAGAAACAAGTGTTAACGCACTCAACGCAATCAACCGTCGATTTGCTTCAGGAAATCGAATTTCACTAAAACAAAATTTGAATGAACACTAAAGCAGGTTTCACAACCAAACTTTTTGCGTTTTGCAAAAGCGCATTTACAACAAAAACTGTCCCAATATTGATAGAACGGATATAATTCATTCAGTAGATGAAATCACTATGGAAAACAAATAGTCTTGAGTACAAACCATATATCTAATAATAACTATATAGGTAACATGGATACCAGAGCTGATGCCGAAAAATAAAACAAATGACAGTCTGCGGGACAAATCGCGAATATGCGCAAGTTTGAATTAAGATTCGACATTCGTTTTCATCATGGAGGAGAGTAGCTTTCTAGTGAGCGACAAACGTATGATAATTATCAAACATCAATCAAATGTGTCACGTAACCTTCAATTCGATGTTTTTATTTTATCGTGACATATATTTTTCAAAAATTCATTTATCGATGTATTGTTGGACGATTTTGGATAATAGTTAATGATAGATGCAGAAATGGATGTGATCTACAAAGTGATACTTGCAATTTGCATAGAAACCTGTGACGATAAAGTCATCGGAATAAGATTCGTGTGCTAATTTTTGATCAATCACTGTTATCACTCACAAATCACTTCTGTAAACAATCAGTAAGTACATTAATAACTATATTAACGCTCTTTTACATAATTTGGGTTAACAAACATACCTAACCTATGAAATGAAAATGAAAACGTCAGTGGATTTCAACTCGTCAAAACCCGCGCATGCGCACAATTCATCATTAGCAAGGCAGACAGTCTTTTGTTTTTCCAAAACTGGCCTCACTTTCGCGTGAAGAGAAGAATAGGTGTTATCCATATAGTTGTTATTATATACATGGTACAAACATGTCAATAAAACTCAACCAGATCACCACATAACCTTCACATTTCGCGTTACTCAATTCGCAACGCAAAAAGCTGAGAATTTTCAGCTTTTTGCGTCAGATTCCAGATCAGAAGGCGAAAAGTTTGGTTGTGAATACGGCTTAAAAACAACGAGGAAAAAAAATGACGACGCAAACCCGCGCATGCGCAGTCAAAATTTGACCAATTTACAGCAAAAGCTGTTGGTGTTTCCGACCATTTGCACCAAACACTGCTTAATAAAATGTATAAATTTCCAAAACCTCAAGAAAATCACATAAAACTCGAAACGTTTCCGCTCCAGTTCGACGAAGGCAAAGTGTCTTACGATGGCGAGGCCGAAGAGGCGGCCATCCGCAAGTTCGTCCAGTCGAACTCGCTGCCGCTGCTGGTCGAGTTCAACCACGAGACCGCGCAAAAGGTCTTTGGAGGCGAGATCAAGAGCCATCTGCTGCTCTTCCTCAGCAAGTCCGACGAGTCGTTTGAGAAGGTCGCCGAGGCGGCTCGATCGATCGCGAAGCCGTTCAGGGAGCGCGTCCTCTTTGTCACCATCGATGCCGACGACGAGGACCACCAGAGGATCCTCGAGTTCTTCGGCATGTCGCGCAAGGTTCGTTCAAGTTTGTTTGTGTAACTATAACGGAAAAAGTAGGGAATATGGGTCCAAGCCCGATTTCGACGAAACTTTCACAGATGCTTTAAAACATGATGAAAATACTATATCCATCAAAATTTTTCCGCGGAAATAGTAATTTACGTAACAAGTCCGGAAAATACTGTTTTTTTGGATGAGTGGACAAAAAAAACTGTTTTCGGGCGTGTTGCGTACACAATTTTTTCGGCAACCGTGTAGAATAACAAATCAAAGAAACACATTTCTTTATTAGAACAAAATTTCGAACATTTCAATTCTTATTTATATTAATATTTATATTAAAATTAGAACAATTGTTAATATTGAATGGATTCAATTTGTTTGAAATGCTTGGTATATTTAAGTGCCTTTTGTTGAAGTCAGAACAAGAAGGTAAAGTTCCCGTTTCACATTGATTGTTTTCATATGATAATTTTTTAATGTTAGCTAATTTTATGTCAGATAGCTGTCAGTCGTTATTTTGCTGCTATGGTAATGATCAACTGCATTTATCAAAACCATACTACCAAGATTTTCATATTTACAATGACAACAACGATGTGATTCTTCCCGGCCTAGTCCGGGAAGTATGTACTTCCCGTCTGGAAAGTACGTACTTTCCGGACGGTTGCCGAAAAAACCTTTTTCCATGTTTTTTTTTTAAAACACATTCCCTCACTGGCTTTCAAAATACGCCAACAATAATTACATGTACAATCTATATAAATTAACTGATTCTTTGAAAGTAATAACATGAATTAAAAAAAGTTGAAAACTTGTTATCAATGAAGTTTGAATACAAAAACATTTTGATTGGCGAATGACACTAATGACAGCTCGTTAGAGCAGATATTTTTGCAACGTTGCCGGTTTGATTTCAAAAACATTCTATTCAATTCTAATCAAATAGAATTTTTTAAATAATTGATGAATTTTTTGAAAATGGTATTACTTCCACATGAAAGTTATTCCCTTATTCCTTTCTGAAATGAAATCACATTTTTCATGGAAAAAAGTAATCAGTATGAATGTCATTCATCGAATCGATAACGAATCTTTTGTCTACATCAGATTTGTGAAAATAAGCAGCTTTTAATTGATAATTTGAGAACATGGTGCCTGATAACCCAAGATGAAAGAAGGAAAAACCACCTAACCTAACTTTGTTGAAATTAATTACTATCTTCTCTATTTTTTGAACCATTATAGAAACTCTAATCCCTTATTGCTTGACAAATATCAATAATACATACACGCGAGCGAAGCGAGCGCGATCGATCGACATTTCACAAATTCGCGCGCATGCCTATCATCGAGCTCTTGGCCACTTCCAAGTTCTGTGAAACTTGGGAGATTCGTTTCTGGAGTGTTTCTTTCTTCTGCCGCATGATGTCGCCACTTCTAATTGTCTGTTGGAACGCGGCTCTGTGCGGTCAAATAGACTTGACGAAAATGCATTGGGACAGGCAACGCTTCGAGTGGAGATCTTACGTTCTCTACTCGGATAACTACCCTGCACTGATGAGGGCCAATAAGCCCGAAACCGGTCTGTAGGTTGTTAGGCGTGCCTGTCTCGATGTGAATTTGTCACGTCTTGGGAAGAAAGAAACATTTGCGATCTGCATTCACAATGTGAATCGTTGAATGGGCTACGAGCAGATGTAATTCAATGTTCTGCGTGGTATTTACCAGGAAAGTAGTTGTTTTCTGCTCGTAGTCTACCAGACATTCATTTCAAACTATGTTTGATATTTTTAATTGGATAGACCAGTGGTTCCCAAACTTTTTCAGTGTGCGGCGCACTTCCAGGTTTAGTACTTTGTCAAGGCGCCCTCACTCGCCATAATACACATACGAGTCCAAGATAGTGCTGCATATTATTCAGAATGTACAAAGTATGTGCTTTACAACTTGCCTACTACTTATAGTAGGAAAGCACAAACGTTGTACTGTATAACTTTCTATAGAACGCGATTGTACATATATTGACACTAGTTACAAAACTTTTGCATGAAAACAACCCCAATCTAACTTTCATATAGGTTCATTATTGAACTAACACACAAGAATACATTATCATTGAGGAAAAAAAACAATGTGATGGGTGAGCTTGGTGATCTCCACAAATTTTTTCAAAACGAGGAAGAAGGCTTGACACTGTCGCTCTTATTTCTTGCTCCACGTTGATCTTTGAACGATATTTGCTCTTTATTACAGCTACAGCTGAAAATCTACAATTTTCTTATGAAAAATTCGCGTGACTTCCAACCATCGCAGGATGAATGGCATATTTTCGATGGCTAGAGTTTTCAAACAGAGCACACACACGTTGGTATTTCTTCATGATTCACTTCTACGGAGTATTTAATCTATGCTTCTACTGAAGTAAAACCAAAGTTTGAATAGCTATAATCGTATTTGCGATTTTTCCTTCTTTTTACTCCTTCGTCACTTGTCGATGCTTGATTTATCGGTTTCTTTATAAAACAAAAATCTTTCCAATTTGTTACTAACTTTTTACGAAAAGACAGCGTACGATTACTACGAATCAACCGATCCGATTTTGGAACATTTATGTGTCCTGAGTTTGTAAATCACAACACCTTGTTTGTATCACTACTAAAACTCTCTATTACTTCTTCTATTTATCTCAAAAATTCAACCGATTACAATTCTTTTCACAGTCGTTGGCGTTGACAAAAGTAACTCAAACTCTGGCTCATCAGGAGCGCCTGGCGGCGCCCCGGGGCACCGCGGCGCACACTTTGGGAACCACAGGGATCGACTATTTTTCTCTTAAAAAAAAGTCAAAAAAATAGTTTCCTTTCAAGTACACTGTTCCAAATCCCAACCAACCATCTGTTGTCATCGTCTAGGAAGTGCCTGCCGCTCGTCTCATCAAACTCGAAGAGGACATGGCCAAGTACAAGCCCGAATCTGCCGAGTTGACCGCCGACAATTTGCTCACCTTCGTCGAGGACTTTTTGGCCGGCAAGCTCAAGCAGCACCTGCTGAGCCAAGAGCTGCCCGAAGACTGGGACAAGGAGGCCGTCAAAGTGCTGGTGGCTAGCAACTTTGAACAGGTAACCATCCACTTGTACTGCCAAATACATCAAACACTTTGATGGATCACTCTTTTATGTATAAGGATGACCCAATTTTGTCGACCCCCTCTGAAAATTGATGACATATCAACCCGCTAAAGAAGACATTTTTTGAAATGAATGATGATGAAAACATTGTATTGAATTCCTGCCGCTAATATTTTGTTTGCGACTCGGCATTTTTTTTTTGTGTTTCAATTGACTTTGCAACAACTATACATTCGGATAGAGCAGTCTCATTCAATATATGGTCTCATTAAATATAGATCGAGTAGTTTCCTAGAAAGTTCTGTGCAAAGAAAAAGTGTAAATGTAAATATTGGAAAACGTACATGATATCTTTAAACAATTTCAAGCCGTTGCATGTTGAGTTTTCAATCTGAGGTAAAACATGCCTAGCCACAACATAGAAGGCACTAACTTGTAATAAATTTCAAATAGAAATTATCTGGCAGGCTGCAAAATAATTAATCGCGGATTAAGATCTGTGCATCCACGTTCTCCATCTTTCCCTATTTCTGTGGAAGAACTCAGTTATACATTTGATTTGGGTTGCATAACAGGTAAAACTTCGTTTGTCGCACTCCTATGAGTTCAGAATTTTTTTTTGTTGGAACTTACGTATTTTGGCCTCCTGATCCCGAATCTGAAGTCAAAACGCGGCGGTCTCATGTATTTTCGGAGATATTGCTTCATTTTGTCTCAAAAATGCACCATTTCACATCTCTAATTTAAGCTATTAAAAAGACACAAAATTCTCCCTTCTTTGAACCAAAATATCACACACACTTATATCTATTTGTTTCCAACACTTTTTTGCAGAAAAAACTGTTATTTTTACAAAAACTTACCCTTCTTTAAAACGTAAACAAAACACCCGTCTCAACTGAATTTATGGTAAATTTTTATCCCTGAAGTTGGCAACGTGATTGTTTGGCTCGTGGACTCGGCTCAATCGGCTATTATCGGGTTTTCGAATTCAAATATGGTTGTTATATAAGATTCATTTCAATTTTTCAATTTTGTTTGAGACAATGTTGAAATTGATTGAATTTGGTGCCATATTGCCTTGAACGAAATTGAAAAATTAAAATGAATCCGCCATAACAGACATATTTGAATTCGAAAATCCGATGATAGCCGATCCCACGAACCAAACCAAGCCAAACAATCACGTTGCCAACTTCAGGAATGAAAATTTACCATAAATTCAGTTGGTGTTTTGTTTACGTTTTAAAGAATGGTGAATTTTTGTAAAAATAACAGTTTTTTCTGCGACAAAGTGTTGGAAACGAGTAAATGTAAGCGTGTGTGATGTTTTGGTATAAAGAAGGATGAATTTTTTGTCTTTTTAATAGCAGAAATTTGAGATGTCAAATGGTGCATTTTTGAGACAAAATGAGGCCATATCTCCGAAAATACATGAGACCGCCGCGTTTTGACTTCAGATTCGGGATCAAGAAGCCAAAATACGTAAGTTCCACCACAATTTTTTTCTGAACTCATAGGAGTGCGACAAACGAAGTTTTACCGCATAACATCCTGATTTTGAAATATGCTAGTCAAATTTCAGTTTATTATTGATGAAGATTCCTGGAAACTCAAATTTGGTTTTTATTTTCAAGAGTATATCCAATCATACATAAATTTCGTAGTTTGATAGATATTTTCCTAATGCCTTGCATGGAATATTCGTTTTTGAAGGTGGCATTGGACGCAGACAAAGATGTCTTGGTGGAGTTCTACGCGCCATGGTGCGGCCACTGCAAGCAGCTGGTGCCGATCTATGACAAGGTCGGCGAACACTTCGCCGACAACGCCGAAGTTGTCATCGCCAAAATGGACGCGACAGTCAACGAACTGGAGCACACCAAAGTTACGAGCTTCCCCACAATCAAACTCTACAAGCGAGGAGACAACGAGGTATAGTGATGTTTTTTATTTTTGTTTTTTGATCATTTCTCCCTCATAGAATTCGCGTCGTTTTTCCACCATCGGCAGATAAAACATAACCTCACTTCTGTTTCACAATGGACCAAACCAAGACGCTGTCAAATCAAACTCAAGATGGATACCTTGAGGCATACAAACCGTTTGAGTGCATCAGAACTCCCTTGTGATTTTAATTTAAAACAAGTTTTAACTCCAGAACGAATTTGAACATTCATTTGTGAATATCCTGTGTTTAGTCTATATTGTTATTTGTGAATTTTCTCATAAAATTGAAGATAGAGCTACAAAAACATGCCACATACTTGTTGGTTGTGTTGTTAAGTGTGATGTTAGTCGAGGAAATCGTGATGATGTGAAGTTTTTCAGTATACCCAGTGTACTACATTTTGCACACAAAACAGAATTGAATGAACTCTCAAAAATCCGAAGAGAAAGATGATTGAAAGCAATCAAAAGGAAAGATCTCACAGAAGCTGAACTAAAGTATGTGCTAAACATTTTTTTAAAAGTAAAAAGTTACATAACTTTTCATGAAGGTATTTGTTGTGAAATGTGGTTTCAAATTTTAGGAAAACCAGCTGCTTTAACTGATCCATCACAGTAAAAGGATCGATGCCTTGAATAACTGATTTTTTCCTTATACCGTAATGCAATGTCTTTATCTTCAGTCTCTAACAATAACAGATAATCACTTTTATTATCATAAGCCATTGTATTCCCTTTGGAAACCTACAAAAAGGAAATTCAAACTATAAACACAAAAACACATGTAATCAAATAGACAAAACACTCCGTGTGCCATTTTTGATCACGTGTTCTGGATTGGCTTATTATTAAGATCATTTTACGATATGTTTGCAAATGTATTCGCCTTACTGATTAACTTTAATTGACAAGTTCAGCCATCGTTGAGAGAAAAAAAAAACATGGCTGCCCTAGTGTTGTCTTTGTCATCAAGATTGCAACTTGAAATGATGAAAATGTTCTGAGTGGGACGTAAAAAAGAAGAAGAAGACTGATATCACAATTATAGAGTGTTTGGACTTATTCAACAATTATTGTAAGATCACAATGCTCACAAACAAGGTGGATATAGGATGGTGAAACAGCTCTTCAATATCAGCTACTTGAATGAACATGGCGGTAAGATCGATTATCGAAGAAGATTTCTGTTGCTTACGTATTTCTGTGGTTCGCATCTGACAGACGTGAATTGAAAAGACATTAAACAATATATTTTCTATAAATCTGGAATGAATATTGATATTTTGACTCTTCTCGGTCATTTTTCATCTAGAATAGATGAAACTGATGAAAAGATGACAGAAGCACAGTTTCTGTTTTACCGACACAAGGTATGTCGCCATCTCTGTTAATTTCAGGAAATATTACTATACGGTATGATATCAAGTAGGCAAAGGTCTACAGTTTATTCTAGTGCTTGTTAATAGGAAGCTGTTTCACCATCCTATATCCACCTTGCTCACAAAATACTGGAAATAATCGGAATAACGAAATTACTACAAGAAAATCAAACCAATTATATACAGGTTATATAAGTCTTCTTCTTTTTTACGTCGCAATCATAACATTTTCATTATTTAAAGTTGCAATTTTGATGACAAAGACAACATCACTAGGGCAGAAATATTTTTTCTCCCTCAACGCTGGCTGAACTTGTCAATTGCATCAATTAACTTGTTGAATTATTTGACCTTGTGCAATTGCATTTTTTTTATTTCAGGCGGTGGAATACAGCGGCCCTAGGACTTTCGAAGGTCTAACGAAATTTGTGGAATCTGGTGGGGTTGAAGGCGCTGGCGCAGAAGAACCCGAAGAGATTTCCGAGGATGATGAGGCAGCCAGGAAGGACGAGTTGTAATAGGTTTTATACTCACATTTTTTCAAATTCTATTTATATGAAATCCCTTATTTTTATACTCTTGGAGTTTTGATTGATTCAGTCGTTTCTAAATGGTTATATTTATTTGATATTGATAGTGTACCTTCTCTCTATTAAGAGATTATGTGAGACTGGTTGTGTTTTGCCAAATATGAGGTTTGGCAATTTTATCTGATCTTTTGAATTCATAGATTATTTTTCGAATATCAAGAGGAATAAATATGGCTAGTACAAATGTTCTTTTTTTATGTATTCCCGCAATAGGTACCTACATAATTACAATGTATATTTTGTATCATACCCTGAATGTGTAATTATTTATGTTTGGTCTGTAAGAGTTTGGTCGGATTTGGAAATTTAATGCTTAATCAAGATATTTGAAATGGATTAGATGAGTGGATCAAGGTGAAATCGTGTATGGTCTAACGATTCTTTCACATGACAGCTTTCGCCTATCGCGGAAATAAACTACTACACAATACAATTTATACTAATAACGGTGATTTTAACTTCAGAAGTGAAAACTCTGAAAATCTGGGGTTTCAGACTAAAGTCGGAACGTAATCGGCATATTTGATGCGCGCTCAGAAAGCCAGCATTTCAAGGTTAAATTCTGACAGATTCGAGACTTCAGTCCGATAAGTCCTATAGTATATATCTCCATAATCCATATAGAACGCTAACGCTATGCTAATGACTAAGAACCATGATGATGGAATAACGTTCTAACAATCTGTCAATAACAAAGAATAAGAAGACTCTAGCCAGTTCAGAATCTGTGGTTAGAAGATATTTTTTCAAATTTAGCAAAAGCGGCTTCTATCGTGAATATACTTCAAAATACACACTGGTCTAAACATGTGGTCCTATATTTGGTCCTACATTACATCATTCTTTTATCCGGAAACAATGACATTTGAGGAGGCATCCAGAATCTTAGAAGAAATGCAAGCAGAGGAGGAACCTCAAACTCCCACCGTAAAAAGCTCCACAACTAATCTAGTCTCTACAAAAACTGGGATAATAACAAAAGCTGAGGGTAACGACTATGTTATAGACAATCTCTACAACTTCATAGCTGCTGAAAAAGCATTTTTTCTCAACTCCAAAGTTACATACAACCTCATTCAGAATGAGGGCATTACCAGAATACTCAACGTGGAGCCTCTAGACAATGAATGGGACATAAATCAAGATGAAGAATCAATATGGACCAACAGGATAGTAGTTTGTAAAGTGGAGAAGAGAGTGGACAGAAAACTTTATCTATCACCTTCAGATATCACTATAGACCTGAACAATACATCCTTAGAGTTTCTTCCTATGATTGGTGACTGGTTAGAGCTGGATGTCAAGTGTACAATAGATGAAAATGTTTTAGACCTGAGTGGTAAAATAGTTGAAGTAAATAAAGTGTCCCCAGTTCGTGCACACATAAAAACAGGAAAAGTATCTAGTTGGAATGATACCAACTGGACTGGGATCATTGATGGGAATATATTTTTCAATAAACAAGCTCTGTCCCTAGGTTATATCCCTGTGATGGGAGATAAAGTAGTTGCTGAGGTGATTGAGAGTGATCAGAACAGGTGTAATTGGAGAGCTCTCAAGATTTTACCTGAACAATTGGTGAGAAAACATGTGGATATGCCAAAAAATGATGTGATACTATCAGATTTTCAAGATTCATATCCTGGTCTGGTTGTAAATGATGTTAATATTGTATTTAAGAAACTGAATGATAATCAAAAGTTCTTGATAACACTCTTAAATGAATCTGACCAAAAATTCATGCTTGTTGGAGCACAATTCTTGAATGCCTTAGGTCAGTGTCAGCTCATTGATAATATAGAAGCTGCTATAGAGATACCTAGTGGAACAAAGTATGATATATCCTGTGAATGTACCTCTAAAAACATTGGAACTACCAGAGAAATTGTATTGCTCAAATTTGATACCTTCAGTATAGGTAAGTGGATAGAAATAAATGTTTCTACTACCAATAACTTTCCAAGGAGCAGATATGAGCACAAACCAAGAGGAAGGGTTCATGAAGAGTCAACAAATGAGCTGGTGAGAGGACAAAGGTCTTCATTGAGATTTGCAAATGCCAAACTACCTACATACTTGATACCAAAAAAAGTCATGGATGTAATATCAGCAATTGATAATAAGAATGTGGATTATCTTTTGGATCAATTGAGAGTTATAAAACCATGCCTGGTCACCAATTTATCATACATGAATTATGAAGAAAAATTCCACACTTTGCTACACCTTGATGAAATTTCCAATTTGATAGCTATTCAGACTTATGACCAAGAAAGAGCTTGTTTCATAACCAATGCAGAGTTCTTGATGTTGGAAATTGATAATTTGTCTGAACGTAGGCCATCTATTGTGATAGGAGATAGAATTATTGCAACTGACCCTGACAATAAGAATAAGTTGGACTTTGAGGGGTTTGTGCATAAAGTGGGGGGTAAACATGTCTACATCAAATTTAGCCAGTTGTTCCATGACACATACAAGGGAGAGGACTATTCCATAAAAGTTATACCAGGTATGTAATCATATGTTATGAACAATTTTTGTTTGAGGAAAATCCATTCATTGTGATTTATGCAACCTTTATTATCTTATTGTCTTTCACAGGTAGGGCAACATACAAAAGATTACACCATGCTGTTCACCTGGCCCTGAGAAATTTGGGGCAGGAAATATTGTTCCCCTCTAAAATTTCTGAAAAGGATCCACAAGCACAATTCCAGTATGAAATTCCCATGGCAAAAAGTCCAGAGGGACATTCCAGGAAAAAAGTACAACATATTCTGAATAAGGCACAAGAATATCAAAAACAATCCAAACTGACAAATGGTTCCTCAGAATGTTCACAAGTATTGAAATTGGAATGGTTCAATAAAAGGCTCAACCCCAGACAGAAGCAGGCTGTGGTTAATATACTTTTAGGTAGGACATTTTTTTTTGAAAAAATACCTGTTAGCTGTCCCATTCAAATTATTTTGGTTGAAATTTGTTCCTAGATTCATAACATCTGTTTCATCCGGAATCTTTTGGCAGGTCAGGACAAACCGGACAAACTAATGGGTCTATGGGACAAACACTACAAATTTGTAATTTTGAGTTTTTTCCTCCAGTTATAAATCAGATAAATAATAATAATAATATGATTTGCCAAAGAAAAAGACAATAATATTTATTATACCTTGATGAATAATTATCAATCAAGAATAATCATTGAAGGTGTGGTAGTTACAACTTGTGTGTGATAACAATCAATTCAGGACAGTGTTTTACAATATAAATATCTTATAAATATAATATCAATACATGGAAGCGTTAAATATCAAGTATAAAATTATGAACAACATGACATTTTAAAATACAATGTATGATACATTGAAGTATAACTTATGAGTATAATAATAATAGTAGTTACACATAAGGAAATGTAATTGAAAATATTGCATTATTATATTTTGAATATATACAGTGGCTGAATAAGTTTCAATTATATTTCTATCATCCTTGAGTGAATCACTGAATGAGCCCTCTATCATTTTCTATGTTCTTATGATGTCTGTTCCATTAACAAATAAAGAAAGTTATTTTTTAAAGCGTTTTGAAGAAGTTTCATTGATGTTTTATTTTTTTCTCTTAATTGACTGAATAATATAGGAGTCACTCTTTTGGCCTATTGTTACCCTATGATATATTGTAATATCTTCAACTATTTGTATTTATCGGACTTTACGTATTTTTTCTAGCAACAGAAATATGTGTACATTTCTATACAGGGTGTTTCATAATAAATGCGCAGTACTTCAGGATATGATAGCTCTTTCAAGAATATGAAAAAAAGTTTCTATCGACTCACCCTCTAAAATGCACCATTTTCGACATTTGAATTAAAAAAAAAAAAAAATCGTTTTTTGCGAATATTTCTGGAACCGTTTATCGCACAGAAAACAGATTTTGTAGGCATTTTCTACTCATAATAAGCTATGTTTTGGGCTGATTTATTATTTTTTTAAATTCATAATTGGTGAAGATTTTGAAGAGGTAGTGGGTGTTATTTCCTCCAACTTTTACGCCACTGGAAAAAGTACAATTTTGAGCCACCTATTTAAACCGCCAATGTTTTCTATACAAAAAAGGTACTTCTGTTCATAAGCTCTAAAGTTGACCGTTTTCAAGAAAAATCAACTTTCATGTTGAAAAACATGGTAAATTTTTTTAAATAATTTTTTTCATAATTATACGAAATTTATTTAAACGTTAGAACATATAACAAAATCAAACGTTGACTTCATATTTGCAAAAAAAATCATACCCAGTTAAATTAAGTGTTGGAAATGTCCGCCGTTATGAATTTAAAAAAATAACAAATCAGCCCAAAACACTTACACAGCTTATTATGAGTAGGAAATGCCTACAAAATCTGTTTTCTGTGCGATAAACGGTTCCAGAAATATTCGCAAAAACGATTTTTTCGGCAACCGTCCGGAAAGTACGTACTTTCCAGACGTTTTTTTTTTTGAGAAAGTGGCATTTTTCCGGCCTAGTCCGGGAAGTACATACTTCCCGGACTAGGCCGGGAAGAATCACATCGTTGTTGTCATTGTAAATATGAAAATCTTGGTAGTATGGTTTTGATAAATGCAGGTGATCATTACCATAGCAGCAAAATAACGACTGACAGCTATCTGACATAAAATTAGCTAACATTTCAATTTTTGAAAGAAATGTGTTTCTTTGATTTGTTATTCTACACGGTTGCCGAAAAAATTGTGTACGCAACACGCCCGAAAACAGTTTTTTTGGACTCGCAGACTTCCAGGAGTCGCTACGCTCGTCCTAGAATTTTGTCCACTCATCCAAAAAAACAGTATTTTCCGGACTTGTTACGTAAATTACTATTTTTCTTATTCTTGAAAGAGCTATCATATCCTGACGTCCTGCGCATTTATTATGAAACACCCTGTATATTTTTGAAATATTTCGAAATCATAAATGCCACTACAATGTCGCCCTCCTCAGGCAAAGCCCGTCCGTTGCCGTACATAGTGTTCGGCCCTCCAGGCACCGGCAAGACCGTCACCATCATCGAGACGTGCCTGCAGCTGGTGCGAATGGTGCCGCAGTCGCGCCTTCTGGTGACGGCGCCGTCTAACAGCGCCGCCGACGTCATCGCGCTGAGGCTGATCGACGCCGGCGTCCTGCTGCCCGGCGACCTGGTGCGCGTCGTGTCGCACAACTACGCCGTCGGGGCGGCCATGTCGGCGAGGTTGGCGCCCTATTGCGCCACCGGCAGCGCCGCCAAGGAGGGCACCGTTGGCGTCGAGACGGTGGGCGGGAACGGCATCCGGTTCGGTGAGGGTCTAGACGTTGGTCTTTCACTCAGGATTCCTTTTTTTTTTTAAATGAAAACTTCTTTGGCGACTTTTGGTACGGGCTAAAATCTTGAAGGTTCGCGTCAGCAAGATGCTAAAATGATGAAAAACTTCTCTAGCGGCGTTGATTGATTATTTTTTTAGAGGCTTAATATGGATTCGCCTCAGCGACATGCTAATGTGAAGGGAATAGTAATTTACGTAACAAGTCCGGAAAATACTGTTTTTTTGGATGAGTGGACAAAATTCTAGGACGAGCTTAGCGAGTCCTGGAAGTCTGCGAGCCAAAAAAAACTGTTTTCGGGCGTGTTGCGTACACAATTTTTTCGGCAACCGTGTAGAATAACAAATCAAAGAAACACATTTCTTTATTAGAACAAAATTTCGAACATTTCAATTCTTATTTATATTAATATTTATATTAAAATTAGAACAATTGTTAATATTGAATGGATTCAATTTGTTTGAAATGCTTGGTAAATTTAAGTGCCTTTTGTTGAAGTCAGAACAAGAAGGTAAAGTTTCCGTTTCACATTGATTGTTTTCATCTGATAATTTTTGAATGTTAGCTAATTTTATGTCAGATAGCTGTCAGTCGTTATTTTGCTGCTATGGTAATGATCAACTGCATTTATCAAAACCATACTACCAAGATTTTCATATTTACAATGACAACAACGATGTGATTCTTCCCGGCCTAGTCCGGGAAGTACGTACTTCCCGGTTTAGGCCGGAAAAATGCCACTTTCTCAAAAAAAAATCGTACTTTCCGGACGGTTGCCGAAAAACTTATTTTTCGTGCAATCTCACGCGAAGTCAGTGCGTTCTCAGCACAGTACGCGAAATTTAATTTTGCGGCCGTTACCCATAGCAACGGCCGCGAAACCAAATTTGAATATCACTTCCAAATTTGACATTTCTAAAATACTACAAAGACAAGGATTATTTTGTCACACCAATCTTTAAACTCGCCGTAACATTTTTCGTACTGCCGTTTAGATTTTCCGGGTATAAAAAAGGAAAGCGCCGAATTTACAACGCTTTCGAGTTCAGGAGGAGTGGAAGGTACTGAAATATCGCTATCAGTATCAGACATTTTGCGTTTTGTCAAGAAGTGTCAACATATTTTGTATATATTGAAACCAAGGTGGATATAGGATGGTGAAACAGCTCTTCAATTGTTTCTGCAAAAAACTTGTAGACCGTTTGAGAAGGTACTAATATTTCCACGACTTGAGAGAAGATGGCGGTAAGATCGATTATCGAAGAAGATTTCTGTTGCTCATGTATTTCTGTGGTTCGCATCTGACAGACGTGACTTGAAACGACATTAAACAATATATTTTCTATAAATCTGGAATGAATATTGAAATTTTGACTCTTCTCAGTCATTTTTCATCTAGAATAGATGAAACTGATGAAAAGATGACAGAAGCACAGTTTCTGTTTTACCGACACAAGGTATGTCGCCATCTCTGTTAATTTCAGGAAATATTACTATACGGTATGATATCAAGTAGGCAAAGGTCTACAGTTTATTCTAGTGCTTGTTAATAGGAAGCTGTTTCACCATCCTATATCCACCTTGCTCACAAAATACTGGAAATAATCGGAATAACGTGACAGATGCACAGTTTCTGTTTTACCGACATAAGGTATGGAGCCATCTCTGTTAATTCCAGGAAATATTACTACGGTATGAAATCAAGTAGACAAAGGTCTACAGTTTATTCTAGTGCTTGTTAAGAGGGGGTTAACCTTATTTGGGATTGATGGTAAAACTTTGTGAAACAAGGAATGGCAAAAATCATATTACTCGGACCTCGCTGAAAAAAATCGAATTTTTTTTTCACTTTCTGCTTGAGGAAGGTTGGATCTAGGCATCTCTCGTAGTACTTTTTTGATTTTTTGAAGAAAAAAATTGCAAAATTTTGACAATATTCACTATTTTTTATCTCACAAGATATATCGTATTTCGAAAAAGTACTCCGAGAGATGCCTCAATCATACAATTGTCTCTATTGAAAAAAAAAATTATCGCGATCCATCAATAATTACTAGCTGAAAAATGGTTTTTGCTGAACCCCTGCAGACTCAATTACGGAGCATTTTTCATAACTGATTCGAGCGCCCTCGCACCAAATAAGCACTTTTATATGGATACTATGAATTTATGAATGAATCGTATTTTCATTCATAAAAACCAAAAATAGAACTGAAGCTATTCCAATAATTTTAGCACATGTGATGATATCAATGGAAGTTGCGAAAAGGATTCATTGCATTCTCGAATAAGACTAATTAGGTGAATAGAAAACGTAAACATTTTTTGCGAACGGCGGCGGCAGGCGCTATGTACACATCAAAGGGCCGGCTAGATATGCATGTATCAGACTGCAAACAGAAAGCTAGTTAGTTTGCGATTGCATTCAGATGGTGACACTATTGTTAGACTTTGTTGTTAGTTTGTGAACTAGTATTATTATTGTGATCAAGCATGTCGAGTTCAAATTATCGAACTGGCGATAAACATCGTCAAAGACTTTCTGTGAGGAAATTGTCAGTCGAAAAAAAGATATTGAGATTGATAAGGTACGTAAATATTTTCAAATGTTTTTATAAGAAATAATTGTAATCGACAGGGTGGCCCATATTCGCAGCCCTACATTGGGAATTCGATAACGGTTAGAGATACAGGATCGGTTGAATCAAGAAAAAGTTGTGTATTCATGTGCGCAACAATGAGCCGCAAAGAAATAGTTGAAATTTTTTTTTGTTTCTGAAATAAAAAAAATACTTTAGATTTTAATTTTTTATTGGCTTTATTTTAATAGATACGAAAAGAGCAGACATTTTCTTGAAACTGTATTTTATGCTCTATAACTTAGAATTTTTAATACGACGTTTCGTCATTCGAGGGTCGCCATCGACTTTTTTTTTTCGAAATTTCGTGCAGGTTATTTCGCGGTATGGACAAATAAAGGAATAAAAATTAAAAAAATTCATCGTAATGATAGATTTTGGCAAGATAAGATGGAATCAAAATTAGTAGATTTTTACATGAAATATTTGCTGCCTGAAATAGTTGACCAGTAGATACGAGAGGAATATGGAAATAAGAGATGGATGAGACATTTCTGTACTACCTTCGAGCTCAACTATATTCGAGGTGGAAAAAAACATTTAATATAAAATTTGTAGTGTTTCATCGGTACTATCTTTTGGCACATCCAAAACAAACAAATGCGAATCGCAAAATTGAAAAAAATACCGTTTTTTTTCAACTATAATGAAATACTTTTTTTTCCCTCAAGCCGCTTTCCATTTATTTCAATTCCAATATTGAATGAAAATTTCCAATGAAATTTTGATTCGATCCTTGCATGGATACAATATACCATGGAAATCAGAAGATAAAACAAAAAAGTGGACTTCTGACTATAAATGACCGGGGGTGATCCATTTGAAAAAAATATTGCGATTCGCATTTGTTCGTTTTGGAAGTGACAAAATATAGGACCGATGAAACTCTACAATTTTTATATATTATATGTTTTTTCCACCTCGTATATATCAAATATATCATGTGTTTTCGAGTTTTCAAGTTCAGTAACGATACTGAATACCTTGAAAAATGTCATTCATTCATACCAATCGAAGAAGAATATTTTGATATATTTTGTTGTGTATAAAAATGTTCAATATAGTTTCTCCATAAACAGTATTTTTTATTCTGTGTCCATATTCATCATACGATGCATCAATGGGAAATCATTCAATTTCATCGTGATTCAAATTGATAACGAGCCCTGTCTGAATTCTCGAGTTGAAAATTGATTCTATACATTTAGCCACCGAACAGAGGGTCTCAATCCTGAACCTACATGCCCCCGATTTATTTTTGTAATGAGAAATCTAACCCGTTTTAGCTCACCAATTTTTGCTTGAAATTTTCTCTTTTGTCCAATCGAAAGTCCCATTTCTCCCACGACCGAGAGACATTTTCTAATTTGTGTATTTATAAGTTTCAATTTAGCTCGTGTAGACGTTTTTGTGTTACTGTTTTTGATATACGAAAGGGTTTCATCTGTTTCGACAAGTTTTTTTTATATCTCCAATATCATATCAAATTATCCTCATAGACACAGTAAGTTCAAAATATACTGATGAAAAGCCGGAGGCCTATTCTGAGAATTGTAACGGCCGACGGCCGCAGACCCGAGCCACAGGTCCCGAGCGATCAGGCAAGACGCAAGACTGAATTTACTACGAATTTTACGCGACACTGAGTTGGAGTGAGATGCCAACAGCGCTTAGCGTTTTTTGTTCGACATTGGTCTCCGCCTCTTTCGCTCGGGATTTTTACTTCCCCCTTTACACCGCAAATATACTCTGACATGTTTGTAAAGGTTAACCCCTTTCTTAATTCCAGGAAATATTACTACGGTATGAAATCAAGTAGACAAAGGTCTACAGTTTATTCTAGTGCTTGTTAATAGAAAACTGTTTCACCATCCTATATCCACCTTGATTGAAACATATCATTTCCATAGCACACGGTGATATTGTTAAATAAATTGAACTGCTGTTGATTTTAGAGCAATTATATATTTATTCACAATTATTTAGTCTTATAATTTTAACGATTGCACGAAAAATAGTGTGTATGCTTAGGCCGCGAAACTTTTTAACGACCTCAAGATAATCTTGCCTCGGCCGCAAGCGGCCACGGCGTTAACTGTTCTTTCGGTACGTTAAAAAGGTATTTCGCGGCAAGCATACAAATAACTATAGATTCGTCAATCGAATTTTAGGTATAGGCAAAAATCTTGTAGGTTCATGTCAGCGAGATTCTAATATGAATAATCTAAGTTTCAATATTGGTTTCAATACTTTCCATTGAAAATTTTTATATTATTGAAGTGAAAATTACTTTATCCGAGATAAGCGATTTATGGTTGTAGCGAACCTTATGGGTTTTCGTCAAAGACATGCTTTGTTAATAATAGTTCGACGTCTCTTCTTTCGCAGAGTGTACAAAGACCGTTCTGGGCAGACACCGCATAACGGTAGCGACCTGCAACTCTGCCGGTCAATTCTTCACGATGGGATTCTCCAAGGGTCATTTTTCCCACATCATCGTCGACGAAGCAGGACAAGCTGCCGAACCCGATGTCCTGATACCGATGTCCTTCTTGGACAAAAACGCCGGTCAAGTGATTCTGGCCGGTAAGTTAGAGCTCTCAACATCTTTTTTCGTTCAGTGAAACACAATAGGTTAGGTTAACCTACAGCTGATGAATGTGACGTCACTGCGGAACCTCTACGGTTTGTTTGCCATACTTTTGCTCCACATAATTTTCAGTTCTCTAGATGCCCTCTCTCCTGTGGATATTCTTTAAATTGAAATGATACTGAGCGTGGTACTTTATTGTTTTGATCCGAAATTCAGCTGCAAACTTTGAGTCCGTTCTGATGAATATGTGAATTCGTCCAGGTGATCCCATGCAGTTGGGTCCGGTAGTGCTCTGCAAATTGGCTGCTCACTGCGGCTTGGACGAATCCTATCTGGAGCGCATGATAAACCGATTCCCGTACGTGCCGGATCCCGAGGGATTTCCAGATACCAACGGATACGATCCGAGACTCGTCACGAAGCTTTTATACAATTATCGCTCTCTGCCGGACATCCTCAACCTGTACAACCTGCTGTTTTACAATAACGAGCTCATTCCGATGGTAAGTGGTGGTGTAACGTTTATTTGGTTTATTTGTTAGTTTACGTTTATGAGGAAACAGATTTTGAGACCTTGAGTGTTGACACAACCTCTTAAAATAATAAATTCAGACAGCAAGAAACCTCAAGATTTTCCCAACCAGGGAAATACTGACTATTACATGGAACAATCCCACCCTGCCCTTTTCTAAAGGCCGATTCAGATTCATGTATTTCCATGCAGGGTTTTTGAAGCACGTGCGATTCACAGGCACATGCATTTCTGACGCTTGTGCCTGAAAAAGGCATGACATTTCACATACATATATGCATTTCAATCGCATTTCTTACTCAAGGTCATATTTCAATTGGTTTTTTCAGTATTGTCAGTTCAAGTGAATCTAAAATTTCATCTCATTAATTTTCTCGAGATTAAAATCACAACAGAGAGAGGCGGGAATGTATTACAAACTTTACAAAATGATCATCAAATTCAAAATAAATCAGTAGCACAGACTCCTGGGCAGAAGTGTAGCTGTGGGGCAGTCAGCTGGGGAATTTTGAAAAAAAAATTACCATTAATATCACACCATACCTCCATTTGGTGACTCACCACTAATTCAATTTGGTTCTCTCTGCTATGGTGAAGAGAGTAAAAAAAGAAGTTTTTCAAAAATAGACAAAAGGGTTTATTCAAAAATTCAAATATACTAGATAGGGATTTTCCTGGAACAAGGAGTATATGTACTAGAACTAGCATCACTTTATAAATAAAAAAAATCATATATCCCATAAATAACAACAAATCAAGGAGTAATGTAATATTTCCAATATTGGTTATGATGAGGATCATATATCTGTACTTGGAGCAATTGCTGGAAGTTTACAACAGAGTGAAATCACTTATAAGGTAAAAGGTTGCTACAACCTCCTGACTCCAAACTATCACTTTACTCGTGGAGTAGAGAAAATGTGTCACAAATGTGTCACAAATGGGAATATATTGTAGAAATGTCCATAATCTCGAATCAATCCATAATCATAGGTCGGTCATGTCTTTGTTTATGCTTCAATCTAAATTCAATGAACTATGAATTTTGGAAAAGTACATGAACATAAACACAGGCATGATAACATTAACATTTGGTGACCTCAGATCACCGAAATTTTATTATGAAAATAACTACAATATAAAAAGACTGGGAAATCAATTCAAAGTAATCACTCAATCCGACAGAGTCAGAGAGGCATAGTGGAGTTTTGAATAGTGATGCCGATCTGATCTTCGTTTTCGGAGATGGTCCATGGGCCATTCTCTACCTCCAGGCCCCCATATACTATATAATTAGACGATAGGAATTATGTTATAAGGTATGTTAGTTTTCTCTTGTTTTTTGCTAACCCGAATTTATGTTCGTGTTGAATAAATGTTTAATGAATATTCGATTGGAACAAGTAGTTTCTTTTAGTTGTGCACACCCTACAGATCGAACACGATTTTAGGCAACCCCCGCCTAAAGTTCGTGACACTATCTCTAAGTGACATCCCCTTGAACTTGGAACTCCAATTACCTCTGGAACCAAGTAACTCCTTCACGTGGTTTTCCAACACGTGTAGACGATGTCCAGCCCTTTTAGTCGGTGCCTTGTACGACCAACAATCCGACAAATCCTGGCGAAACAGCCAAAAATGAGGGAAGAAACTTTTAAGCCTCACACGTTCTAAAATACCGGTCGTCGTCCCTCTTCCTCTCCCCTTTTTTTTCTGTCCCCGACCACTCCTGTCCTCACTTCCTTTTTCCCCAAAAATCCGCTTTCACCACTAACCTAAAATCTCTAAACTATATCAACACAGTTGGAACAGGTACCCACTCAGCCCACCAAAACAACTATACATTGTTACAAATTTTCCCCAATTTTTCCATCCCTAGGAAACTAAAGTATCCTTCCCAGAGAAGCTTAATACCTCAAAGTTTTTGTGAAACCAGAAAGTCCTAATAGATGAAACACTAAAATAGTGTAACAATGAAGATACCTATGGACAGGTCAGGTCCTGTCCATCCCGTTCATTCCATATACATAATAACAACTATATGGATAACACATATTCTTCTCTTCACGCGAAAATGAAGCCAGTTTTGGAAAAACAAAAGACTGTCTGGCTTGCTGATGATGAATTGTGCGCATGCGCGGGTTTTGACGAGTTGAAATCCACTGACTTTTTCAGAATTTCATAGGTTAGGTATGTTTGTTGACTCAAATTATGTAAAAGAGCGTTAATATAGTTATCAATGTTTACAGAAGTGATTAGTGAGTGATAACAGTGATTGATCAAAAATTAGCCCACGAATCTTGTTCCGATGACTTTATCGTGACAGGTTTCTCAGCAAATCGCAAGTATCGGTTTGTAGATCACATCCATATCTACATTTATCATCAACTATTATTCAATATCGCCCAACAATCCATCAATGAATGAATATTTGAAAAATATATGTCATGGTAAAATAAAAACATCGAATTCAAGGTTACGTGACACATTTGATTGATTTTAATAAATATCATACGTTTGTCGCTCACTAGAAAGCTACTCTCCTCCATGATGAAAACGAATGTCGAATCTTAATTCAAACTTGCGCATGCGCATATTCGCGATTGGTCCCGCAGACTGTCATTTGTTTTATTTTTCGGCTTCAGCTCTGGTATCCGTGTTACCTATATAGTTATTATTAGATATATGGTTCATTCTGACACCCAAGATAAAAGTGCTACCAACTTATTCAACCTGTTTTATGGTACCAAATTCAAATAAGGTGAATTATCTACGGCATTTTTTAACCGTAACAGTGGCACTTTTCGATGTCCGACAAAATTTCGTTTACTTGTTGTTACAGATTGATGACCACAGTAGCGAAGAAGCGAAAGTCCTTGAGAAGCTGAGTGAGATTTTACCGAAAGCAAGCGAAGATAAACTTCCGCGGGTCATCTTCCATGGGGTTAACGGTGAAAATTGTCAAAATTTCGATTCACCCTCGTGGTACAATCTTGACGAGGCTGCCCAAGTTTTCTACTACGTGAACGAGGTTTACCGAATGGGATTGGGCGCTGACAATGTCGGGATCATCACTCCATATGTCAAACAGGTCAGGGGATTATTTTGGTGTTGTGTTGAAACCAAGGTGGATATAGGATGGTGAAACAGCTTCCTATTAACATACACTAGAATAAACTGTATACCTTTCCTACTTGATTTCATACCGTAGTAATATTTCCTGAAGTTATCAAAGATGGCGACATACCTTGTGTCGGTAAAACAGAAACTGTGCTTCTGTCATCTTTTCATCAGTTTCATCTATTCTAGATGAAAAATGACTGAGAAGAGTCAAAATATCAATATTCATTCAATATTTATCTAAAATGTATTGTTTTAATGTCGTTTCAAGTCACGTCTGTCAGATGCGAACCACAGAAATACGTAAGCAACAGAAATCTTCTTCGATAATCGATCTCACCGCCATCTTCATTCAAGTAGCTGAAATATTACTACCTTCTCAAACGGTCTACAAGTTTTTCGCAGAAACAATTGAAGAGCTGTTTCACCATCCTATATCCACCTTGGTTGAAACCTTGGTGGAAGGAAAATGGAGGATGAACTCCTATGCCATATAAAAATTGTTTCCTACGAATCACTTCACCTACGGTTTTCTTTATTATTCCGATTATTACAATCATTTTCAGGAAGGGGTTCGAATTTTTTGCTGTAGGGGGGCCCAACAATAATTTACGCATACTTATCAATAATGACTATTTGTTATCCTTCTTTGTTGTAAGACTCGAAAATTGCTAAAACTGCTATTAGTCCAGTTCTATTAGGGTTTCACCTCGGTATGAGATATAATAAACTGTGAAGTTCAAAAAGTTATATCTTTAATCTAATGTTTGCGTCGTGAGTTATTCAATGTCAAAAGTCACAAAAATCAGTTTTCTGCGATTATCTCGGTTTCTATAGCTCCAATGATGCTAACATTTATAATAAATTCTTCTTATTCTCCTAATTCTTCTTATTCTTTTTATTCTTCTTAAGATTCTTATTATTATTCTTATTTCTCTTATTCTCCTCATTCTTAGGATTCTTCTTATTATTCTTAGGATTTTTTTTTCGTTCTTTTGCTTCTTTTTCTTATTTTCTTTTTCTTACTTTCCTTCTTTTTCATCTTTTTTATATTTTTCATCTTTTTTTTCTTATTTTTCTTATTTTTCTTATTTTTCTTATTTTTCTTATTTTTCTTATTTTTCTTATTTTTCTTATTTTTCTTATTTTTCTTATTTTTCTTATTTTTCTTATTTTTCTTATTTTTCTTATTTTTCTTATTTTTCTTATTTTTCTCCTTTTTCTTCTTTTTCTTTTTTCGTTCTTTTGCTTCTTTTTCTTATTTTCTTTTTCTTACTTTCCTTCTTTTTCTTCTTTTTCTTTTTTTTTCTTTTTTTCTCCTTTTTCTTCTTTTTCTTTTTTCGTTCTTTTGCTTCTTTTTCTTATTTTCTATTTCTTACTGTTCTTCTTTTTCTTCTTTTTCTTCTTTTTCTTATTTTCGTTCTTTTGCTTCTTTTTCATCTTTTTTATATTTTTCATCTTTTTCATCTTTTTCATCTTATTTTTCTTATTTTTCTTATTTTTCTTATTTTTCTTATTTTTCTTATTTTTCTTATTTTTCTTATTTTTCTTATTTTTCTTATTTTTCTTATTTTTCTCATTTTTCTTATTTTTCTTATTTTTCTTATTTTTCTTATTTTTCTTATTTTTCTTATTTTTCTTATTTTTCTTATTTTTCTTATTTTTCTTATTTTTCTTATTTTTCTTATTTTACTTATTTTTCTTATTTTTCTCCTTTTTCTTTTTTTTCTTTTTTCGTTCTTTTGCTTCTTTTTCTTATTTTTCTTATTTTCTTTTTCTTACTTTCCTTATTTTTCTTCTTTTTCTTTTTTCGTTCTTTTGCTTCTTTTTCTAATTTTCTTTTTATTACTTTTCTTCTTTTTCTTCTTTTTCTTCTTTTTCTTCTTTTTCTTCTTTTTCTTCTTTTTCTTCTTTTTCTTCTTTTTCTTCTTTTTCTTCTTTTTCTTCTTTTTCTTCTTTTCGTTCTTTTGCTTCTTTTGCTTCTTTTTCGTATTTTTCTTATTTTCTTCTTACTTTTCATATTTTTCTTCTTTTTCTTATTTTTCTTTTATTTGTAATTTTTCTTCTTATTCTTCTCATTCTTCTCATTCTTCTCATTCTTCTCATTCTTCTCATTCTTCTCATTCTTCTCATTCTTCTCATTCTTCTCATTCTTCTCATTCTTCTCATTCTTCTCATTCTTCTCATTCTTCTCATTCTTCTCATTCTTCTCATTCTTCTCATTCTTCTCATTCTTCTCATTCTTCTCATTCTTCTCATTCTTCTCATTCTTCTCATTCTTCTCATTCTTCTTATTCTTCTTATTCTTCTTATTCTTCTTATTCTTCTTATTCTTCTTATTCTTCTTATTCTTCTTATTCTTCTTATTCTTCTTATTCTTCTTATTCTTCTTATTCTTCTTATTCTTCTTATTCTTCTTATTCTTCTTATTCTTCTTATTCTTCTTATTCTTCTTATTCTTCTTATTCTTCTTATTCTTCTTATTCTTCTTATTCTTCTTATTCTTCTTATTCTTCTTATTCTTCTTATTCTTCTTATTCTTCTTATTCTTCTTATTCTTCTTATTCTTCTTATTCTTCTTATTCTTCTTATTCTTCTTATTCTTCTTATTCTTCTTATTCTTCTTATTCTTCTTATTCTTCTTATTCTTCTTATTCTTCTTATTCTTCTTATTCTTCTTATTCTTCTTATTCTTCTTATTCTTCTTATTCTTCTTATTCTTCTTATTCTTCTTATTCTTCTTATTCTTCTTATTCTTCTTATTCTTCTTATTCTTCTTATTCTTCTTATTCTTGTTATTCTTCTTATTCTTCTTATTCTTCTTATTCTTCTTATTCT
This sequence comes from Chrysomela aeneicollis, assembly GCA_029955515.1. Taxonomy (NCBI): domain Eukaryota; kingdom Metazoa; phylum Arthropoda; class Insecta; order Coleoptera; family Chrysomelidae; genus Chrysomela; species Chrysomela aeneicollis. Next base: position 320,052 of record JARUHQ010000003.1, read on the forward strand.
TCTTATTCTTGTTATTCTTGTTATTCTTGTTATTCTTGTTATTCTTCTTATTCTTCTTATTCTTCTTATTCTTCTTATTCTTCTTATTCTTCTTATTCTTCTTATTCTTCTTATTCTTCTTATTCTTCTTATTCTTCTTATTCTTCCTTATCTTCCTTATCTTCCTTATCTTCCTTTTCTTCTTTTTCTTCTTTTTCTTCCTTTTCTGCCTTTTCTTCTTTTTCTGCTTTTTCTTCTTTTTCTTCTTTTTCTTCTTTTTCTTCTTTTTCTTCTTTTTCTTTTTTTTCTTTTTTCGTTCTTTTGCTTCTTTTTCTTATTTTTCTTATTTTCTTTTTCTTACTTTCCTTATTTTTCTTCTTTTTCTTTTTTCGTTCTTATGCTTCTTTTTCTAATTTTCTTTTTATTACTTTTCTTCTTTTTCTTCTTTTTCTTCTTTTTCTTCTTTTTCTTCTTTTTCTTCTTTTTCTTCTTTTTCTTCTTTTTCTTCTTTTTCTTCTTTTTCTTCTTTTCGTTCTTTTGCTTCTTTTGCTTCTTTTTCGTATTTTTCTTATTTTCTTCTTACTTTTCATATTTTTCTTCTTTTTCTTATTTTTCTTTTATTTGTAATTTTTCTTCTTATTCTTCTCATTCTTCTCATTCTTCTCATTCTTCTCATTCTTCTCATTCTTCTCATTCTTCTCATTCTTCTCATTCTTCTCATTCTTCTCATTCTTCTCATTCTTCTCATTCTTCTCATTCTTCTCATTCTTCTCATTCTTCTCATTCTTCTCATTCTTCTCATTCTTCTCATTCTTCTCATTCTTCTCATTCTTCTCATTCTTCTCATTCTTCTCATTCTTCTCATTCTTCTCATTCTTCTCATTCTTCTTATTCTTCTTATTCTTCTTATTCTTCTTATTCTTCTTATTCTTCTTATTCTTCTTATTCTTCTTATTCTTCTTATTCTTCTTATTCTTCTTATTCTTCTTATTCTTCTTATTCTTCTTATTCTTCTTATTCTTCTTATTCTTCTTATTCTTCTTATTCTTCTTATTCTTCTTATTCTTCTTATTCTTCTTATTCTTCTTATTCTTCTTATTCTTCTTATTCTTCTTATTCTTCTTATTCTTCTTATTCTTCTTATTCTTCTTATTCTTCTTATTCTTCTTATTCTTCTTATTCTTCTTATTCTTGTTATTCTTGTTATTCTTGTTATTCTTGTTATTCTTGTTATTCTTGTTATTCTTCTTATTCTTGTTATTCTTGTTATTCTTGTTATTCTTCTTATTCTTCTTATTCTTCTTATTCTTCTTATTCTTCTTATTCTTCTCATTCTTCTTATTCTTCTTATTCTTCTTATTCTTCTTATTCTTCTTATTCTTCTTATTCTTCCTTATCTTCCTTATCTTCCTTTTCTTCTTTTTCTTCTTTTTCTTCCTTTTCTGCCTTTTCTTCTTTTTCTGCTTTTTCTTCTTTTTCTTCTTTTTCTTCTTTTTCTTCTTTTTCTTCTTTTTCTTTTTTTTCTTTTTTCGTTCTTTTGCTTCTTTTTCTTATTTTTCTTATTTTCTTTTTCTTACTTTCCTTATTTTTCTTCTTTTTCTTTTTTCGTTCTTTTGCTTCTTTTTCTAATTTTCTTTTTATTACTTTTCTTCTTTTTCTTCTTTTTCTTCTTTTTCTTCTTTTTCTTCTTTTTCTTCTTTTTCTTCTTTTTCTTCTTTTTCTTCTTTTTCTTCTTTTTCTTCTTTTCGTTCTTTTGCTTCTTTTGCTTCTTTTTCGTATTTTTCTTATTTTCTTCTTACTTTTCATATTTTTCTTCTTTTTCTTATTTTTCTTTTATTTGTAATTTTTCTTCTTATTCTTCTCATTCTTCTCATTCTTCTCATTCTTCTCATTCTTCTCATTCTTCTCATTCTTCTCATTCTTCTCATTCTTCTCATTCTTCTCATTCTTCTCATTCTTCTCATTCTTCTCATTCTTCTCATTCTTCTCATTCTTCTCATTCTTCTCATTCTTCTCATTCTTCTCATTCTTCTCATTCTTCTCATTCTTCTCATTCTTCTCATTCTTCTCATTCTTCTCATTCTTCTTATTCTTCTTATTCTTCTTATTCTTCTTATTCTTCTTATTCTTCTTATTCTTCTTATTCTTCTTATTCTTCTTATTCTTCTTATTCTTCTTATTCTTCTTATTCTTCTTATTCTTCTTATTCTTCTTATTCTTCTTATTCTTCTTATTCTTCTTATTCTTCTTATTCTTCTTATTCTTCTTATTCTTCTTATTCTTCTTATTCTTCTTATTCTTCTTATTCTTCTTATTCTTCTTATTCTTCTTATTCTTCTTATTCTTCTTATTCTTCTTATTCTTCTTATTCTTCTTATTCTTCTTATTCTTCTTATTCTTCTTATTCTTCTTATTCTTCTTATTCTTCTTATTCTTCTTATTCTTCTTATTCTTCTTATTCTTCTTATTCTTCTTATTCTTCTTATTCTTCTTATTCTTCTTATTCTTCTTATTCTTCTTATTCTTCTTATTCTTCTTATTCTTGTTATTCTTGTTATTCTTGTTATTCTTCTTATTCTTCTTATTCTTCTTATTCTTCTTATTCTTCTTATTCTTCTTATTCTTCTTATTCTTCTTATTCTTCTTATTCTTCTTATTCTTCTTATTCTTCTTATTCTTCTTATTCTTCTTATTCTTCTTATTCTTCTTATTCTTCTTATTCTTCTTATTCTTCTTATTCTTCTTATTCTTCTTATTCTTCTTATTCTTCTTATTCTTCTTATTCTTGTTATTCTTGTTATTCTTGTTATTCTTGTTATTCTTGTTATTCTTGTTATTCTTGTTATTCTTGTTATTCTTGTTATTCTTCTTATTCTTGTTATTCTTGTTATTCTTGTTATTCTTCTTATTCTTCTTATTCTTCTTATTCTTCTTATTCTTCTTATTCTTCTCATTCTTCTTATTCTTCTTATTCTTCTTATTCTTCTTATTCTTCTTATTCTTCTTATTCTTCCTTATCTTCCTTATCTTCCTTTTCTTCTTTTTCTTCTTTTTCTTCCTTTTCTGCCTTTTCTTCTTTTTCTGCTTTTTCTTCTTTTTCTTCTTTTTCTTCTTTTTCTTCTTTTTCTTCTTTTTCTTCTTTTTTTGAATTGAAATCTGTTGAAATCACTTCCAATCAACCTTGGAAACGAACCAATCTTTCGACCAACAACAACAACAACATTTCAATCCTCCCCAGGCGAGAGTACTGCGCTCCATATTCACGGAGGCGGAATTCGACATGCCCAAGATCGGCACTGTGGAGGAGTTCCAAGGCCAAGAGTTCGACGTGGTGCTGGTGTCGACGGTGCGTTCCGCCGAAGAGCACGTCCACTCGGACGTCGTCCACAGCTTGGGCTTCGTGGCCAGCCCCAAGCGGCTCAATGTGGCCGTATCGCGAGCCAAGAGCCTGCTGGTGGTGATTGGCTGCCCAGGGCTGCTGTGCCGCGACCCCCATTGGAGGGCCGTCGTCAAGTATTGTGTGGAGAAGGGCTGCTACACCGGATGCGAATTTCACTGACGGAAGGGATGGGATGTCCTCTGCCGATTGGAGACGGTATTTATATGCAATGTTCTTCCTTTTTGGATGTTGAGGTTAAGTACGGTGGAATTATTGTTCTTCAGGGCGCCGTGACGAATCTGCACAGATGAATACCATTTATTTTTGTATTATACCTTTCATTGTCGTTCTTGAGGCGGATTTAGCGAATGCATAATATTATTTTTTTAAATATAACTTTAATCAAGGTAGATATAGGATGGTGAAACAGTTTTCTATTAACAAGCACTAGAATAAACTGTAGACCTTTGCCTACTTGATTTCATATATTTCCTGAAGTTATCAGAGAGGGCGACATACATTGTGTCGGTAAAACAGAAACTGTGCATCTGTCATCTTTTTATCAGTTTCATCTATTCTAGATGAAAAATGAATGAGAAGAGTCAAAATATCGATAACTATTCCAAATTCACTGAAAATATTGTGTTTTGATGTAATTTCAACTCATGTCTGAAAGATGTGAACCACAGAAATACATGAGCAACAGAAATCTTCTTCGATAATCGATCTTACCGCCATCTTCATTCAAGTCGTGGAAATATTAGTACCTTCTCAAACGGTCTACAAGTTTTTCGCCGAAACAATTGAAGAGCTGTTTCACCATCCTATATCCACCTTGACTTTAATGTACAAGGTGGCTGAAATTCGAGCCTCATCATTGGGATCTCGTAAACCGTAAGAGATACAGGGTCGGTTAAATTATGGCAAAGTTGCGCAATTTGATGTCTAACAAAATGCCGTTATGAAATTTGGAAAATTCAAAATACTTTCGGAGATATCCGAAAAAAATCGAAATTTCTTAAAACTGTTTTTATTTTTTTCTGGCGTTATTTGAGGAAATCAATCGATATGAATAACACTTCATCATGACCACTTTTTCTTTTCTACAAGATAGCGTTATCAAATTTGAAATCTGACGTTTCGTCTTTTAGAAACCATCATCAACCTAATGTTTTTAAATACGGACCTGGATTTTTTTTTATCTCTCTTTTTGTTACCTTTCGATAGCCCAAAAACTATGAGCGATCACAAATTCTGATTTTCAAATGTTTCGATGACAAATATTGACAGTTTTTCTATTTTTTCAAGCATCCAATCCGAAACAATTTTTGAAATATTAATATTCATTAGTAATCTAACTATGGAACGCTTATCAGCACCTAAAAACTGGCAATATTTTAATGAAATCCCTAACCCATCCACTGCCTAATTAGTACGAAATTTAACTTCTGGAAAAATGACATAACAGTCAGTTGATGAAAACAATGCTCGAATGATCCCCCTTGCACCTATATATAGGCATTTTCATATGCGTCTTCGCAGGTTTCCCGTAAGCGCGCGGTGGATCATTCTTCCTCTAGCTCGTATGGTTGTTTTTTCATACATTAAATTTTTGTGTGAGATATTTATGTCCAGTGAAATATCTTATTGAAATAAACGGTTCATTTTTGATAACCCAATAAAAAATAATCCAGCGGGGATATATCGGGGCTCCTTGCAGGTCAGCGCAACACCCCCAACATCAATTGATTGGGAAATGTTTCATTTGCGACTTTCCATTGACTATGATAAATTCAGACCATATCACGTTTTTCTTAATTGAAAAACACCCTTTTTTGATCCCGCAAAGTTTTCTAAACATTGAACTGTCATATATTGACGATTGGTTGTGACTTTTTATTGCTAAAATCAATGCCATTTTTTTTAATTCCAGTAATTGCATTATATATTTTTAAAAAAATGGAGAAACCATAAATATTTGTCATTGAAACATTCGAAAATTTTTGATCGCTCATAGTTTTTGGGCTATCGAAAGGTAAAAAAAAATGAAATAAAAAATCCAGGTCCGTATTTAAAAAAAATAAGTTGATGATGGTTTCTAGAAGACGAAACGTCGGATTTCAAATTTGATAACGCTATCTTGTAGAAAAGAAAAAGTGGCCATGATGAAGTATTATCCATATCGATTGATTTCCTCAAATAAGGCCAGAAAAAAATAAAAACGGTTCCAAAAAATAAAAACGATTTTTTTCGGATATCTCCGAAATTATTCGGAATTTTCCAAGTTTCAGAACGGCATTTTGTTAGGCATCAAATTGCGCAACTTTGCCATAATTCAACCGACCCTGTATCTCTTACGGTTTACGAGATCTCAATGATGAGGCTCGAATTCCAGCCACCCTGTACATGCAATTCATAAAAGCTGAACTCTGTAGTTAGTTGCGAATGAAATGGTTTATCCACCTCATAAGGATAAGTAATTTTATTGTCATTTCTTCATATATTTTTATTCAAACATTGTGAATTTGTGTATTTTCAAGTGTTTAAAAAAAGGGTTCTTTATTGTCGCCCCATATCCCTCCAACGTAATTTTTGATTTATAGCTGTTGATCTGTCACTTGCCACTCACAAACTTTATGATTATGTTTATGAATTAAGAAACCAATGAATGAAGCATAGAGGACACCCTGTAGATAGACGGTGGAATCCCAATTTTTCCATGAAGAGACTTTTGAAGAATCAGATCGTCTTTGAATTAACTAACGGCCGTATTTGCCGTATACTTTTAAGCTAAGCTTAGGATTTAAGCTCGCTTAATTATACGAAATTGTATGCTTTTAAAACGACCTTGAAGTCAAGCTTAGCTCAAAAATATACGGCGAATACGGCCGTAAGTGGTCTTTCATGTTGTCACTGTCGAAAGAAATATGGATCAATGTTCTGAAAGATCAGGAATTGATAAACTTATTCCAGCTTATGGTCAAGTTGTTATCCGAGAAAAAAACTACGCCATTTTTTTATATACGCCCCTTTGTAAAATCAACGACAATACAGGGTCCCTCACGGTCGATGGTACCTTAGACGTTTACGAAGAACGGGACATAGGATTATTCTGAAAATTTGGTGTATTGGGTAATCAGTTTTGTTCTATCGATCTAAAATACTTTCAACGTTGCGGCGTTGCCGCTTCTATCAAAAAGTAGCAACAACTTTGTTATTTCAAATGGAACACCCTGTATTTTATTCCATTCTTCCTGAAGAGCTGATTTCGTCGATCTATCATACTTGGGGTATAGCGCGAAATATTACAGAGATATAGGGTGTGAAAAATCGAGATTTTTCAACTTTAGGAATTTTTTGTGCCGAAACTATCCATTCTTGCTCAAAACGGCTTACATGTCCCTATCTTTACTTTTCATTTACTATCTACTGACATTTAATAGAAACAAATAGAGGGTGATACAAAACTCAAAATTTTGAACCAGCCGTATTTGTTTCAATTAAATATCAATCGATAGTAAATGGAAAGTTAAGATAGGGACATGTAAGCCGTTTTAAGCAAGAATGGATAGTTTCGGCACAAAAAATTCTAAATTTGAAAAATCTCGATTTTTCACACCCTTTATCTCTGTAATCTTTCTCGCTATACCCCAAGTATGATAGATCGACGAAATCAGCTCTTCAGGAAGAATCTAAAAATGAAATAAAATACAGGGTGTTCCATTTGAAATAACAAAGTTGTTGCTACTTTTTGATAGAAGCGGCAACGCCCCAACGCTGAAAGTATTTTAGATCGATAGAACAAAACTGATTACCCAATAAACCAAATTTTCAAAATAATCCTACGTCCCGTTCTCCGTAAACGTCTAAGGTACCATCGACCGTGAGTGACCCTGTATATGATGTACTCAATTTTTCACGTTCTACCTGATGCCAGATGTATATGATGAAAAAAATATGATATAAAAAACAGTCGCAGTGATAAAAAAGTAAGATTGTGCCTTGTTTATTGTTTTCAATTTGTGATATTGTCGAGCATTTCATGAGAGAACGTATTTATGATGATTTAAATAAAAATGGAATTGATTGAAGAAAAGTTTTTCCAACTGAGTTTTCTTCCATTCCTTCACTATAGTGAATTCAAGTCAAATGTATGGATCAGTTCCAACGTTATAAAAGTTTCATTTTCATTTTGTTTCAATTTGAATTTCGGTGTAATGTTTTGACAATTACCAAAACTCATTATCAACAATTTTCTATTATAACTTCGTACATTCAAGCCAACAATCTTGTTTATTTAGTTCTGAAGAGAACTAGCCAACAACTCATAATAGTGTGTTTCATCCTGAAAGTCTATTTTAGGAGTACCCAGTAACGAACATGGTTGATGTATCCAAATCTATACACTTCGATGAGAAATTCAATATTAACATTGGACTGATTGCTAATGGAGAACGTATCCGGTTTTATTATTCAATTTGTCTCGGTGGAGTTCGTAAATGAAATCAACTTTTTCACTAAATAATCTCTGGAGCTGATAATAGTCAAAAGTAATAGAATTACCTGCTTGTATGTTTCATTTAGTAATTTCATTTCCTCTGCAACAGCAATTCACATCGTGCAAAATACATTAGAAGCCTTTATAAATAGGTACAGCAAAGTGATGGTATCATCACAAACGAAAAAAAAAAGCATTGGAGAAAAAAACGAGTCGATTGAAATGTAGAGAAAAAAATAAACTCCATCTCCAACGGTTGTGCAAAATCACCGTTTTCAATATCAACAGAAACAGACTTTCCACTCCTCTTCTATCCCGATATATTTATTTTCCTTAAATCCTCCGTTCTTGCTACCTAAATAACAAGCACTCGTAAAGCTTAAAAATTAATCTCCCGGTCTTGAGTGTATTAAAAGAGTCCCGTGCCGGTCGGATGAAAACTAATACAAAAAACCACTCAACGAGAATCTTTCTTGGACTTGCCAGAGTCTTGGGAAAATTCCCGGTGAGCCGCAAAATCGGCTGGAAATTGATCGAGTCCAAACACACCACCGGCGATAATGGAATCTGTTTACCCTTCTCGTTCACTTGCCATCCTCCATGTTGAATCAATTCATCTCCAACTAGGCGTGGGGGGATTAATTCCCAAGATTTTGGAGTGTGAATCAAGGACATATAGTAAACAACAGTGACGGCTCTTGTTAGATAATGATGTTCCCCTACTAGATCACCAGATTTAATTCCACTTGACTACTATATGAGATGAGACCATATAGAAAAAAATCCAAAGTATAGAAGTCCATTAAAGGTGGATATAGGATGGTGAAACAGCTCTTTTTTTTTCCTTTATTCTTCCTTAATTGACAATCCAAGATTGTATTGAAAGTTGTCACATTAACCTACACTAACAAAAATATAAAAAATACACACTAAGGTATAAAAGATAAAAGAGAAAAACACTAATAAAATATACACACTAAGGTAAAAAACTTACAAAATAATATTACAGGATTACATACATTCATTAAAATAATCGGATACTGAGTAGTATGATTTATCTAAAAGAAACTGTTTCAATAATTTTTTGAATAAATGTGAAGTATTGATAGTTTTTATTTGAGGTGGAAGATTATTGAATAATCTAGGCCCCATGCAATTTGGTGATTGATTACTCAACCTTAAACGGACCGTTCGAATATGAATTTCTTTTTTCTTTCTCGTATGATAATGGTGCACGTCATCATTAAGAGTGAACTCATTTTTGTTTCGGAAAACATACATACATGCTTCATATATATATACACATGGTAACGTCAATATACCAAAATTCGAAAACAATTGTTTGCATGAGTGAGAGCTAGATACACCTGCTATGCAGCGAACAATCTTTTTTTGTGCTATAAACACCTCTGAACACCTAGTTGACATACCCCACAATAAAATGCCATATCTAAGTTGAGAGTCGATGTGAGCAGAATAAAGAGTTATTAACTGTTTTCTGGTTAAAATAGTACGCATATTCCTGACTAAATAATTCATTGAGTGAAGCTTGGAAATGATATGACCACATTGTGCTTTCCAATCAAGGTGCTCATCAATATAAAGCCCTAGAAATTTCATTATTGTCCCAGTAGAGCTGGATAAAGACCTGTCATTAACTTTGATTTCCATGGAATTACATACATTCTGTTTGTTATGAAATCTAAATAATGTTGTCTTTTGTACATTTAAGTATAAGTCATTCTGATTAAAATAACTGGTAATTTTTGTCATTATATTAGTGCCCACCTTTTCTATTTCTGATGTTGTAGGAGCTGATATTATTAATGAAAAATCATCTGCATATGCAGTGTACTTGCCTGAGTTGATATTCTGATCAATATCTGTCACATAAAGTATAAATAGTATAGGGCCTAATATTGAACCTTGGGGTACGCCTCTCTCAATAGTTCTCAATTGTGAGTTGAAATTTTGAGACTTGCCTTGCTCTTCAATTGTTTCTGCGAAAAACTTGTTGTAGACCGTTTGAGAAGGTAGTAATATTTCCACGACTTGAATGAAGATGGCGGTAAGATCGATTATCGAAGAAGATTTCTGTTGCTTACGTATTTCTGTGGTTCGCATCTGACAGACGTGACTTGAAACGACATTAAACAATATATTTTCTATAAATCTGGAAGGAATATTGATATTTTTACACTTCTCAGTCATTTTCCATCTAGAACAGACGAAACTGATAAAAAGATGACAGATGCACAGTTTCTGTTTTACCGACACAAGGTATGTCGCCATCTCTGATAACTTCAGGAAATATTACTACGGTATGAAATCAAGTAGGCAAAGGTCTACAGTTTATTCAAGTGCTTGTTAATAGGAAGCTGTTTCACCATCCTATATCCACCTTGAGTCCATTGGTATCTTTAAGTGGAGTATCAGATTTTCAATACCGGGAAGAAAACTCAAAGTCGTCCCCACAATTATTTATTATAGTTCACACAGAACATGTTTCGGACGTATATAGGTCCATCATCAGCTGAATTCAAAACATTCTAAAATAGAAAGTACCTAGTAGACACATGGTATCTTAGAGGTTAAGTACTTACATAGAGAAAAAAGAAAAACTATTTGCTTCATATGTAAAAATATTTAGTTTTTCTTTTTTCTCCATGTAAGTACTTACTATACCTCTAAGATGCCATGTGTCTACTAGGTACTTTCTATTTTAGAATGTTTTGAATTCAGCTGATGATGGACCTATATAGGTCCGAAACATTTTCTGTGTGAACTATAATAAATACTTGTGGGGACGACTTTGAGTTTTCTTCCCAGTTTTGAAAATATAAAAAAAGCTTTAGGGGTGGATAAAGAAAAGACATATATCAGTCGAAGCAGAATGTCAAATTGCGTTCGACTATTCACTATTATACAGGGCGGTACACAATTCTAGAAATGAATAAAAACGAGAATTGCGAAATTTGATTTTTTCGATAACGAAAGCAGATAAACAATATCTGCGATAGTCACGACTTAAAATGTGCTAGTTATTTATGAAATACCCTTCATTTATGTATTATCTGAACATTCCAGAATTTTGACCAAATGGGAATAACTTGGGAATGAATCAAGTAAAAATAATAATGATACAGGGCCGATATATGAACACAAATAATGCTTTGGCCGAGGAAACGAATAATTGAATTATTAGATGGTTATATATCGGTATTTATTCTCATTGGCCTATTGTTCGAAGATGAACAACTACCCGAATTAAACTAACGAACATTGTTCAAAAGAATATCGGATCTGATTCGGTATAGCTTTGATGTTAAAAGAAAATCTTTTATGCTTCGAGTATCTTTGTAATATTTTCCTTTGATGGCCCGACACTTTGGAGGTAACATGAATCTTTCTGAAATATACCGTCTAGAGCAGGATTCTTTGTTAGAATCGAAAAAAAAGAAGCATCACGACGTCAACGAATCGCAAGGCCTATTATTTTTATATGATGTCTTATTTTTGATGATACAAGACAAAAGTAGGTACCTCTACCTAACACAAAATATTCATAGGATCTTTTCAATTTAATTATGACATATATAGGTACAGTAGGATGGAATTTATGGACATAAATGTAGAAAAAAAAAACGTAAGCTATTTAGGAATGGTTCGTGATATTTCCGATTTGTTAACATCGTTTTACATATATATATATATAAAAAGGTGACTGCTTCAGGATGATGCATGGTGTCTGATTTTTTGATGATTCGGTTGGTTGTCAGAATAGTGATGACTTGAAAATTTTGTGCAACATTATTATACCTCAATCATGATTGCGGTGTTCTTATCGCGAGTATATGATAAAATGAAAATACGAATTATATTTATATGGAAACGTTTGAGATACCGTTTCATTATCAGACAAATAATGTAAAGCGCAAAACAGTGAAGAAATGTTCAAATATATTTTTCTGGTCCATTCCATCATTTCTAATCTACGTGGTGAGTATATGGATGAAGAATGAAGGAAGAATGAATGAATTAGACCAAATGCAATGTACAATTTTGAAAGTTTGTGTACTTATTTTCGCTATTTATTTATATTCATTATTGCTGTTATCAGTGTTATCTTACAGATACCTATATGCGATATATTTGAATGATCCCTTTTGGTTGTTCATAGTTACATATATGTAATGAAAATAATGACCTGTCCTTACGTTCAAGTCTATTCTGCATTTTTTCTGAAAAACAATCCAACTACAGGGAAATATAGGTAGGTATCTTTTGTTATCAAAATAATTATTTTTTCAAAGAAACAAATTTTACGCCACTGGCGATGCATATAACCTCTACCTTCTTAATATTAAAGTTAGAAATTTCCAATTATCGATTACACACCCCATGTTATTGATCAATTTGAGTACTACGGTTTTCAAGATATTTTTCAATTTTTTATATATATCTATCATTCAGTCTACCAAAAAATACGATGGAATACCTTTTAATTTATGAGCAGAACCTTCTGTTGAAATTGAAGACTTTGTCCTCTGTAGCCTGTATAGGTGATCGAATGACAGGTTTGCTGTCGATATAAACTACGCAACACTAATTACGTCGCACCCCGAAATTTTGCCCCTGTTTAAATTTGAATAACTTTTTTCTTCTTTGAACAATTTGAATTCTGTTCACACTGTTCGCTAGCTCAGTCCTTTAGCATTAATCTCGTACTTCTTCGATACATAAGGTTATTTCCATAAAATTGCTACAGGATGTTTTTTGGAACTGTGCAAAATTTCGAAATATTCAAAAGGATTCCAAATGAAGAAAAACAGTTTTTTTTTTCAACTTTAACAGCAGAGGCTTGAAGATTATCTCATTACCTTTGGCCGTTTCCAAAATTGTCTTGTTATTACTTTTCTTTACAGTGATCTCAAAAAATCAATTTTTTGAAGCTGAAATCTCATATGAGAAGATTTAAAGATCAGAATCAACTCAAGATGAACATTCAGAGTCGAGGGTTTCCTCAAAGGTAACCCAAATCTGAAACACTCTGTAAATCCCGACTGGGAGGAGAATTAAATGAAAATCAATTTGTTTTCGGAAGGATCTTTCATTCTGGACACATCCAGATCTTTTTTTCTTTCAGTAGTCAAAAATTGTGCGTGAGAAAACCGAAATGAAACGCAATGTTCTAGAAAAAAAATCAGCCCAAAAAAAATGCATGGTCCGTAACCTTCTCACCCCCTATACAAAGTCTTCCATGTTTTGGATTTTTTCAAAAAATTTAATTTTTTAGACCCAAAAAAAAAGTTATACGTACGCCTATGAAACAATTTTTTTTATCCTTTTGATCAACTTTTTCCGCTGAACACAGCTATGGGTACCGCTTGTCTCGATTCTGAAAAATAACTTTTTTTCGCCCTGTACATCAAATTATGATACTTGGAGAACTCGAGTTTGGGCGATTCTTAGTAGTTTTGTACGAAACTCACGAGAATAATATGTAAAAAAATCACAAAAATCTCCTTCCCCTTCATTCGTACCCAAAGTACCCCAAGGGGGCAAGGGGGGGCGAAAGAAATTTATTTTGTTTTAATAGCCGATCCCGATGTGGGGGTCAGGTGAAATATGTTTACCGATATATCTAACCGTTTGACCAGCAAAAATTTTACCCGCAAAAAAAATTTTGGGGGGGAAGGGGTAAAAAAAAATTCATCAGTATTTTTGGTGGTGATATTTTCGTTTCGATCAAACAACATTTTGGATATTTTTCTTTTTTAATCGGGATTTCGAGGGGGATTAAGATTTGGGTCACCTTTGCAGAAACCCTTGATCTTTAATATTTATTTTTAGTCAATTCTAATCTTCATGTCTGTTCATCTAACGTTTCAGTTTCAAAATGATCCTGAGATTTTGAAAATCGGTTGAAGAGGAAAAAAGCTATGACTGCCAAACCAAAAAATTGATTTTTTTGAGATCACTCTGTAAAGAAAAGAGATAAGAAGACAATTTTGGAAATGGCCAAAGGTAATGAGATAATATTCATGCCTCTGCTGTTAAAGTTGAAAAAAAACTGTTTTTTCTCATTTGGCATCTTTTTGAAAATTCCGAAATTTTGCACAGTTCCAAAAAACATCCTGTAGCAATTTTATGGAACAGAAAAGTACCAGATTATAGCTGAAGGACTGAGCTAGCGAACAGTGCAAACAGAATTCGAATTGTTCAAAGAAGAAAAAAGTTATTCAAATTTAAACAGGGGCCAAATTTCGGGGTGCGACGTAATTAGTGTTGCGTAGTTTATTGATTGAAATCATCTATCTGATGTAATATCATATAGGGTAATATAATATTCCACCATCCGAATAATATGTCTTCCCAGCTGCCCCTAGCTTCAGCAACGCGGATGGACATGATGCAGCAAGGATTCAATTCCCGTTCCACGTGTCAATTCGTCAATGCGACGACGAATGTTTTCACGATTGTGGCGGAGCTATCCTCAACGAAAAATGGATCCTGACAGCGGCCCATTGCACCGGTAGCATGGACCTATTCGAGAGATACGTGAGTCGAACGATTGGAAAAATCGAGCGGTGTTTGTGAAGATTATTTCACGGTATTACAATTCAGCTTTGCTTTCCTTCGCATTACGATCGACGTTCATTCTTCTTTTTTAATCACGTGAAAATTAATCATCTATTTATCACGATTGGTTCCATTAAAGTCTCAATCACTATCCAAGAATGTGTTAGGTACGTGAATCTGATTACGTTATTTCAATCTAGTCGAAATAATTGGAAACCAGTATATTGTTACGTTATTTCCACTTGGGTTCGTGAATTTAAAACACTCACTTAATACAACTCAATAAACACTTAGTTAAATCACAACGATATTTGCTTTACAAATCTCAATGTTCACTGTACTAGCTTTCTTTCGAATCTGACTTGTCCGCGAAACCGCGGATCTTATATATAGGTAAAAAGATCATTGTCCAGAAAGAACAGGAATAAACTGGAAGTGTTTTTCATATTCGACGGCAATGAATCATCCGCTAATTATAGCGGTGCGTCTGCGACCGATACCTTCGTTGTGAGTCACGCGTCGGGATGATGCTTTCCGGCCTTCTCGGAAATGCCAGCAGTTCGTAACAATATTTTTCTAATTATCCGAATGAAACGAGTGAACTCATCGTAATATAAATATTTTCCACAGATAGTAGCAGGGTCTTCCAACCTCAAAGAAACTGATGGTGAAAGCGTACAAACTATAGGTATCGAAGAATATATTATCCATCCACTTTTCGATGATGAGATGTAAGTAAACCTAGACTCAATCGGTGCTTCTTAGTTCTTATTATAAAGTTCTTTAGAAATTTGAATTTTCGAATGATGTCAAAATTGTCATTGTTGTGAATTTTCTCAGTGAAATAAGTCCTCATGACATCGCTCTATGGAAACTGAACTCCTCCTTGGTGTTTAACGATTACATTCGACCTGTTCAGCTCCCAGAAGAGGATTCAGACGTGAATGGTATGGCGTCACTTTCCGGTTGGGGAGTAGCTGACGATGACGAAACCGAACGAGCAGAGATCATGCAATTCGTTGATTTACTCATCGTGTCGTACCAAGGTAATACGAAATTAAATCGGTAATTTATTTCATGTCAATTACATTATTTTAGATGGTTTTCAAAAGATATTCACTATATTCTCTATATTCACCATATTCACTATATTCACCATATTCACTATATTCACCATATTCACTATATTCACCATATTCACCATATTCACCATATTCACCATATTCACTATATTCACTATATTCACTATATTCACTATATTCACTATATTCACTATATTCACTATATTCACTATATTCACTATATTAACTATATTAACTATATTCACTATATTCACTATATTCACTATATTCACTATATTAACTATATTCACTATATTCACTATATTCACTATATTCACTATATTCACTATATTCACTATATTCACTATATTCACTATATTCACTATATTCACTATATTCACTATATTCACTATATTCACTATATTCACTATATTCACTATATTCACTATATTCACTATATCATTGATATTTACGGAATTGACGATATTCACACATTCATTATATATTCACTTCATTTACTTTATATTCACCATACCTATATTCACGACATCCTCATTTATTGTCGTTATTAACTTCATATACCTCAATTCATGACATATACAATGATAATCAAGGAAAATATCCACCATATCAATGATTCACTGGATGATATTGGTACACGATATTCACTATATTCACGATACATGTTTACGATACCTATTCACGAAATTCTTGAAATTCAATAAAGTTATGATGTGTTGAATATTATAAACATTTGCGATATTTTCGATATCCACGATCATCGCTATTTATATTATTGGTGATGATTGTCAATAAGAATATTTTCTTGGACAATAATGAAGTATATATTCATCTATCCGTCCACTAATACTTTCGTCAATAATGTAGACAAAATTAGCAATTTTAGCCACTAATGTAGGTAAAATTAGCACGGACTCGTCAATCATGTTGAAGGTATACAGGGTGTCCCATTGGGAAACGGAAATACTTCAACAGTGGATAGAGGTCACCGAGGCGATTCCGAATATACCATATTTGTTGGGTCTCACGAGTTTCATAATCGAGATATAGAGTGTTTTATCAATATTGCTCATTTTTTGTGTGGTCATAACTAACGAAGCACTTGGTATATTTTTTTGATATTTAGTACATACGTTCTCCTACTTCTACCCAAGCGACTTGCCTATCAGTCATATGGAAAATCCAGGTCCGTAATAACAAAAATTCAACATTATTTGGGGTCCCTCAAAAAACACCCTGTGATTTTGAATGTACAAAATCCGCCTACATATTTGAAAGGGGCACAAAAAACTGAATCGAACTGTGTACTTTTCATTTTCCCGCAGATCGTTTAACAACTTGATTTCTGAATTTGAATTCTAAGTTTTATGCAATGGGATAATGGAAATTGGAATATTTAGAATTTTCCCAATCAAGCTATACAGGTTTCGCATTGTTCTTCATCATCCTATTGAACATTCATTATTATTACATTCCTGAACCTGAAAAATACGCCAGTGTTTTTTCACTGGACCGTTCTTTCACTTATTTTAAATAATTCCAAACGCTCACTTATTCCAATATCATCTATTATTGCGTGACTGATATTATTATAACATAAGTTGACTTGAAAATATCAATCGATATAATAATGAATTTATTTTCCCAAATAAACAAAAAATTAACCAACTCAACTCAGAACATAAAGATTATAACAATTGCTCGAAGTGGCCTCCATTTTGATCGATACATTTTCTTGCTCTTTTCAAAATATTTCTAACCGATTTACGAATCACACCCTGATTGTTTTTCATTCCTCTGCATGCTTCTTCGATTCTCTGAAGTAGCTCCTCCCATAAATATACGTCATATCAGCATATTCTTCATTAGAAAATTGACGAGGCATTCTTTGAAAATGTTGAACAAATTAAATCACTAAATGATAAAGAGAAATAGTAATAATCCAAAATGATGTTGAATGTTTGATATAGACATATCATGTCAGTATCAGAGCTACCTAGATTCAAGGGAATAGTGAATGGAAATGAATAGTACCACAAAGACACTTTTAATGTTTATCCATAGTTTGTATAAAATGCCAATTAAGAAAAATACCATTCTCCTGTTGCCAATTTCAGATATAATTTCTCGTGATATTTCGATGAACAATCCCCGGAAATTGAAGTTATATGCCACAGTTAACAGTTTGATTCAGCTTTTCGACCTCTTTTCAAATATGTAAGCGGATTTTGTAAATTCAAAATCACAGGGTGTTTTTTGAGGGACCCCAAATAATGTTGAATTTTTGTTATTACGGACCTGGATTTTCCATATGACTGATAGGCAAGTCGCTTGGGTAGAAGTAGGAGAACGTATGTACTAAATATCAAAAAAATATACCAAGTGCTTCGTTAGTTATGACCCCAGAAAGAAATGAGCAATATTGATAAAACACTCTATATCTCGATTATGAAACTCGTAAGACCCAACAAATATGGTATATTCGGAATCGCCTCGGTGACCTCTATCCACTGTTGAAGTATCTCCATTTCCCAATGGGACACCCTGTATATTCACTATATTCACTATATTCACTATATTCACTATATTCACTATATTCACTATATTCACCTACAATATTCATGGTATTCTCAACATCGGCGACAGCATTTTTTTTTATAATTTCAGATTGTCAAGAGGCTCTGTCATCTCTACGACCCGAATGGACAACCTTTTTGGACGCGCAAGCCAATGTGTGCACCGGCCCTTTATTGGGGTCTTTGTCCACTTGCGGTGGGGATTCTGGGGGTCCGTTGACGCAGAACGGCGTCATTGTTGGGGTCGTGTCTTGGGGTGTCAAACCGTGCGGTACGATTGAAGCGCCCTCTGTTTATACTAGGATAAGCAGCTATGTTGATTGGATCAGAGAGAATATTAAAGAAATTTCATAGATTTTTTTTGTTTTTCGATATTCCTCATCAATTGGAAGAATAACATTATACGAGGTATTATTAGGAAGTATCTAGAGAACGAGATAAAAAATAGTATATTATGATACAAGTTTTATAAGACGCTATTTTGTCGCACGCGTTGTTTGGAGTACGACGAGCGAAGCGACTGAAGAGTGCTCCAAGTGAACAAGTGCGACAACGTGTCTTATAAAACGTGTGTCATATGCAATTTTTTCTATTTTGCATTGATTTGAAAAAAAAAAAAAGGATTTAATATCGATAAATAACAGAAACATCTTCGATTGGTAACAATGATGACATAATTAAAATCTGACGCACAAGCGTAAAGCCCAGTTTACAGTTGAGCAATTTTGATTATTGCAATACCAGCGGGGAAAAATTCAATGTTGTTAGTGTTTATATTACACTCTGAATTGAAATTTACCAATTAAGACATTGAGTTTTTCACTGCTAATATCACCAAATCCAAATCGCTCAGAAGTAAGCTGGGCCTAACTCTTCTGACTTTCATTTGACAGTTCGATTGTACCAATCTCCGAATAATAAAAAAATGCGTATCGTACTAGAGGCTATTTCGACACGCATTTGCGTTGCACAATGACTTCATTATACAACCAAAATAGAAAAACATATTTTTAGAGGAATAAAATTTGTAGATACATTTCAGAATAATAATAAAAATAATTAACGAGCTTTATTGGTTACCCAAAAGGCTGCCGACCGAGGTCCTTCAGCCTGTGTTACACAGTGATTATAAAATGGTTTACAATCATATTCGTAGATAGCAAGACATGGAATTATTCAATTTCTACTAAAAAAAAAAAAAAAAAAAAAAAAAAAAAAAAAAAAAAAAAAAAAAAAAAAAAAAAAAAAAAAAAAAAAAACTAATCAAGAGGAAATAATGTTCTGAGAATTTCAGTCTTCTTGCACTTGCGCTAAATTGATAAGGCATTCCAATAATGTTTTATCCGGGAACTTTCGTCTTGGGTTCACTGTTGGATCTCTCTGTAGACACTGGGATTGAATAATCCGAAGATTGGATTCGTTTTTGGAAAACTTCAAAGTTAGATTTTTCAGTCTCTCAGATATGGGTTGTACTCTGGTCAGCTGGTATAAAAGTTCGTTTGATGGATGGTGAAGGGGATTTTGAGGGTGCCGGATTTTGGTAATGGCTCTAAGGCTCGTTCTTTCTGCTACTTCCAAATTATTCAGTGCCGTCTTCCTACTATTTATGTATATTGGGTGAGCATATTCAAGAATTGGGCGGCAAATGGTTTTATAAATATGTGTTGCTGTTCTTCGGCTAATTCCTTTGTTCTTGAAAGTGAGGCTCCTAAAATGTTTAGCTTTTGTGATACACTTTTTTTTCATCAATTTGGTATGATGATTGAAGTTCAGTTTTTGATCCAAGTGCACTCCTAGATATTTAATTGTTGCCCTGGTTCTTACTACATGATTGTTCACAGTTATCGTGGGTGAATTCAGAATTTCAGAAGTCTTTATACTTTTGTATGTTGCGTCACCCAGTATATTTTGTGGAAAACAGAATCGGAAATGTAAGGGGCCTACGGTGGTGGCATGGTAATATAATATTCATGAAAGTTGTAGTGGCGCGCATGCACCCTTTGGGCCATATGAATTTCAGAAACTGAATTTCCTCCAGTTTTCCGCGAGATCTGGGAGGAGAACGATCGCGCTTTCCGGAGTTTTCCCGGAAAATACGATGATATCAGCAACTGAGGGATTTTTCTGATGAACGTGTGAAAATGATGAAAGTGACAACATTTTGAGAAGAGATAACGATTTATTATTCATTGAATTAAAAACGAAGTATTGTTGAAGTTTATGGCGAGAATTTGATGATTTTCTACCAGCAGATTGATCAACCCCAATACCTGAAAGATTTGTATGTTCAGATATGCCTTGTCAACATTCATACAAATTCAATTACGATTCACAAATTTGAAATAGAAATAGGAGCTTTCAATGAACTCATAGCCAGTTATGGATTGCATACTTTAATCTTTTCAAAAGCTGCATAAAAAAATGCTGTTTCAAGAATCTGAAAATACCTAATTGAATATTTCCGTGAATTAAAATATAAGCAGTGGAATCAATGAGAGATAAAATTGGTATCAATAAATCATTTCGAGCGGTAACACCCTCTATGATTACAACAACAAATATTATTCAAACTGAAAATCAGAATTATAATTCAAATAACCACGCGAGTATGAAAAATGTGGGTACCTATTTGTACCTATTTCATTTGACACTGATACAGCGCGGTTTCGGGAATTGCTAAAACTAAATTATTTGCCAACGGGGAATGGTCAATGACATTTATTTTGAAAACACTGAATTGGTTGTCGGATATCACCAAAGTTATTTAATATGGGCAGTGAATATTTTTTTATACCTGCTTTGGTCTCTGTGCTCAAAATCATATTTTGCGATGGAAATCGATGCCTGGTTGGAATATGACTGGCATATCATCATATTTTACATTTTTACAATAATTATCACCATTACCATACTGATTGAAAATACTATGTTGTAACTGAAATTCTCATTTAGGTTAAATGTCTAAGCATCAAGAATTTTTGGATGACTTTGAAAATGCGTCGTATTTCTCAGTTTTTAATCCTCTACGTAGTAGCAGAATTTACTTGGGGTAAGTATCTTAGATATTTATATGTACCTATCTTCGATGAAATAATTGGGTAATTTTGCACTCATCATGCGATCCATATTTGAATGAAAATTTTAACTTGCTGCAATTTTCGAAGTGTAGATACTTTCTCACTGAATTACTTAGATGGTATGTCACAATAAAATATACTTACTTATATCAAATTCTTCCTGTACCTATCGTAATTTTGATAATCTTTTGAATGGTTAGATTTTACACGAAGACAGCATGAAAAACTGAAAGCAAAGATATCGCTTGGAAAGCAAATGATAAAAAGAACTCCTCGCACTGGATTGGATGTGATTTGAATATTTTATTTCATATGTACAGAAAAATGAGTGTCTCGGACTCACAGAGTTGGCAATGTTAAGTGTACGTGCTCTGTAAATATAAGAACTTTCCCTGGCAAGTTGGGCCGATTTATAAAAGAAGAAAAACCCTTGGAGAGTTACGAACCTCGATGATTCGACACAATTTCAATATTAACATAATCTCTGGGGAAAATTCGGAATGATGATTCTGCGGAATATTTCTATTTGCTGATGTTTGTTATTGTTCAGATAAGTCATGCTATTTCATCGATTCATAGACTTTTTTAGTCCCAATCACACTTCTATTGATGATGAATTTCCTGATCTCACTTCATTCCTGAATTAAAACATAACCACTTAGTTTTATTGCTATCTTTGTCAGGAAACTTATACACAAATAAGAATGTGCTGATCTATTCGATATTCCGCATATATTTGAAATATTTTTGAAAATGCGGCATTGCCGCTTCTATGTACCACAAAGTAGCAGCAACTTTCATCATTCATGAATCTTTGGTTAGGCTTTTTTACCTCAGAGGGTGGTTGAAAAATTGAGACAATTTGTTGACATAAAACAATATGTCTGAAGCTGAAATATTATCTTCTGCAACTGCAATCTGAGAACAATAGCTAGGTACTTACCTACAGTAATTTATCAGCTTGTGAATAAGTGAATAACTATCGTGCATCAATTTTTGTTTTCAAGGAATTCCGACAATTTCCAGCCCAATGTGGGTACAAGTGACTGTGCCACAGTACAGAGGCCCAGGAGAAAAAGCGGTGTTGCACTGCGACTTTGATCTTCGAAACAACACCCTGTATGCCGTCAAGTGGTACAAAGAACACGAAGAGTTCTTCAGGTACGTGCCAAAGGAGAGACCGCGAGCAAATTGGTACAAAGTCGATGGAGTGAACGTGGACGTGAGTAATCTTTTTTATGTAAAAAAAAAAATGTTTTCGCGATTCGAATTTATACAGGGTTACTCACGGTCGATGGTACCTTAGACGTTTACGGAGAACGGGACGTAGGATTATTCTGAAAATTTTTGGTTTATTGGGTAATCAGTTGTGTTTTATCGATCTAAAATACTTTCAGCGTTGCGGCGTTGCCGCTTCTATCAAAAAGTAGCAACAACTTTGTTATTTCAAATGGAACACCCTGTATTTTATTTCATTTTTAGATTCTTCCTGAAGAGCTGATTTCTTCGATACATCATACTTGGGGTATAGCGCGAAATATTACAGAGATATAGGGTGTGAAAAATCGAGATTTTTCAACTTTAGGAATTTTTTGTGTCGAAACTAATCATTTCTGCTCAAAACGGCTAACATGTCCCTATCTTAACTTTTCATTCACTATCTACTGACATTTAATAGAAACAAATAGAGGGTGATGCAAAACTCAAAATTTTGAACCACCCGTATTTGTTTCAATTAAATATCAATCGATAGTAAATGGAAGGTTGAGATAGGATCATGTAAGCCGTTTTGAGCAAGAATGGATAGTTTCGGCACAAAAAATTGAAAAATCTCGATTTTTCACACCCTATATCTCTGTAATCTTTCGCGCTAAACCCCAAGTATGATAGATCGACGAAATCAGCTCTCCAGGAAGAATCTAAAAATGAAATAAAATACAGGGTGTTCCAGTTGAAATAACAAAGTTGTTGCTACTTTTTGATAGAAGCGGCAACGCCGCAACGCTGAAAGTATTTTAGATCGATAGAACAAAAGTGATTACCCAATAAACCAAATTTTCAGAATAATCCTAAAAGTCTAAGGTACCATCGACCGTGAGTGACCCTGTATACTCAGACCTATTGAACGTCGTTTTTAGATGTCAAAATCGAACAGTAGAACAGTGGTACTCTATTCGATGAATTGGAAGACTAGCGGCCTCTATCGGTGTGAAGTTTCAGCTGAAGCGCCCTCTTTCATATCCGCTCAAGGAGAAGCAAGAATGGAAATCATCTGTGAGTAGTCATGTAAATAACGTTTAAATATTCGTGAAAAATCTGATATTGCAATACATTCGATGACATGCAAACAAAGTCTGCCGTATTCAAAAAGCTCGAGAGTTATCATCATAATAAAAATGAGATTATTATTGCGTGAGACATGTTCATATGATGGTCTGAATAATGAAATTGTATATAATTATGTCAATTCATATTTCACCTTTGTGAAAACAATCAATGTTTGTTTTTCGTACGATATAAACGTGTCAAACACGCAAGGATATGCCAGAGTCGGGATGGAATAATTCTGATCCTGCTGACACTATACATACTCGTACTGTTGAATTTAAACATATTTGGGAATGTATACCGATAAGTCTATAATAAATTTTTCAGTTTGAACATAGTTGATACCCGAAAATTTTGTTATCCTGCTTTTACTACCTAAAACTAAACTAACCTTTATATTTTTTATGCCTGAACACAAGTTGTCACTTCTACTCTTTAATTCGATGCCTACGACTTTTGGACATCAGAGTGTCTCGATAATATGAGAAAACATGAGTTTAAAATGGGAAAATAGCTATTAGAATAGAGAAATTTGGCTTGAATCTCAATTTCGAGCTCATTGACTCTTTTCAAAAAATATAATAATGAATGTATGTTTGTTAGATGACGAAAAAAGTACAGACTGATGATAATTCCAAATTTTCCAAATCAATTACCGCTGTTGGGAATACAAATGTATGAGAATCGAATATTAACATAGGAGCTGAATGCTATCCTGTTTGAATAACAAACAAATATTTTTGTCGTAGATTTTGTCTTCACCTGCTATAGGTGTTCGATTATTTATCATTTCCTATGTTCGTGACACGTGATCATGCGACACAATCGGTATACAAACGAAAAATAGAATCCCTTCTATTTCATTTTAGTTTTCCACTTGAGCTGAAGCGAAAACTGAAATATATACACTGTGTCCAAGATAAGAATGAACAGCATGGGGATATCGGAAACGGTAAGTGATACGGGGTCGATTAAATTAGAGAAAAGTAGCGCATTTATGTGCTTAATAATATTTCATTTAGAAAGTTTTGATATTCCAAGTAGTTTCGGAGATACCCTAGAAAAACCGAAATTTGAGAATTTCGTTTTTGTTTTCTCCTAGCTTTATTTTCAAAGGAAATGTAGAACAAATAGCACTTTGCTATGGCCACTTTTCAAGGACTACACGATAACATAAGCAGAATTTTTCTGCGATGTTTCGTCTTTTGGAAAACATCATCAACTTTGTATTTTAATATGGTCCGAAACTAAAGTATACCCTGTATACGACTCCATTTTTCATTGTTAATACAGCAATGTATCACACAATATGATTTCGGAACCATTTCTCGCGCAAAATGTAATTTAGTGATTACTTAATTTGTTTTTCTTCAATTTTAGATAGTAGGCGTCTAAAATATTGATTTACCAGGTTGTCGCCTCTCTGGATACTTATTAGAGTACGCACGTTCAGCATCAACACAATTTCTTTGGCACAAAATGTAACATGACAACATATCAAATTTTTCAGTATTCGAAAAGCTGCCGTTTTCCATTTTTAACACAAATTAGGTAGGTAACGAGATGTAAGAGTAGGAACGGTAATATGTAAAAAAATTCTACCAAACTACAGTATTATTATGACAACAGAACATAATGTAGTCATTTTTTCCACCGCCTACTATCTAAAACTGAAGAAAAACAAATTAAGTAATCACTAAATTATATTTTTCGCGAGAAATGGTTCCGAAATCATATTGTGTGATACATTGTTGTATTCACAATGAAAAATGGAGTCGTATACAGGGTATACTTTAGTTTCGGCCCATATAAAAATACAAAGTTGATGATGTTTTCTAAAAGACGAAACGTCGCAGAAAAATTGTGCTTATGTTATCGTGTAGTCCTTAAAAAGTGGCCATAGCGAAGTGCTATTTGTTTTACATTTCCTTTGAAAATAAAGCTAGAAGAAAATAAAAACGAAATACTCAAATTTCGGTTTTTCTCGGATATCTCCGAAACTAATTGGGATATTAAAACTTTCTAAATGTCATATTATTAAGCACATAAATGCGCTACTTTTCTCTAATTTAATCGACCCCGTATCACTTACCGTTTCCGATATCCCCATGCTGTTCATTCTTATCTTGGACACACTGTATATACTATATAATCACGAAACTGTGATATGTTAGGTGAATAAAATTTCAACATCAACATTTATGTTTTATTCCTATCTTTAGGCAACAGGTACGAGGAATATTTCCTTCGATCATACCGAACATAAACAGAAAGTCGTTTTGTATCAAAATCAACTTGTTGTGTGATCCCTGGGAAACAACTGCTGGGAAACTGACCATAGAGTAAACAACTAAGAGCTCTAGGCTTTGTAACTCGCTTTCATAAACACAATTCCTACCGTCGGAAAACATCAAAGAGCTGGAGTACGGAAACTGTTACAACCTGCACCAGACAACGTTGAGTGAAATTTTCAACAATTAGTTTCATCATCAGGTAGTCAGATTTCTTGCACATCCTCTCTAGCCGATGATACAGAACAGGTCCCAATTTTAAAAGAAAAATCGCCCTCTTTCTTTTTTTTCACTTTTTTTTTATTTCCAATCCATTTTCCAAACCTAATTAATGGCAATGGCCTAAAAAGGGAAACTTACTCTACAATCTACATCATTACGAAGTTTTTTTTCTGTAACGTGAACAACGTGAGGTGTATATTTCTACAGCGGTAAACTATATATATATAACATAGTCATTATTCGTGATTTTTTTCTTATGCATCGAGAATTCTGCTGCTAAACTTTTTAATTGGGAAAAATTCGTTGTAGTTAGTCCAGCACATTTGGTAATTACTTCACGAAGACATCAGTCGCTTTTGTTCAAAAAGTTCGCCTGAACTACATGGGGAGCACATTTGACAAGCACCAAACTCGCTGTCAATGACAATGGAAAAGTTTGCTTTTCATAGAGTTGGCATTATTCAGTTGAGAACATGTTATCGCCATTTTTGAATGAATAACGTGGGTTGCTCTTACAACGTCAAACTTTTAAAACCAGTCATTTTCACACTAATACAATCAAAACAAGGTGGATATAGGATGGTGAAACAGCTCTTCAATTGTTTCTGCGAAAAACTTGTAGACCGTTTGAGAAGGTACCTAGTTATATTTCCACGACTTGAAGGAAGATGGCGGTAAGACCGAATTACAAGGAAGATTTCTGTAGCTCATGTATTTCTGTGGTTCGCATCTGACAGATGTGAGTTGAAACGACATCAAAACACAATATTTTCAGTGAATCTGGAACAATTATCGATATTTTGACTCTTCTCAGTCATTTTTCATCTAGAATAGATGACACTGATAGAAAGATGACAGAAGCACAGTTTCTGTTTTACCGACACAAGGTATGTCGCCATCTCTGATAACTTCAGGAAATATCACTACGGTATGAAATCAAGTAGACAAAGGTCTACAGTTTATTCTAGTGCTTGTTAGTAGGAAGCTGTTTCACCATCCTATATCCACCTTGAATCAAAAATTAGTCACACTGAATTCAATACAGAAGAACGACGTCGAAGCCGGAATACATTTATAATACCATAAACGACAAAAGTTACTTTAAAATTGACTTTTGGCACCAATGAGTCTTCAACTCATCTGAGAACAACATCAATATCATAATCCTAAAAAGAGAATCGTGTGGGGCTCTATGAAAATGTCTTTGATGATGATGGCAATTCAACGAGTGAAAAAAATGCAACAAAGTGATGCTCTGTATTTTGTATGACTTTTTTATTTATCTACAGCTCTTCCTCAAGATGACCCCGTGATAACTGGAGAAGAATTTGACTACCGTATTGGTGACGACATCAATCTGAACTGCACTTCAGGAAAAAGTCACCCAGCTTCTATCCTGCATTGGTACGTCAATGAACAACAGGTAGGTTATACTGTCAACTGCCATCTGTCACCCATCATCATATGTCATCAGTCACTTACAGCACATGTCACCTATCAACTGCCACGTACCATACGTCAACTGTCAAGTTCCATGATGTTATATTCTTCCAGATACAGAAACCGCAAGCTTTGATCCACTACCCCCCTCAGCATTCTCCCAAAGGTTTGGTTTCCACCACGTTGGGTTTGAGCTTCAAGCTGGGCCATCAACACTTTAAAGGAGGCTCCATGAAGGTCAAATGCGTAGCATCCATAGCTCCGGTGCTGTATCAGAGTGATATGGAGAGGGTGGTTCAGAAACACGATTCGTCTATGAGAGAAATGAGAGAAGCGCTTTTACTCGGTGAGAAATCAGTCAATTGAATTTTGTGAAGCAAATCAGAATATTTTAATGCCTGTGTGTGTAATTTATAACTCCTTTGTTTCAGTTAGGAGTTCAAGCGAAGAAACCCGAATTTGGAAGCACCTTGGGATTTTTTCTATCTACATCAGTGTTATCATGATGTGAGTGTGAGAAATATTTGATGAACTGAAACTGTCTGTGATAAATGTTTGAGTGAGTCACCTACAGTATAGGGTCGATGTTGAACTTTTCAATGTGAAAAGCTTAACGGACTCTTACTCTGTAATGTAAATGATTATTTGAATCTCTTTAGAATGAAATGTGCGAGAAGGGCCTGAGACTTGAAGTCACAATTTTTTTTATTTAGTTTGAAAATCACTAGGAGAATCATGAGTATTGATACAATATATGTATGAAAAATCTAATTTCTATAAAATCTTCATCTAGAATGTTTGACAAAGAGCACGGAATAAATCATCTGGAAACAGTGTAAGCATTTTCTTTCTTTTTTCACGCCATCCTGTACATTTGAATTTCAAATTCCGGACGAGTTGACATCTTTGATCTCGATTCCGATGTACACTATCAACATATATCTCCCCACCTTATAAGATATACCGGGTGTAACAGGATTATGGCACACATCTTTGTTAGTTTCAAAGGTAATTGATTGAAATTTGAGATATGTCATATGAATATAATAAGCGGCACTTTTTGACCTACAAATGATTTTTTCTACTTCCGGTTTCGCCGGAAGTGATACCAACTCTCGATTTTCAAAATGGAACACCCTGTATATAATTGCATTTCTGAAATCTGCCAAATTTTCTGAATCCGATGATATCAAATAAGAGACATTTTAAGAAGAAGAAGACATATTTATTTGAAATAGGAATCCTAATATACAACTTCGCTATAAACAAAATAACTATAAACAATTTAAGCATAAATAAGATACATATACAGGGTGTTTCATAATAAATGTTTGATGGTTATTTCATATAGCTTATAGCTTTCTCAAATTCAAACTATATAATTTTGCTATTATCAGTTTGATAAATGCCAGAAAAACCGTTTCTGCAAATCAATTGAAACTTGTAGACCTCAACTCCTGACTTATCTCTTTAAAGGGCAGTGGTTCGTATAGTGTACCACTTTGAATTTCTGCTGTGTGCGCGGTGGTACAGAAAGTATACCACCATTTTATGATTAGTTTACCGTCATGGCCACCTAGCGAATGTTTAGTCGAAGCTTCGGTTCGGTCCCTCTCTCAGAGATATTTTTTAATGCCTTTCGTCAGAAATTCGTAATGAAGGTGAGTTTTTCGTATGGGACATTCATTATAGAGCATATATACTTCATTACATCAAGAAAAAGTCATCTTCGTGAATTTTTTCAGGGAATTTTCTGATGGTTCAAAAATTGTACCACCGCGCACAAAAGTAATTTATCATTATTTTTCTTTTGGGAATCATAACTCGAAAAATGTTTCGAAAGGCGAAGACTTCTCCTTCTGGTTGGTGGATATGACTGAAAAAGAGTTCTGTGACGTAATCAATGCAGAAGATGATGATGAAAGCATTGAAACCATATCATCAGGTGGAGAAACAGTCATTGATGACTTGGAAAGTGGAGATGCAGATAATACAGGGTGTTTCATAATAAATGCACAGGACTTCAGGATATGATAGCTCTTTCAAGAATATGAAAAAAAGTTCCTATTGACTTACCCTCTAAAATGCACCATTTTCGACATACAGGGTGTTGAATTGAAAAAAAATCGTTTTTTTGCGAATATTTCTGGAACCGTTTATCACACAGAAAACAGATTTTGTAGGCATTATCTACTCATAATAAGCTATGTCTTGGGCTGATTTGTTATTTTTTTGAATTCATAATTGGTGAAGATTTTGAAGGGGTAGTGGGTGTTATTTCCTCCAACTTTTACGCCACTGGAAAAAGTACAATTTTGAGCCACCTATTTAAACCGCCAATGTTTTCTACACAAAAAAGGTGCTTCTGTTCATAAGCTCTAAAGTTGACCGTTTTCAAGAAAAATCAACTTTTTTTTCATAATTATACGAAATTTATTTAAACGTTAGAACAAATAACAAAACCAAACGATAACTTCATATTTGCAAAATAAAAAAAAACAAATCATACTTAGTTAAATTAAGTGTTGGAAATGTCCGCCGTTATGAATTTAAAAAAATAACAAATCAGCCCAAAACACTTACACAGCTTATTATGAGTAGAAAATGCTTACAAAATCTGTTTTCTGTGCGATAAACGGTTCCAGAAATATTCGCAAAAAACGATTTTTTTTAATTCAACACCCTGTATGTCGAAAATGGTGCAATTTAGAAGGTAAGTTAATAGGAACTTTTTTTTATATTCTTGAAAGAGCTATCATATCCGGAAGTCCTGCGCATTTATTATGAAACACCCTGAATAGTAAAATTTTGAAAAAAGACAATATACATTAGTGACATTTCCAAAGTAATTAAAAGTGAGTATATACACAAAACATACAAACAGATTTACATACGCACACACATGCACACGTGAACGTATTCATACATGAATCTAGTAATAAATAGGTTATAAAATTACAAAAATTGAGAATGATTGCATCAAATATGTTTATCTCAGATTACACAACACAACGAACTAAGAACAATTACTCGATAAACGACATAACAATAAAAATTCACTGATTAATAATGAAACACTTAAGATTTTGTTTGAAGCTATAAAGGGAACATCTTTTATTCACAACAGCAGGCAACTGGTTGAATTCATGAAATCCTTTGAAAAACAAAGATTTCATTGTGCTTTTACGATTTGTTCTAGGGATATATAAATTATCGCGGTTACTGGTGAAGTGGGTATGTATACATATCTTTATTAAGCATCAAATAATTTTGGAAATAAGTTGGTGCCAAATTATTCTGTATCTTGTAAACAAAAATGATAGAGAGATAGTAAATTCTTTGTGATACAGAAAACCATTTCAACGTATTAAGCATAGAAACAATAGGTGTATGTCTATTTTAAAATGATTCTCATTTCACGGTTTTGCAATTTTTGGAGTTGATTTATTTTATCAAGGTCCAGAGCAAATAATAGTGATGAGCAGTAATCAAAGTGTGGCTGAATTATTGAGTTATAAACCGTTATTTTGGCTTCAGTTGAAAGCGTTTGTGTAATTCTGGAAAAAAAGAATAACTTCATTGAAATTTTTTTATGAATATATTCGAAATGAGTTTCAAACGTCAAGCAGTTATCTAGCTGAAAACCTAGGTACTTTACTGACGGAACTATTTCAATTTTTTCATTGTTTAGATGTATGTTGATACTATTAATATCTATATTGTTATATTTATATCATGTTGTGATAATCATTCCTTTAGTTTTGATGGCAACATTCAATTTGAGTTTATTTCTTGTTAAATATTCATTGACATCACTTTAAACGTCAATAACTATCATCCATGAAGATGTGTGGTAGAAAGAAAGTTGGTGCCAAAACAGATCCTTGTGGAACACTCACGTTTATAATCATTTCATATCTTTAGAAGAAATGCGGCCAACCATTACATGGAGTGTTGTTTTCCATAAAAACTTTAAAGTTCATAGCAAAGACATAATTGCTAGACAAGGTTAGATCTCTGATTAGGGTTCCTTATAGAGGGTGTTTTTCCTTCTAAACCGCAAGCTAAACCATCAGATGATCAATTTAAATACGCGCTGCTCTTGTTGAAAATGGTATACTGGGCGGTTAAATTTAGGCACCATTTTTCGGATTTTCGAATTGATTTCGACAATAATTTTCGAACAACGTTTTCCCTTACTCGTGACGATTCCATCATTGTCCGTGCAACAGGTGGGTCGCCGAGCCTCTCTACGTTCGTCGTGTGGAAGCGTCGCGACGGCCGTCGCATGATTAAGGGCGTCGCGGATGGAACTCGAAATTAAACGTTAAACTTTCGGAACGAACTGATGCTGCCGTTTGGAGCGCACATGGTATGAGTTACTATTAAGGTTGCGAGTGGTGCGTAATAATTTATTTCGCCTTCGGGCTAAGTACGCTTTTGTACCATTATCATAATTATATGTACAGTGTAAAGGATTGTTCCCTATATATTTCCACCCTCCTCGTAATTAATAATAATAATAGCAGATCAGTTGTGACAAAACCAGGATTGTGTTTACATATTTATGTAAGATTCATGGTTCTTAGTTGGGGAATAGAGGTAGGACACCGATATACCGGCCGCCCTGTACATCGTTGTCCTTAATAACGAAGCTCGGTATATACACGGATATTTTTTGCTCGTTTTCTTGTGGCCGCCAGGTTTTTGGTTCGCCACTACCTACGCGAGAAAATGATAGGAGCTTATTCGATTTACCTTTCCAAGGATTATTGAACGAACTACAACAAACTATTGTATGGACCTTCTGGATTTCCCATTTTGAAAGAATTGCTAACTAATTGTTTAGAAGTGGTTGTTTTATAGTACGAGTCCATATGTTTTTTGTCACGATCGCAATGCTGATCTGATGGTAGAAAGATATTTTAACCTTATTGTTTTTCATATGCTATTTATCTAATTTGTAATCATTGAAAGTTGTAGATTGTTATGGAATAAATCAACTTCTCAAAGTAGGAAAAATCAGTTTAACCCAAAACATATAAGCCCTGAGATAAGTTTTATTACACAGTATTACCCATCATATAACATAATACAAAAGTGACCAAAAATATATCAATAAATAATTGTACAATATGGAAAAACGCCAAAGTTCAGACTACTATCTGTTATTTTTATCCAGTGAGGAAAAAACATTTCACAATTCTAAAATTAGTTGAAATAATCAATTCGATGATTATGTGAATTGAACTCACACTTCCTTAAAAATCGTACAACCAAAAAAAACACGATATAATTTATACACACGCGGTATTCGTAAAAAAGAGATATCTATCTGATTGCAGTTAGTACACCAACATTGGGAAAAAAATTACTTGTTATTGAATGAAAACGACCAAATTGGGGAAGTGGTTTAGACAAATAGTATATTATGATACAAATTTTATAAGACGCTATTTTGTCGCACGCGTTGTTTGGAGTACGACGAGCGAAGAGAGGAGTGCTCCAAGTGAACAAGTGCGACAACGTGTCTTATAAAACGTGTGTCATATTAAATTTTTTCTATTTTGAATTGATTTGAAGAAAAAAATGGATTTAATATAGATAAATAACAGAAATATCTTCGATTGGTACCAATGATTAAATAATTAAAATCTGACGCACAAGCGTAAAGCCCAGTTTACAGTTGAGCGATTTTGATTTTGCAATACCTGCGGTGAAAAATTCAATGTTGTTAGTGTTTATAATACACTCTGAATTGAAATTTACCAATCAAGACATTGAGTTTTTCACTGCTAATATCACCAAATCCAAATCGCTCAGAAGTAAACTGGGCCAAACTCTTCTGACTTTCATTTGACAGTTCGATTACAATGACTTCATTTTACAACCAAAATAGAAAAACATATTTTTGAATTTTGGTTAATTTTTTGTTGGTACCTACGTTAATTTCTTGGGGAAGTGTTTTCATGGAAATTTAAAAATCATTTATTTTATAGATGGAATATTTCCTAAAATGCTGATAAACCACGCATAAAGCCATCATCAACCACAATAATATTTGGTTGAATTTGTATTTCATCAAACAAATTCATAACACACACCCAAAAAAAAAACGAATACTCTGTACGCTTCTGATGGCAAACAGCGAATATTGTACTAATCATAATATCATGTTTTAATAACGAGATGTAATTCGAAACTCTCGAACGGCAAAATATTCTCCCGGATGCTGCGGAAGCCATTTCATACGACAGGACTATAATTACCCTCGACATCAAACTTTTATTTGCGTATCTTCGCTTAAACAATACACTGCTCAAAATGAATTCATCGTGATTTAGAATGCATATTCTGGTATATTTAGAAAACATGAAATGAATGTGAAACATATAATGGGTGTATAGAATTTTGTTAGATATTTGGTTTATAGTTGAAAATTGTGATTTTTTTTTACGTTCCCAACTATTCTGCACTGACAATTTCGTCGATTAATCAAGCTATCAAGACGAGAATGAGCCTCATCGCCAAAGATTCCGAAAAATCAAAATCCACTGGCTGTTGCATAATCCATTTTTGAGATAATTGAATTTTGATGTTCCTGGACTCTCACGAACTGCTTGAGATATGGCCACAATATAATCCAGTCTCAGAATTTCCTGATTAATCTCTTCACAATTGTTGATATGTATTATAAAAAAAAATTGTTTACCAATGAATACGCTTTGTTCTCCTAGAAATGACACCTATTCAATCATAGATCTTGTAACTCTAGATCCGGCATCATGTAATATTTTTTTGATATCAGAGGGGTCTTCAAGAAAGTAGGTGCCTACTATGATCACGTGGTATAACACATATGTATGGACAAAAATAAACACGACCAATCAATGGCTTAGTACTTTCAACCCCCCCGGACCTACAAAACAAATAACCTGGATACCGGATCTAGCGTAAGCATATTAAATCTATGTATGCAATAATGATCTCTTTCGTAGTAATATCGCGTGGTGTATATATGAACTTTGGCGAGCAGTATATATTCGACGGTAGGATTCGAGCAAAAATCAAGTGAACCACGAATGCGTGAGCTTCGAATTTAATCATGATGGATTATGACGTATGGCGCCCTCGTAAGTCAAATGAAAACCTGGAGCAAATTTGCGTTACTCCCAGCGAATATTTCGCTGACATAACAAATTCATGGGATCAAGGGCGAGCAAGAGGGTTCTTCATAGCCCAGATCTACTTCTTTTCTCGCATGTAAAAATTATTTCCTTTACTTCTCCGAAAATAGTAATTTCCCGAGTGAATGATGTTGGATCACCCCGTATGCGCATTTGAACAACCCAAACATTTTTCGATTGCGAAAAAACGGCATTGCGTGAATACGAGATCGCGGAAATTCAACTTGAGGAAAACTCTTTGTTTGCTCGCACAAAAAGTTCCTCTTTTCCGATCCAGCACCGCTTCCTACCGAATTATTTATTTTCCGCGCTTTCCGGTTAGTTTATTCTCGATGCGCCCGTAATGGCCCGATGTGTTTTATAGGCTTCCGCCAGTCAGTTTACTGCTCAATTTTGTGTTTAAGTATCTGTTACATTCGGGGAATATGAGTAGCTCGAATTATTTCACTGTTTTTGGCGAAAACGTCAGTATTGAAGGTGGCGAAAAAGAAAAAATATAACCAACAGAGAGGATCCATAATTCACGGTGGAGGTAAGACGTATTACTAGGTTGGTGATAAAACTTACGCCTGACTTCACCAATAAAGTATATTTCATAAAAATATCATCGGAAGGCTTACATCGATTGGACATGTTTAGAATTAAGTACCTAATCCTTCATCATCGATAAAAAAATGTGTTGCGAGAGGATCTGAAGAACGAAATTGTTACCGAAAGAAATCATTTAATTTGTTTCATTGTTCTAAACAAGTTTGCTCGACGTATTCTGTTGATCAGAATGAACTGTTTTTTCCAAAAAATATGTTTGTTGATGAAAAAACGTGTTCTATTATTCCTGCATGTAACGAGAAGTTTATTGCAAGATATTTCTCAGTGACTTTATTCATTCGATCGATTTTTTTCTACGATAAATGACGAATATTAAATTTTCAGACGTCTTCATGTTGGACTGCAACATTTTATTACTGAACTGAAGACGTCAGTGTGAGATATCCAGAGCGATAAAAAGTTTCTCATTCAAAACTTGAATTTCCTCCGGACGTGGAAATGTCGGAAGTTAAATCCCCTAGGAAAACCGACGATTCTGTGCAACTTCTGAAAATAACGTATATTTGTTTTATCTCGAGCCCAGCCAACTTTCTTAAACCATAATTTATACTAATTTCCCACATATTTATCCTGTCCTAAGATGACTCATAGTTGCGATAAATAGTACAGTTTTAGAACAAAAATAACCCGGTCAAGAATAAAAATATCATAATCTGCACAAATAACCCCACCCAATTATGATCAATATACCCATTTATCTGTCTCGCAAATATAGATAATATCGCAGTGCAATTTTTGTACATACATATAATATATAAATCATAATCATTATTATTAAATAGTATATTATGATACAAGTTTTATCAGACGCTATTTTGTCGCACGCGTTGTTTGGAGTACGACGAGCGAAGCGACTGAAGAGTGCTCCAAGTGAACAAGTGCGACAACATGTCTTATAAAACGTATGTCATATGCAATTTTTTCTATTTTGAATTTATTTGAAGAAAAAAATGGATTTGATATCGACAAATAACAAAAACATCTTCGATTGGTAACAATGATGACATTGAAATAATTAAAATCTGACGCACAAGCGTAAAGCCCAGTTTACAGTTGAGTGATTTTGATTTTTGCAAAACCAGCGGTGAAAAATTCAATGTTGTTATTGTTTTTATTGGTCAATTTAAATCAAATTACACTCTGAATTGAAATTTATCAATTGAAACATTGAGTTTTTCACTGCTTATATCACCAAATCCAAATCGCTCAGAAGTAAACTGGGCTTAACTCTTCTGACTTTCATTTGACAGTTCGATTTTACCAATCTCCGAATGATAAAAAAATGCGTATCGAAATAGAGGCTATTTCGACACGCATTTGCGTTGCACAATGACTTCATTATACAACCAAAATAGACAAATTAAATTATGTATCAACTGAGATTATTCCGTTGAGTTTGGTGAACCCTCAGCGGAGAGCGGAGTTATTAATTTCAAAAATTCGTTTTCCCCTTTCTCCTCTCTCTTTCTACCTATAATATGCTGATCAACGAAAATAGTGGATGAAGAAGATTGGAGCCAGGTACGAACATTAGTCTAAGCCTGAATGGTATTCTGAAAAAGAGCAAGCAACAATATTCAGCTATTCCTTTCGAATTATGTTTTTGTGGAACAGTCTGAGCAGAAAAATTTTCAGTTGAAAAAGGAACAGTAGAAAACATGGATAGCAACTTGAACATTTTCCAATTAAAAACGGAAAACCGTTATAACCGCGGCAGTGCTTCACTTCCCGTTTTTATTCAACGACCTATAGCTCCGAGCCACAAGTGGGACATAAGCCTCATATCTGTAAATCATATAACACGGCGGGCTGCTACCATAATCCTTTTTTGTTATGCTATTCACTTATCTCGGAAAGGAGCATAAAAACTGCAAAATAAAGAGCAGAACGCGTTTTGTTGGCAAGACAATAGAAATGAAATGAATGGCTTATTAGACACTGGCTCTCCATCAGGAGAAAGATGCGCAGTTATTCCTACAGCGCAATAATTCTATAAAATCGTTGAAAAAATATTTCACAATCATCAAATCGCTAATTATTAAACGTTGATTCGATGGGAAACTCGAAATTACGTCGCATTAAAATAATTTTCATTGAAAAAAAAAAATATAAATATACATAGCAATTGATTTGATCGGTTATGTAATTTTCATTTATTGTAAACAAACGAAAAACGATAAGATTTTCACGATAAATATATTTATATACGGAGTCACTCACGGTCGATGGCACCTTAGACGTTTACCGAGAACGGGATCGATCTAAAATATTTTCAGCAATGCAGCATTGCCGCTTATACCAGAAAGTAGCAGCTACTTTGTTATTTCAAATGGAACACCCTGTATTTTATTTCATTTTTAGATTTTTCCTGAAGAGCTGATTTCGTCGATCTATCATACTTGGGGTATAGGGCGAAAGATTACAGAGATATAGGGTGTGAAAAATCGACATTTTTCAAATTTAGCAATTTTTGTGCCGAAACCATCCATTCTTGCTCAAAACGGCTTACATGTCCCTTATCTCAACTTTCCATTTACCATCGATTGATATTTAATTGAAACAAATACGGTTGGTTCAAAATTTTGAGTTTTGCATTACCTTCTATTTGTTTCTATTAAATATCAGTAGATAGTAAATAAAAAGTTAAGATAGGGACATGTGAGCCGTTTTGAGCAGAAATGAATATGTTCGACACAAAAAATTGCTAAACTTGAAAAATCTCGATTTTTCGCACCCAATATCTCTGTAATATTTCGCGCTATACCCCAAGTATGATGTATCGACGAAATAAGCTTTTCAGGAAGAATCTAAAAATGAAATAAAATACAGGGTGTTCCATTTGAAATAACAAAGTTGTTGCTACTTTTTGATAGAAGCGGCAACGCCGTAACGCTGAAAGTATTTTAGATCGATAGAACAAAACTGATTACCCAATAAACCAAATTTTCAGAATAATCCCAAGTCCCGTTCTCCGTAAACGTCTAAGGTACCATCGACCGTGAGTGACCCTGTAAATTTTTTCACAACATGTTTCGCTAACACAGTAGCTTCATCAGGTATAAGTACACTAAACTAACTACTACGATAACAACCATATTTATACCTAATTACACAGTTATAACAATATTTGTACCTGTAGGGATTAAATAATGTTTATCCTCTTTTTATTGCGGTAAATAACAAAAATGAATATCTAATTAATTTAATAATTATTTACCGCAATAAAGAGGATAAACATTCTTTAATCCCTACAGGTACAAATATTGTTATAACTGTGTAATTAGGTATAAATATGGTTGTTAGTAGTTAGTTTAGTGTACTTATACCTGATGAAGCTACTGTGTTAGCGAAACATGTTGTGAAAAATATGTATAAATAAATATATTTATCGTTTTTCGTTTGTTTACAATAACTATGGATTTTCATCAAGTAACGGCCAAGTCAATTGATAATTTTCATTTATTCAATGCGATGTTTATCGACTGACATCGCAATTATTATGCAACAAAATACAAAAAAAATCACACAATGTAACTGGTCTGTCCTGTCTCACATTTCATCATGACGAACACGTTTCCATTTAGCAGATTCAAAATCTGGCGTGCTCTGCCGACCGAATCGCCGGATCTCGACGTTCCGTCTCTCGACGCCATCTCCCGACGGTGCTGACGTCGCGACGTCTCTCACGTCGACGGCTCGGACCATATATTCAACCGTTGCGTCTTTGCCCTGTGGCAAAGGGAAAAGAGCAGGACGACAAACCCCCAGTATTATTTCGTTCTATTGAAAGTTTTGGGGTTAAATGAAATGAATTACTTTCAGATAGGGCCAAAGGATCAATCTGGTAGGGGGCAA
The DNA here is from genome assembly GCA_029955515.1 of Chrysomela aeneicollis. Lineage (NCBI taxonomy): Eukaryota > Metazoa > Arthropoda > Insecta > Coleoptera > Chrysomelidae > Chrysomela > Chrysomela aeneicollis. The sequence goes on from JARUHQ010000003.1 coordinate 359,157, forward strand.
AACGATCCCTATGATCATTATATAGGAATTAGCATCAGATAAAGGGTGATGGGTTAGATGCAACCTAATTTATTACAGTTATTGTCACATGACGCCTGCACAGGAATCGCTGAAGATTGACGTTTTCATGTGCGACTAATGTCATTAATCATTGTTTTTTCCTACGACCACGTATGAAAACGTCAATAATCACACTGTTTTGTTATTCAGAAAGTAGCTCATATCACCATGGTATTGTTTATTTGAAAGAAAAAAAGCACTACACCTTTTGCAGTTGTATTTCAGAAAGCGTCAATTGAATTTCAGAACAGTCACTTGTATTTTAGAAAGTATCAATTGTATTTCAGAATAGTGAGTTGAATTTCAGAAAGCGTCAAATGTATTTCAGAATAGTCAGTTCAATATCAGAAAGCGTCAAATGTATTTCAGAATAGTCAATTGAATTTCAGAATTCGTTATTTGTATACAAATGATATATTCTGAGATTCAAATGACGAATTCTGAAATTCAGTTGACTTTTCTGAAATACAATTGACGCTTTCTGAAATTGAACTCGCTATTCTGAAATACATTTGACGCTTTCTGAAATACAACTGGAAAAGGTGTAGTGTTGATATGAAAAATATCACAACAGTCGCCTGAATTGATAGAAATAATTAGGTATATTGTGAAGGTACTCACTGTCAATATAAGCGTTCTAAAATCAAATTCATATTATTAATTGAAATTTCTGTCTCGTTTCGAATTATACCGATGTCTGATACATAACCTCTGAATTCACTTTAAAATTGGAAGCTATACTCTTTGCTGGAACTATTTCGATGTTGATGACAGCGGGTGAGATCATTCAAAAGAGTACGGCTACAGTTTTATGTGCGGCTTGCTGCTTGCATTACTTTGATATCACAGTATCACCAACATCACTTTGATATCACAGTATCACCAAAGAGAAGATTCTTTGGTACCTATCACAGATGTTTGCAAGGAGTCAAGGACGCACTAACTCGTACGCGCTTGCGCACTACGTACTTCTATGGTTCTGTATTTCTGGTTGCGTGATTACTGGCGCTAACAGGCGTATGGTGTCAAGTTTGTTTATGTACGCTGGTGTCAATACCAATAAAATTTGTCCAAACTAACTCAATCAATCAGTAATTCACATAATGAGGAATTGTCGGAGAAGTATTCAAATATCATCTTGAATATGGAAATAAACAGTATGTACTTGATATCGAATCAAAACCACCTGAAATTATAGAGACCGCTGAAGTTACACTTTTGACAAGACTTCCTGCGAAATGAAAGTATTCGGAGTCGTAGGAAAAATAGTGTAGAAAACTCGTTGGAAAGTGCATTTCCACCATGTCAAATCATAATGAAAAAATACTACATATACATGAAAAATAAAACCTTTTATCGGGGCAAAACGATCCTAAAGTCACAAAACATTATATACTTAATTAAAACTTGTGTCAAGTGTCAAATTTATCATTTTCATTGAATAGAATTAATTATGTTAAGTTGATCCTTAGGGGCTGATCTCTGCTATCTTTATTTTTATAGAGTTTGTTGAAATGGTATATGTTTGAAGACAGCTTTAAGGAAGGGGTTGATGTGAAGTGGTTTTGACTTCTATTGTCATATAAATATATCTATATTTATATAAATAAATAAATTGCATTATTGTTGATTTCATGTTGTTGTTATTTTATGAATGAATTTACATAGTCCTCTTTTCAGGATTTTTTTTTCCATATTGTCCAGGTCCATTATTATCATTCTGCTCATATACTATTGAGGTATGTAACTATATGAACTGAACGTTCGATTCAAAGACTCCATTATTTCACGAATTCGGACTTGGCAGCCATTTAACTATGAATCCAATTCGTTTCACTCGTTATTCAGAAAGCATTTTCGCTCTGAGGCCTCGGTGCATGAGTTTTGAGCGATTCGACAGCTTTTCAGTTATAAACTAGGCGACACTTGAAAAGTACCTTTCACAGAAAAAATGTTTTTGGTTTGGAAAAGAAATAAACCAGGAATAAATCTTGAAATTACACTTGATAAATCATTATTGATAGTTTTACATCTGAATGAATCATTATTAGTATCTTCGGTGTTCAGATATGATACGTTTGGTTTGACTGGAAGTATATCAAATGTTTTAGTTCACATGGAGAATATATTTTTTGAACAATTATCATTCAGTATGAAATTGTCTTGATAACGATTTCGATAAATGAGTAGCAACATTATTAATTTGAGAAATATCAATTACTCACGTTTATTCATTTGTTTTCTCTTAGGACTATCCTATATTGGAATACTTTATCGTAAAGGATTAAAATATAAAAATTCAATGAGAGTAGAGGTGTTGATCAGTTTATATAAACCATTCTTTGAAACTGTCCCAGGCGATTATACTGTTTCCGTCAGAATTAGTTTTATTCTCTATCAATCCAAACGAGATTTGGTAAGTTGGGTCACGTAAATATTGAAAAGAGATTTAAAAATATAATTTTTTCAACAGTGTGACAATTGAACCATACAAATCTGAATTAACTGTGAGATTAAGGTGATAAAATATTATAGCAGTTTTTGAAAATAAATTTAGGACGATTTCAGAGTATGTTGTGAAAAACAACGTGCTAATTTGAAAAATTGCGGTGGTCATTAATTCCAAGTAGCTCATTTTGTTTGATTTCTCAAAAGCTTTTATCTGTTAAAGCGAAATTTCACCAAACGAACTCGCTCGCGAATAGTTTCAGTTTCAAAAACAGAATAAAAAAACATGTTATAGTTTCGAAAACGAACTCGAATTTCGAATACCACCAAACAAACAAAAAATTAGTCTGTTGCGTGTTTTGATTTGAAGATGTTATCTGTCGTTTCCACTACACGAACAGTTTTCAGCATGCCATCAAAATCACATACCACTAGCAGAACAAAATAGTGAACTGTGAACAACAAAAGTTTTTGTTTTGTCGAAATCGACAAAGTTGCTGTTTTGTTGCGGTTTTGTCCGTTTGGTGGAAATCCGCCTTTACTCACAGCATGGCCTAGATAAAACTATGATGGGTGCATTTCTAAAAAAGATTGCTTAAAAAAATATTTTTTCTATTTTGGTTGTCATTGTGCAACGCAAATGCGTGTCGAAATAGCCTCTATTTCGATACGCATTTTTTATTATTCGGAGATTGGTACAATCGAACTGTCAAATGAAAGTCAGAAGAGTTAGGTTTACTTCTGAGCGACTTGAATGGTGGTATTAGCAGTGAAAAACTCAATGTTTCAATTGGTAAATTTCAATTCAGAGTGTAATTTGATTTAAATTGACCAATAAAAACGATAACAACAATGAATTTTTCACCGCTGGTATTGCAATAATCAAAGTCGCTCAATTGTAAACTGGGCTTTACGCTTGTGCGTCAGATTTCAATGTCATCATTGTTACCAATCGAAGATGTTTCTGTTATTTATCGATATTAAATCCATTTTTATCTTCAAATCAATTCAAAATTGAGAAAATTGCATATGACACACGTTTTATAAGACACGTTGTCGCACTTGTTCACTTCCAAACAACGCGTGCGACAAAATAGCGTCTTATAAAACTCGTATCATAATATACTATTTCACGTTTAGTATATTCTTCATTGAATATGGTGGTTCGATCAAGGAAAGTGAAAGCGGAAAATGATTATTCATCACAAATCGCTTTATTATCATCTTGATCAGATCGCTTGATTCATATACCAGCTGAAATAATCGAAGAGAACCAACCGTACATAGAATAATATGCCCTTCGGGCAGTTGCTTGGCGGAGTTGAAGTAAACTTCAACTTGCACTAACCGCGATTGAATCGGAGTTGGTGAGTTGCCCGCGGGCGAACACTGTGATTGATTTCTTTGGATGAATGTGAGGGGGAAGGGGCGGCCCCCAGAAGGGTGGTTGCCGTCCCCCGGGGAAACTTTTTAATCACGGAGAATGTCGGAAAAAGTGCGCTAAGTTTTACGCTCATGGCTCGGATGCCATCATATACACGTGGAATGTGGAATGGAAAATCTATTATATTTTTTTCACGATAATCTATGGGAAATATTGAAATTTTTGATGACAGGAAATTATATTTTTCAGTTATTTGTAAACTACAAAAATGATTAAGATGACATTTCTTCGAAAGTTAACGTGTATTCTGTCTGTCCCTTTTCTCTATCTCTATAATGTTAACGAAATAATTTGTGCTATCAGGACATTTCGAACATTATAATTAATGTTTTATGTAGATCAAGGTAATTTTGATATGTTCACAACACAATTATCCACTTCCTTAGCTGAATTAATGTATTATATATTTCCTTATACAGGGACACGGTCGATTATCTCTTTGAGTGTGAACACTGTGTGTCTTGAAAAGTTTTGAAGAAATAAAGTTGCTTTTTCTTTAATAAAACTCCCTTTATATTATTACATATTTCAATTCTGCTCGAAGTTCTGAACAAAATTGATATAACACATTATTTCCCAAATTTAACCGTTTTCTAGATAACGAATTTTGAAAATAATTTTCTCTATTGTACACTAAATGTATTCTTGACGTGTGTTGTCAAGATCATTACTGTTATAGTCAAAAGAACGACGCGGCTTTGTTATGATGCTGCAAATTTTCAAAGGTAACATGATGGACTATGAACTCAATGAACTAAATCTTTGGATAATTTATCAGAAAGTTATTTTCAAAATAATATAGGAAGTTCTATCAAAGAAGAAGCACCTTCTTAACTAATCCTGTATGCATAATTTATTGTGATAGATTTTGAAAAACCCTATACAACTTTTGTATCTCAAAATTTTTCGCTAGCTATCTTTAAGAAATAATCGTCCGTTTCCATATATATAAGCGACCCTGTATATTAAATGTCCAACTGGAAAATTTTGAAATACAAACAAAAACGAAGTATATATAGGTACGTCTATGACTTTGTTTTCGTTCGAGCAAAAAACTAGACCACACCATTGTGTGTTCTATATAGTGAGTTTCCATGGCTATACCGAGTGATTGTCTTGAAATTGACATTTTATCTATCCCAATTCTCATATTGTCAGAAGAATAACCTTTCATGTGATTTAGGAGTGATTTTTTTTTGAAGTTCTATCTATTACGATAAACCTCGATTAGTTAACTTGTAATGTAAACTTGTAATGCTAACTTGTAATGTAAATAACACACAAATACGAAATAAGTGTGCACTTTCTCAACTATGTTGATTTGAAATGGGTCGTTGTATATATATTGATAAGGTTCAATTTGAACAGTTTTTTGTTTATTTGATTTAATAAACTAAGTTTAATATGAACTTTTTTTATGCGATCATGCTGCCTTATTTGAATAAATATATACCCCAAAATTCATCTCTGAATTGTGTGGAGTTGTCAGAATTTCTCATAGCCAAAACAACGGGGATATATTTAATTTGTCATCATAACATTCCTGAAGACAAGACGAGCAAAATATTTTTCACCGACTCTCTGAATAATCTCTACGGAATTACATCCTCAGCTCAACAACCCGAGATAAATGGATGGACACATCGAACCTCTTTAATCTGTGGTCTGGGGCTGTGGCCTTGAAATTTTTCCCCCGGCCGCTCATGACCTTAGCTGCAACACTGATGGCAAAGACTACAGTATTCTTTAAACTTTGCTGATGGTTCGTTTTGAATATACTGTGTCCGCTATTTTGTCATTTGGAATGTGGTCGAGGTGTTCTTATTGATGTTCAGTTTATTTTGTCTTCCTTTTTTGTTTTTAAAATTGTACAAAAAGTTGAGGCAATTGAGTCCCACAATCATTGAACGACATTCATAGAATATTCGCATAAATAATTGTGAATTTCCTTATCGTCATCGTATCGTACCAAGTAATTGATATCTGCTAGATACTAGAACATATATTGTTCTATAGGTGAAAATGGGAATTATTATTTGGTTTTGCGCATTGTTTTTGTTTTTCAGTGAAAACCTCGCAGTTCGAAGTAATGATAATTTGTTATCAGTTGTAGTGGTGAGTTACCTTTTTTCATTATATTCAGTTTCACTATTTCACATCTTGATCTTACTACACGTCATAAATATATATAACTTATTTTCAAAATGGTTTCAGCAACCAAACCTATTCCAATGGAATTTTCACAGATGCTTCACAACACCAAACACACCTAGAAATTATACTAGTTATGCAGATGAAATTTGGATTTTCACAAATACAGTGTCCTTCATAAAGTCCGCATCATATGGGAAAAATTTGTATTAATGATTTATTTTGAAATTCGACTTGGGCGTTAAGTTGTGCTTTGAAAAATATGAAAAATGAACTACTCGGATGTGGTCACGTGACTTTCGCTACCTGTCAAAAGTAATATTTTTTCAAAGTAATCGCTGAAAATAGGCTCATTTATTAGATTTCAAAAAATTTCAAGGGGAAAAGTTGTTTCTTTTTCGATTTTACACCTACATCTCAAATTTAATACTGAAAAAATCCACTTGAATGAATTCTTATCCTACATGCTTGAAGATACGTCAACTTTGCATAAAAAATAACAGAAATGTTAACAAGTAATTCTCATTTTCTTGAGAAAAACATATTTTTTTGGATGATTCGTGATTGAAAGTTAGTCGCATATTAGAGCTACTGGTATAAAACAGTTATGTCGAAGTTACGAATTTTTTAAGGTTCTAGAAATTTTGTAATTATCAAAAAAATGGCAAAAAGTGAAAGTTGCAGTAGAACGTCCAAATTCGAGATGTAGGTGTAACATCGAAAAAGAAACAACTTTTTCCCTTGAAATTTTTTGAAATTCCAATAAATAAGCCTATTTTCAGCGATTACTTTGAAAAAAATATTAATTTTGACAGGTAGCGAAAGTCACGTGAGTAGGTCATTTTTCATATTTTTCAAAGCACAACTTAACGCCCAAGTTGAATTTCAAAATAAATCATTAATAAAAGTTTTTCCCATATGATGCGGACTTTATGAAGGACACCCTGTATATTGTGAAAGTTGATTATTTCTCAGATTGATGAAAGTGAATGAAATTGTTCTTGATTCATCTGACGAGAGTTATTGTCACATTTTTATATTCTATAATGTTCTAAGATGGTTCCATGTATCATAATTATGAAATGTAATGTCACTGTCACAAATAGAACATTTAGAAGGCAACATTGCTAGGTTTTGAAATAGTATATTATGATACAAGTTTTATAAGACGCAATTTTGTGGCACGCGTTTGGAGTACGACGAGCAAAACGTGTGTCATATGCAATTTTTTCTATTTTGAATTGATTTGAAGAAAAAAATGGATTTAATATCGATAAATAACAGAAACATCTTCGATTGGTAACAATGATGACATTTAAATATTTAAAATCTGACGCACAAGCGTAAAGCCCAGTTTACAGTTGAGCGATTTTGATTATTGCAATACCAGCGGTGAAAAATTCAATGTTGTTATTGTTTTTATTGGTCAATTTAAATCAAATTACACTCTGAATTGAAATTTACCAATTAAAACATTGAGTTCTTCATTGCTAATATCACCAATCCAAATCGCTCGGAAGTAAACTTCAATGGATGGATAATAATACGTCGTATTCTTCCAGTTATATAGACATGGTGCAAGAACTCCAGTAAAACTTTATAAAAACGACCCTTATGCTGCAGATATTCAAAAATTGTGGTCAGAAGGATTTGGACAGCTGAATGATGTGAGTTAATTAACAAAATAGCAATAGATAGAAATTATTGATAATATGCTAGTTGTTAGCTATCTGGAAGCATTCGGTTTTTCTTCTACCAGCATCAGAATCCTCATAGTCTTGATAGGCCGTCACAGTGGCAAAGCATATGTATGTACTGCTGTTACTTCTTTTTCATAACCAAACCTACACGTACTAAGCCTATGGGTTATTGTTTTTTATAAACCGGCTTTCAAACATTTTTTATATTTTTAGTCATCTGTGAAGATGTATAGGGTTGTACACTTTTTTTCAAAAATTATATATGTGAAACGCGGGCCTCCAGAGAATACGTCGATATTTTTTTGAAATTTTTATTTTCAAGGGTTTTTCCAAAATCGGCATTCTAAAATCGAAAATTCTCCAATCTTTTCTAAAAATGTGACGTCACCTGGTAGATTGGTTTAGGTTCTGTTCCATTAAACGATTTTAATTCTTCCTGCGAAAATATCATGAAAATATATTAGGATAGTTTTATTTCAGATGTTCAGCGTTCATTATACTCTTCACTGATCACTATTTTCAGAAAATTTAAGCATTCAAAGACTTGTGCTTTATGTAGCAACGCACGAATGTGAATTCTCGAAAGACATATTTGTTCAGACTCCAAGTGTTAATATGAGACAAACTTGGTGTTTTGCAGTAGGACAACCGAGGACAACACATCATCAGCTAAATCTGCAAGTAATTGCTGTTAAGATAATTTTGATCTAAGTTAAAATTATTATCCTTTTTCTTTGAATCTTTGTACATGAACATCATGAGAACCTGAAGTGTGAGCACAAAGTATTTCAGTAATAGGTATAAGCTAATAAACCAAATCTTTATTGTCATGAATATAAGAATTCTTATCAAAAAAGCACTTCTGTAAATAATAAATGCATTTTCCTAAATCCTCAGTTATTCTTAGTAGGTACGTACTCTATGTATGATGTGAGTTTGTATATGAGATTTTTTCTTTACATTATATTGTGAATATGTAATAATAATATCAAATTGTGTTGTTTATTAAATATATCATCAGATGCACCACTACACTTACTTACTTTTCCTAGACAATAAAGTTATTAATTGAATTAATTCTTCATTTTTATGTCTCTATTTTATAGTGTCTTTCACTCGTCTGTTCAATCGTCCCATTGACTTCGCAGAGGTGGTATAGAAAATCCTATAGAAATATTAACTCATATAAAATACCTGAGTTGCGTTATATAGATGATAAACAATCAATTAATGCGCCCTTTTGAATATTTTGAATTAGTTTTGTAATCGAAAAAAAATTGAATTAAAAATTAACATATTGTCACCTGACTTATCTGCCATCACTTATGTCAAAAAATTCTTCTTCCATATTATTTTCGATATTTTTACGATACCATCCCGATCTACCAGGTGACGTCAGCAGAAATATGGTGCTGTCAAATAATTATTTTTGATTTCGATTTTCTCGAGCATGAATGAATATTCCGATTTAATTTTGATGTCATATCGGTAGTAGTTTAGTAAGGTATCGGAAAACGACAATCAATTTTGCTAAAGCTTTAGAGGTTTATGACCCTATTCTGTTCATAGGTTACTGCCTGTTTCTAACCTAGCCTCGCCTTGTATGTATTAGTGTTTTCAGGCATCCAGAGCTCTCCTCTGATCACCAAAACCTGCTGCGAATTCCCATAAATCTCATTCCCATATTTCCAGGAAGGCGTACGTCAACAATTCCTCCTGGGCAAATGGCTGCGCATGCGCTACGGCAACTTCCTCCGACCAAAGTACCACATGGAAGACATCTTTGTGCGCTCTTCCAACATTGACAGGTGCCTCATGTCGGCCACTTCGACCCTCGCCGGATTGTACGCGCCGCCGTCCGCTCAAGCGGCACGAATCGGGGAAGCTTGGAGGCCGGTTCCTATCCACACAGAGCCAGAGGTCGAGGACGCCGTTCTGGTTGGTGGAAAGCCTTGCCCCAAGTACGACAGGCTCTACGACGCAGTTATGAAGACTGACACGTTCGTGAATTTGCGCGAGAAGAACCGTGATCTGTTCCAGTATCTGAGCCGGTTTTCTGGAGAGGATGTGACAGATTTTCCAAAAGTGCTGTTGATAAACGACGTTCTGAACGTTGAAAGTTCTTATAACCTGACGTTGCCGACTTGGACTCACTCTGTTTATCCAGAGAAAATAGGGAAGGTGATTGGGTTTTTTTGGACTGGTTCAACTTACACCAAGGAATTGGCGAGACTGCGTATTGGTGAGTGCAAAATAGTTTCTCATTCTTCATGATAATTCGAAAGTATACTGATTCAACATAGTCGCTACTTCAAATCGTGATTTCTTCAAACAATCATAGTTTTTTTTTTTACGATTTTTTTCATAAATGACATTATTGAGGATCTTGGAGTCAACTGTCTATTATATGCGGATGATTTGAAATTATATATAAAAATAAACTGCCTGAATGATTGTGCCATTTTACAAAATGCCCTAGATAGAGTAAATACTTGGTGCAAAAATAAATTTTTTATTTTTTTTTGATTTGGCATCAAAACAAAAGTTTTTTTGCCACAGACTTTTCTTTAATTAGTTAGATTGTTATTTTTTCCTTGGACAGAAATTCCAAAATCGTTTTGTAAATATCTTCTTTGGCTATTAAATGCTAATAAGTACTCAATTGTAACGTTTACTCATCTATAATTACTCAATTGGCAATTATGTGCTCCCTAGATCCAATTCTGTTCGTGACCTTGGTGTCACCTTCGATCAAAAATTATGTTTTTCTACACATATAAATAAAATCACCAATGAATGTTCAAGGGCTTTAGGTTTCATTTTCAGAAATACTCGTGATTTCTCGAATAAGAACACACTGCTACTGTTATATAATTCCTATGTCCGTTCTAAAACAGAGTATGCATCTATCATTTGGTGTCCATTTTATAATGTCCATTCAAATAGTCTTGAACGAATCCATAGACGCTTTATGAAATATCTCTCTTTCAAGTAAGATGGTGCGTACCCTGCTATAGGAATATCTAATACCGCTTTATTAGAGAGACATAACTTTACCTCTCTTGCAAATAGGAGGAATACATCTGCTCTGATTTTTCTTTATAAGGTGATCCATGGCCAAATCAACTGTAGTGCTGTTTTGAGTATGCTGAATTTTCATGTTCCAAGAGTGAACTCAAGACAGAACACTCTATTCTACCTTGAAACCTCTAGAACAAATGTACAGAAAAACTCACCCTTATTCAGAATTTGCAACAACTACAATGTTATCAATAACAGCTGTGACATTTTCTCTTGCAGCATTGCTTCATTGAAAAAAATCAGATTTTGATATTATTTTTCCCTTTCTCTAGTTTTTGTATCTTGTCTCATTTCTTCACTTTTTTTTTATCTTCATTGTACTTGTAAATGGATTTCTGTTGGATGGTGTATAAAAAAAATGTATAAACAAACTGGAATGCTTCTTTTACTTATAATTTATGTTGCATGTTCTACGAATGGGTTCAGCTCTGGCAAACCTACTGGCTACTCTACAGTTCCTGGAATCAAGCTCATTTTTGTTCAAGGTCCTTTGGTTGAGTTGATAGCCAAGCAACTAGAGGCCAAATCCGATCGAATTCCAGATACCCCGAAGTTTCTGATGTTGTCTGCTCATGACACCACTTTGCTCAATCTGATGAATTCTTTGAGCATCTATGACATGGTGCCGCCAAAGTATTCTAGCGCAGTTATCTTTGAGTTGCGACAGGGCAGTGACACCCAATACGTCAATATTTTTTACAAGAACGGCACCTACTCAGACGAGGCATATGCGAAAACGCTCTTCGGCTGTGAATTCGATTGTTGTCTGAAGGAGTTCAAGGAGATTGTGGCTCCTTTGAGAATTGATGAGGAGAGTTGGGAGAGAGAATGCTGGGATTCAAAATAATTTTTATGCACGTTTTTATTGTGTCGTCACTCTTGGTGATATAGTGTTAGGAATATTTTATATTTTCGAGACGATCGATTCTTTCATGTTCTCGCTATAGGATGCCCTCGATAAATATTTCGAATTCACATTTCGATTTCAATTGTGTAGAAAGGAGAGTAGATACGCGAATTCCCAAAACGTTCGATTGTCTTATTTATTTTCATATTTGTTTTATGATTTTGACTGATACATCATCACCCAGTATATAGAGTGAGTGAATTATTTATCATATGTTGATCTTCAATTTCTGACGAACGGAAAACTAAATACATTTTAAAGAACCCATCCCTAGAATAAGTTTATTGTAGGGTTCTCATTAGTTTTTCAAACAAAAAATTATGTCCTAAAATGTGTATTATGTATGTATATATATTATATTATGTATGTATATGATGTATTGTTTTTATATACACATTTTGATTTTTATCACCCAAATTAAAATGTAATTTCAGTTTGGACATTAATTTTCGATACTCAATCGAAATTTATTTCGAGAAATCAAAAATATATACAGGGCTATTCAAATTCGAGTCTATGCATGGGGATTTCGATAACGGTAAGAGATAGAGGGTTGGTTAAATGGGGGCAAAGTAGCGTATTTCAGAGGTTAATTATATGGATGAAAAAAATCTGACCTAGCTTCTTCGGAAATGATGAAAATGATGATGATAATAATAATCGAGGATTGGGCATGATATGCAATAATTTGTATATCGAGTTGACAATTATCTCATTTGTAATGTAACATTCTTATACGCTTGGATAAAATAATGAAACCTCAATCAGACGAAAGAGTTTCATTAATATATAATAACTAATATATATTTATTTCGACGAAATATTGTGATTGAATAAATAAGAAATTGCGCAAAGGTCTCAGTTGCAAATTAGGGCAACAAATACAACTCTAATACAAAAACATATAAACAATGGACATGAATATTCAATACTGAATAACGCACGAAAAAAAAACTCTCAATATGATTATCATGATCATAAAGAGATATTTTTTTCGGTCAATCTTCATCATTCAATATTTTATAGTAACTAAAATATTATAATAAAGTGGAAATGGTTCGTTATATTATATTATATGCTCGTGACAATATCTCATTATTAATGCAAAAATTATCTTAGATAAGCTACTTAGAGCGTTCAAGTAGCTTCGAATTATCAAATGTTGACGATAAAAATATTAGCCATTTACAAAAAATGAGTCGTTCCAACTGGATTGCTTTGGTCTTGCAAATATTCATTTCCTTGGGTAATTCAGTTACTCAAAACGATAACCTCCTATCTACAGTTGTGGTAAGTCTTTAACATATTTGACTGAAATAATTGGTTTTGAAATCTTATGTTACTAAAGGCTTAAACACCCAAACTCACTGGAAATTCGATAAAGGAGGTCTTTAATATCAATGACAAAAATACAATGTTGCACTTTCATATCTAACCATTAACCTACAAAAAATAAGCTCCTTGCATGATTTTGCATAACCTCAATGAATATTTCTATAACATCATAACAACATTATAGGAATTAAAAGTGTTGAAAATATATGAAGATTTGATTAGGCAGGCATCCACGATTTCATTGGGGAATTGCTGCAATTTCATAAATGTTGGAGGTTCTTTGACCTGGACAATGAATTCTATTTTCCAACAATTCTATTTTATGACACTACTATAGTCGAACGAGTTAAATGATACGAGTAGGAATGAAATAGTAACGATTTTCATTGGAAAACAATATCAAAACCTCGCATCCTTGAAATACATATCAGTATCCTATTGAACTAACGGTAATTTTGCACTTATCATGCGATCTATATTTTGATGAAAATTTTTGGTGGTACCTACGTAGTTTGACCTAAAAAGCACGAATTTCATAATATTATCGTGAACATATCTCTAGTTTTCGAGATAATCGAAGCGAAAGTTCGGAATTTCACCTTCTTTGTATGGCAGCTTTTGGACAAGAATTGTATCTTCTCAGATCTTCTCTTGATTATTATTTTTGTGTAAGAAAAACATCATAAATATGTAATTTTTTCGTATTTTTCCTATTATTTCTTGAACTAGGCTACATAAACAACGGCCATTTTGAAAACGTATGTGCGAATCTTGAGGAAATGAAGGTGAATTCATAGCTGCCTTATAGCAACACGAGTCAGTGATAAGTGTTCTCTCTCTTCAATACATGTCAAAAAGAAAGATGGTTATCAGTTGAAGAAGGTGAAATTTCGAACTTTGGCATCGATTATCTCGAAAACTAGAGATATGTTCACGATAATATTATGAAATTCGTGCTTTTTAGGTCAAAATACGTAAGTACCAACTAAAATTGTCAGCAAAATATAGATCGCATGATAAGTGCAAAATTACCGAACTAACACCTTTGATCTGTCTAAAAATTGAATATTTCACAAAGCTTTTCAGACATGGTGATCGAGCTCCTATAAGTCTTTATCCGAATGATCCAAATGCTGAACAAGCTTCCACAATTTGGCCTGAAGGTTTTGGTCAGCTAAGTAAGGTCAGTAAATTACACACTCGCATATTCCCATCAAATCGTTTCATAATCAGCCAGATCACAATATAACATGACGATTTTTGAGGTCAGTTTTCAATTATATCACCTGCATATTTTTATGTAGTTAGGAAAACAACAGCAGTACGCTCTGGGAAAATGGCTACGAACTCGCTACGATGGTTTTCTCCCCACCAACTATTACTACGAGGACATCACCGTCCACTCTTCCGACACTGACAGATGCCTCATGTCAGCTGCGGCCAACTTGGCAGGTCTCTACCCACCAGAAGGCGATGAGGCCTGGAACCCCTCGTTGCTATGGCAACCGATTCCCATCCACACGACACCCAAGAACGACGACTCTGTATTGGCAACAGGAAAATATTGTCTCAAGTACGAGATGACGTATGCGGGAGTAATGACGAGCGACTATTACCAAAAGATTTTCGCTGATAATCGCGAGCTTTTCGAGTATCTCAGCGTCAATTCGGGCTACAACGTCAGCGACCTGGATGGCTTCAATCACATGTGGAACACCCTGTACATCGAGCAGCTGTATAACTTGACGCTTCCGGAATGGACGCAGGAAGTTTTTCCAGACAAGATGGCGTCGTTAACTGGCATTGTTTGGAGATCCTATACTCACACCGTTGAGATGGCCTTACTCAAATCCGGTAGGTAATGGTTGTATCGACTGTACAGGGTGTGCCAAATTCGCAGGCAAACATGGGGAACTCTGGAAAGGTCAGAGATACAAAGTCGGTTAAATTAGGATAAAGTTGTGTATTTATATGCGCAACAAAGTTCGAGAAGCTTCGAGAAGCTTTTTTGTTTTTGAGATATTTCAAAAAAACCTAATTTCAGATTTTTGATTTTTATTTGCTTTATTTTAATAGATGCCAAAAGGAAGACATTTTCTCACAGCTGTTTTTCATGCTCTATAACTTGGCAGTATAGAATTTGTAATACGACGTTTCGTAACTAGAGTGCCGCCAACAACTTTTTTTCTTAATACGGACCTGGATTTTTCTTTCCATTTTTTTACTTGCCTGGTGAATCTCATTACGTTGATATATACCTCAATTGCAATTTCGAAGTTTCGACTCATAAAATCTATCTTCAATGAAGACAGCAACAACAAAATTTTATTTAGTATTACTAATGGGAATTTAAATACTACCTCGTATAGTTGATAATCCGGTCAAGTTAGACCAAATAACAGAGGTGAGGTTACCAAAATTCGCATAGAGCTGAAAATTGGTAGAGATGGTCAGGATACCATTAGAAAGAAAGGGTGAAAAGTCCCCAAAAATCCCATTGTTGCTAAAAAAGTTATTCAAGGTCAAAGGTCGCGAAAATGGGTTTTTCGCTTTTTTCAGCCAAACGGTGAGTTTTATCATAAAAATAGCTCAGACATAAATTGTAGATCGTGCAATTATCTACAAAAATTGTCTCCGTACTTTTTTTCGTGAGAGTCGCCGTTTCCGAGATATGAGCGAAGAAAGTTGTATGCTCCATAAAATGCACACGTTTCCACGTCACCTGTGTACTTGACGCGTTTTTTTTAACGTGGTTTCCCCGGTAGGCCTATTCCACGAACCGATCTGTACTAATAAATAATAAAAAAAATTGTCGTTAATTGTAAAGAATGTGATAAAATTATTGGTACGAATTATAATCATTTATTACATCTGTTTCTTCTTGTTCTTCGTCTTCTTCTTCAAGCTGAGTGAAAATAAACTCGTCCAAAAGCGATGGATCGGATGTCTCGTCGTTTATATGAAATAAGTCCTCTTCTAATGGAGATTCAGCATTAGAACAAAGCTGGCCTTGACAACTTGTACAGGCTAAGGAACAAAACAACCCAACTTTTTTGCAGCCACATTTGGCATTACATCCTTTTTTACAATTGCAAAAAATGGTGTTGATGAGTTTTTCTGGTGCAGGTGGAAGTAAAGTTTGGACAGGTTCTAATGCATTATCAATAAACATCCAACCCCAGTCTTTTGGGTCTAATTGATTACCAAGCCACACTTGAACTTGATAATATACCCGAAGAAGATGTTGTTGTGCAGAAGCCGAGGTTGGAGGAAGAGAAGCCAATTGCACTTGCTTTTTGTTACGAGTATTTTTGACAAAAGACACGTAACGGAACTTATCAATGCAGGTAATTTTTTTTGGAGCTCCGTACATGGCAAGAAGAAAGCGAATTCCATGAATAATTATGTCTTTTGGAGTAGACTTATTATTTTTAAAAACTTCGGCACAATCAAGTAAATCTTGTTTCTCAAACATTTTAAAAACAGACGTTTTACCTCTCCTGTAAAATGCAGATGTTGTATCGCAGCCACTTATAGCGTGGAGAAACAAAATGTGATTTTGGCACTTTGCAAATGCAGATAAACTTTGGGATGAATATATTTCGGACTGATGTTGAGATTTTCCAGGTTTTAAAAAATAAATTGTTCTGTCAGCTGGAGTTCGAGCATTCGATAAATTGATCAAATAAAACATCTGAAGATGAAGATGTTGTTGTTGCTTTACGACGTTGTTCTGCGGCTTTAATATTTCTTGCACAATCAGCATAGCCATCAAATACGACAGAGACTCTGTGACCATAATGTCGACGTATATACTGAACGTATTTACCTAAAATGACGTCAAAAGTTTCTTCATTATCCCAGACTACGTGGCGTACTTATGCATTTTATGGAGCATACAACTTTCTTCGCTCATATCTCGGAAACGGTGACTCTCACGAAAAAAAGTATGGAGACAATTTTTGTAGATAATTGCACGATCTACAATTTATGTCTGAGCTATTTTTATGATAAAACTCACCGTTTGGCTGAAAAAAGCGAAAAACCCATTTTCGCGACCTTTGACCTTGAATAACTTTTTTAGCAACAATGGGATTTTTGGGGACTTTTCACCCTTTCTTTCTAATGGTATCCTGACCATCTCTACCAATTTTCAGCTCTATGCGAATTTTGGTAACCTGGTATGTATACTTTGACCGGACTATGAAGCAAAGTCAGCTGAATGGAAAAAATCTAGTCTTCCGTGCACTATAATGTCTGCCCAATCAGCGAAAATCACCTACAGTGATCTTCCAATAAAAATTAATACCACTCAAGCAGCGCCGCTTCCTAAACACTATTTTCGTATTTCTATCTCTGTTTTGGACCTAACCTAGGATATTGGCAAAGATATTGGGTGATATTCTGATATAGTGAATGTTGGATGAAATAAAATGTGAAGTGGTCAATATCTATCTATATCATAGAAGAATAACAAAAATGTTAGAGAAAACACTCGAGAATTCAGTTCACTATCAAATAGGTACACTAAAATTTTGGACTTACCTCGAAAAGTTGTAGGCACACAGCTCTTTTTGAGTAATTTCAGTATCAAAATGGCAAGGCCACAATATTCAGAAATCTCTAGAGACATTCTAAAGCTAGAATGAATAAATTTATATTACCTACCACAAAGATTCTTCATGCAAACTATAGGTACCTATTAGTATATTTTCTTGCCCATCATGCTTTCCAAAATTGAAGTCACTGGCGAATTCATGAAATCCTTTCACTTTTTATTGTTTAGTTTCAGTTTTAGCGCAAAGTCGTGGCGTGGATGCATTTTTGCGGAAATGAAAGAGTATAAAAGAAACAAGAAATATTTTGAAGGAATGTGACATTTACATGACTGACATGTGCACCCCAACCTACAAAATATGTGGAATATCAAAAAATGGCATAAAATGCGTTATTCACTTGTTATACCACTCAAGCAGCGCCCTCAAACAATCATACACTGAACTTGGCCATTGAACAGACATTATAGTGCACGGAATACTAGATTTTTTTCATTTAGCTGACTTTGGTTGAAGCAGTAGGTGGAGGTCGAAATATAAGAGGACACCTTGTACATATACAGGTTACTCGTAAAGTGAATGTAAAGTATTCAAAAGAGAGGTATTTGCTGCTGAAGTGTCCGCTTTCGATAAATCCCCACATTTATACATTTCTAGGTCGTTTGATAGACATAATCACAACGCATTTTGAGAAAACAGCTGCCAAAACCTCAACCACTCCGAAGCTACTAATGTTCTCTGCTCACGACAGCACAATCGCGAACCTCCTCAATTCCCTCAATCTCTTCGACGACCATTGGCCTGAGTATGCCTCAATGGTCATCTTGGAATTGAGACAGGCCGAAGAACAGCAGTACTACATCAACATATTGTACAAGATGAGCGCTCAGAGTGATGAGGTGGTTGAGTTAACTCTGGATGGATGCCAGTTTGATTGCGATCTCAACCAGTTCCAAGAAATTGTTAAACCGATTAGGGCAGATCAGATAGCTTGGGATCTCGCTTGCAAGCTAGATAGTTAGGACACAGTTTCATGCTTTGATTCAAATATTCGATATTCCATTTATTCGAAAGATTTCCATATTCGTTCAAACAATATGTAGATACTATATTGATCAAAAATAAAAGTACTCGAAAATATTTCAGTTACAAATTATTACTACTACCCTTCTGGAAATTGTTAAAAATAAATTGTATTGAATAAGGCACGAAATAAAACATTTATTACGATAATCATCATGAAGAGATGTTATTCTTAGTCAATCTCTTTCATTCAATATTTTTATAGTCACTGAAATATAATAATTGCACGTTTCCTTAGAGTTGCCCACTATGGAAACGTTCAATTATATAATAATAATTATAGTCTTGTTAATATCTTATAATAATAATAATAAATTGACTTTATTTTAATTGGCGGAGTTTAGCATATCTATTCTTCCACTATCAATGCGAAAATTATCTAAGATAATCTACTTAGAACGTTCAAGTATACTTGATTAGAATTATCATGATATGTCGATGACGAAATCGACACATTAAAAAAATGATCCTCTCCAGCTTGATTGGTTTTTTCTTGCCAATATCTTATTCCTTGAGGAATCCAGTTTCTCAAAACGATAACCTTCTGACTACAGTTGTGGTGAGTCTAAACACATTCGTATAGTATGAATCTATAAACTGTTGAAACGCCCAATATAAGAATTATTCCAGTTGAATATTTCTCCAAGATATTTGTTCGACGGCTAAAATACGAATCTCCAGTAAGTTTAGTAACAGAAACTAAATCATGCCAACAGTTCATTCTTTCACCATCGATGAACTAAAAAATATAGACATGATTATATAGGAATCAATAATTTATAATTATCATTTAATTACTAAGTTAGCCTTCATTTTCCCTGAAGATAATTTGATGAATTTTCGAAATATTGGCTGTCACCCTTGAGTATATGTATATAATCAAGGCTGTCACATAACATACTTTCTGTTAGATCTAAACACGAAAACCCAGTTCAACAAAGAAGGTTGTCAATATTACTGACTAAAATACAAAGTTGCTCTTTCCAGAGTAGTTGCATAATCAAATTTCAAAAATTTAGTTATCTTCTCAGAACAACTCGTGATAAGATATCAATTTTGGAGATTAAAGTTTTTGAATCAATCGAAACATTCAATCAACAATTACTTTGTGAAAAACTTATTGAATGATTATACAGTGCGAAACATTTTGATTTTATAATACCTTTCCATTCACTTGAACTATTCCATAATTCTTTTATTAAACTTTGACCTCTGTCATTAGATTCTGAATGAATATTATGCATAATAAACTATTGAAACACCTGAACCTTGAAGCACAAGTCAGAATACTGTTAAACCCATAGACTTATTGGGTATAATAATAAGTGTATGTTTGAAGGTTGAACCGATATCTTGAGTCAGTTAGAGAATTGAATATTTTATATAGATTTTCAGACATGGTGACCGGGCTCCTATGAGTCTTTACCCGAATGATTCATATGCTGAACAAGCTTCCACAATTTGGCCCGAAGGTTTTGGTCAGTTGACTAAGGTCAGTGAATTCAGTATTCTCATATTTCTTTTCATGAGTTTCATAAGTTCTTTGGGACTCCCTTATAACATGAGGGTTTCAAAGTCAGTTTTCCATCATAGTTCCTGAATCTTTCGATGTAGATTGGAAAACAACAGCAGTACGTCCTGGGAAAATGGCTGCGAACTCGCTACGATGGTTTTCTCCCCACCAACTATTACTACGAGGACATCACCGTCCACTCTTCCGACACTGACAGATGCCTCATGTCAGCTGCGGCCAACTTGGCAGGTCTCTACCCACCAGAAGGCGATGAGGCCTGGAACCCCTCGTTGCTATGGCAACCGATTCCCATCCACACGAGACCCAAGAACGACGACCCAGTGTTGGCGTTCGAGAAGGTCTGTCGAAAGTACGAGAAGATGTACGCGCAGCTGATGTCGAGCGACTATTACCAAAAGATTTACGCTGATAATCGTGAGCTTTTCGCGTATCTCAGCGTCAATTCGGGCTACAACGTCAGCGACCTGGGTAGCTTCAATCACATGTGGAACACTCTAAACATCGAGCAGCTGTATAACTTGACGCTTCCGGAATGGACGCAGGAAGTTTTTCCAGACAAGATGAGGTCGTTAGCTGGTACCCTCTGGAGATCGTATACGTACACCCTTGAGATGGCCTTCCTCAAAACTGGTAGGTATAATGGCGTATCTAAAAGAGAGCTAAAGTGTATACAGCTTCCCACGTTTCAACAATCAAACCCTGCATTTATATTTCTAGGTCGTTTGATAGACATAATCACAACGCATTTTGAGAAAACATCTGCCAAAACCTCAACCACTCCGAAGCTACTAATGTTCTCTGCTCACGATGGCACAATCGCGGATCTTCTGAATTCCCTCAACATCTTCGACGACCATTGTCCCGAGTTCGCCTCAATGGTCATGTTGGAATTGAGACAGCCCGAAGAACAGCAGTACTACGTCAATATATTGTACAAAAAGAGCGCTCAGAGTGATGAGGTGGTTGAGTTAACTCTGGATGGATGCCAGTTTGACTGCGACTTCAATCAGTTCCAGGAAATCGTTCAGCCTATTAGGGCAGATGAGATAGCTTGGGAACTCGCTTGTAGGCTAGATAGTTAGGACTAGAGACAATATTCGGTCGAAAATATGTATTTTTATTCTATAAACATTTCTTGGCCGCAAATTATTGCACAATTTCTTAAAGATTTTACCTGCTATCATAGATTTATAGTCTAGCCATTCTTGAAAAAATGTTTATATGTACCTATCTACTATTGAAAAACTCTTAGTGAAATCCAAAAATATATAGGTACATGTTGACAAAATTCCATTTCGAATACATGAAACTTTCACGATCCTCTAGTACCTCCAAATGATATTTTTCTATTTTGGTTGTATAATGAAGTCTTTGTGCAACGCAGATGCGTGTCGAAATAGCCTCTATTTCGATACGCATTTTTTATTATTCGGAGATTGGTACAATCGAACTGTCAAATAAAAGTCAGAAGAGTTAGGCCCAGTTTCCTTCTGAGCGATTTGGATTTGGTGATATTAGCAGTGAAAAACTCAATGTTTTAATTGGTAAATTTCAATTCAGAGTGTTACTTGATTTAAATTGACCAATAAAAATAATAACAACATCGAATTTCAACTGTAAACTGGGCTTCACGCTTGTGCGTCAGATTTTAATTATTTCAATGTCATCATTGTTACCAATCCAAGATGTTTCTGTTATTTATCGATATTAAATCCATTTTTTTCTTCAAATCAATTCAAAATGGAAAAAATTGCACATGACACACGTTTTATAAGACACGTTGTCGCACTTGTTCACTTGGAGCATCACTCCTCGATTCGCTCGTCTTACTCCAAACAACGCATGCAACAAAATAGCGTCTTATAAAACTTGTATCATAATATACTATTTAATGTTCAACCTTCGTAATTTCAAACTGGACTTGTTTCTACTCCAACCGTAAAATATTTTTGAAAAGAAAAATTCTTTTATATTCCATTCGAATGCAGATAAATCTGCAGTAACAGCGCATCAAATTAGCAATTCGAGCATGAGAAAATTCAACTCTTCCTTATATTATTTGGGAACCTATCAACTCGGATGCATATACGAATCTCGGATATCATCGTGGATAGTACCCACTTTCCTTTGGCTTATTCATATTATATATACAAAAGTTCAAAGACGAGTTGGTGAAAGATTCTGAACAAATCTGTTTACCCATGTACCGACTTGGAGGATGTCTTGCTTCCTTAACTCGAATCCAAACAAAATTACATATTCAACTGTTCGAATATCATCGCGAACAAACCTTCACAAGTAGTTGCACTCGAAATACCATTTTCGAAGAATGCTTTAGAAACAAATTTACCTAAGATCAATAAGCACGTCCTAGTATCCTACAATTATTGAAAAAAGATTAGTGCGTGAACTGAGGAAGGTTACTCATCATATCCGAAAATTCAACGACCACCATTTAATTTGGTCCACGCTTCGAATCCAGGAGAACAGAAAAATAAAACACATCATTGTCTACATCTACTCCTACTGATATGGAAAATCCTAGAGATTTTCTTATATACTCGACAGATATGTCGATTTTCACTCAACAAGAAAACTTATTGAAACATACCTACACGAATGTCTGAATATAATCATGGAAAATACAGAAAATTCTGATGCATGTAGGTAGACAATAATGGATCTATAACTTTCATATTATTCGGGCTCCTTTGAACGCGAAATTTTGCGGCATTATTTCGTCTTCGCCCATTGACAAATAGAGATAAACAGCTGTAGGAGCTGTGACGAGCTTAATCAACACCAGTGCTATGTCAATTTAGTCCTGAATTGAAATTTATCTGGGAAACGGGAACAGACAAGACAAACAGACGAACATGTAGATAGATTAGACGATGATTCTACGGCGCATGATTGGTATAGTTTGTTGTACAGAGATTGGATTTGAGATGCATCTGTGATAATGATGAAATGAGAATTGAGTACAGGGTTGGCAGCCTTTGTGCTCTATTGAAGAATGAGAAGGGGGAAATTACATTCTCAAGTCACTGTTCACAATTGAGCAGAAATATCAAATGATAAGGTGGTAACGCTCACAATGATTATATTTTCTCCGAGACAAATTCTGCGTGTAATTATCCAGGAAAAGAGTTTCTCTGCACTTTGTCTACCTTATCATCTCAACTTCTTGTATAATTTCGAATTGGTAATGATGTGATTTTTTTATTTTATGATATTCCTTCCAATTCGTGGCTTTTAGTTTGTAATTACAGTAGGAGTTGATATATTAGATATGACCTCTTGATGTCCTCTCAATCATCAGTGATAGCGGTGGAATAGTAATGCCCCAAATTGACTGAAGCCAACATGAAATATGTTTTTCCGCAAATCGCTAGGAAATTTTGACATTCCTGTCAAAATTTCTTGAAGAAAAAGTCAGGACTTCCTTACTGTGAGGAAATGTCATTTCCTTACTGTAAGGAAATGATATTTCCGTACAGTTGTTAGTGTTCTACATAAATGATTGAAAATACATTGCTTATAAGGAATTAATTTATATTTTGAAAACATCAAGTCATTGCTGAATACATTTTTAAGATCAATTTGTTATATTTACAGTAATTTGACAGTTAGTACAATTATTGAACATTGGAGGAACACTGTTAGAACTATGAGAAACATTTTGGACAACATGCGGGGTGGTAGGGTTATTTTGTTGAATATTTTGTACTGTGAAAATTTTATTTGCCACCTCAAACTTATTGTTAAGCGATTCTTCGATATATCCTTCAGCAACGTTTGATGACTTCCATCCGCCATGCCTCTTTAAACTAGTTATGTCGGCACCAGAGTCAACCAATATTGTTGCAGAAGACCGACGAAAGCAGTGACCAGTGTATTCTGTCGGATTTACCAAGTTCAAATAAGTAGCAACTATTTTGGGTATTTTTCTAAATTGATGAATTCCTACCACTTGTCTACAACCCTTTCCGCTTTGATATTTAAAGAAAAATCGGTCACTGTTCATATTTTCTGGTCTTAACGAAACATACTTTCGATAAACATTCAAGTAGATCTGATTAATTACAAATGATCTTGGTTTGTTGGTTTTCGAATCAGGTATGCTGATTAAAAGCTTAGATTCTATATAGGTCTTCTATATCGTGTACAGTCATTCGGACTAACTCATCCATTCTACAGGCCCCAGAAATACCAAATATTACAGCCACCTAAAAAATAAATAAAGGTACAATCTAAATAGAAATTAAAACCTTGTAAATTACCTTAATCATTAAATTTTCTTTATCTGGAGCTTCCTGGTTAAATTTTTCAATTTCTTCCTTCGTTAAAATCTTAGATTTCTTTGCCCTATAACCTTGAGCTTGCCGTTTCAATAAAGAACGAAGTTTTGAGTATGTAGATATATCTACATTGTGTTTAATTGCAAGGGTTGACTTCAGCATTGGATAATTGGCCCATAATGTTGAAGATTTCATCTTTAAACAAAGGTCTAGGAAGTATGCCATTACAACATTTTCTGAGAAAGAACTCGTATTTTTACTCATGCGATAATCCATAAAACGTCTGTATGCATTTTCGTACTTTTCTCTTGATTTCTTTGGCAATAATTCTAATGAAGCAGTATTCACTGCCTCAACCAGCTCTGGAGGAGTCCCAGGATTAGAAATTTCATCATCACTCATCATTTTACTTTCGAGAACACCAGCAGTTAAATTTATAAGCGTCAAGTTTGACAATTCAACCTCAATACGTTTCCATAGTAGCCCAAGTAATTTTATTAGGAATTTCAAAGCATTGGGAATAAAATTATCGCGTTTTTTTAAATCAATCAATATCTGTCGAATTTTAAACGATTTGCGGAAAAATAGTATGTTTACCTCGTAGGAAAAGCTTAACATTCCTGGACTCTGTGTTGCTAAGTCTCGGCTTGCGCCTCGACTTAGCAATCTTCACAGTCGCCCAGGAATGTTAAGCTTTTCCTACCCGGTAAACAATGTACTATTTCCTCCACAGAGGTTGCCACATCGTATAACATTTGAAAGTGATAATCATCCCATGATCACATGTTTTAAAGTTTCCAAATATATATATCCTTCAGTAGGTACTTATATGAATCAGAAAAGTAGGTACATAAAAAGCAATTTATTCAATCTTCGTCATATATGAGAGTTCTTAATTAAAAATTATATAGTGGTTTATAGATAGCACGTCTTTCTGGATATTTCGCTTAATCCGTTCAACTGATAATCATCCGAACGCTGACAGTGGCAGCGCGAAACGTCTTGTTTTCAAATCAAATTTTGTTTGACCACCAGCCTACTTTTGATGGTTTATTAAACGGAATATTTCCAGTTTTATGTGCTTATTCTGTTTAATTCGAATTTGAAGGATAATGAAACGCTGTGAAACATGTAAAAGACAATTTAGAAGTGGTGACCAGAACACAACATTTCACTGAAGAGTGTAAGAAATCTGAACACTCTGTTTGAAGATAATTTTTTTCATCTATATTGTAATTACCATAGATCTTACCGCTTACGCTAGATCCGGTATCCAGGTTACTTGTTTTGTAGGTCCGGGGGGGTTGAAAGTACTAAGCCATTGATTGGTTGTTTACCATACAAATGTGTTGTCCCACGTGACCATAGTACCTAATTTATTGCAGACCCCTCTTGACCTAAAAATTACTACAGGATGCCGGATCTAGCGTAAGCAGTAAGATCTATGGTAATTATTGATGTTTTGAAAGTTAAGAGGTCTGTTCGCTGTTTATGCATGAAATTTATATTGTAAGTACACTACATTTTCTTACACCCACTGGTCGTTGTAGATGAGTGTAGTGAAGTGGAGTGTAATTAGTTCAACATCTGTTCGGTGCTATTATTCTGCTTTATGCTAATCCTAGGATTCTGATTCGGAGGTTATGCTTATAATCATTTTGTATTTATTTGTTGCTTGTGAATCTCTTTTGAATGTATCAAAAATGCACAGTGATGATGAAATAATAAAGAATATCATTGCGAATTCGGACGATGAATTGTTGACAAGTTCATCTGACGAGGATCAAACAATGGCATTGATGTCAATTCTTTTGATGCTTTCGTAAATGGGGACATAAGATTCCCGGGTAACAAATATAACCATTACGTAATTTGTCGAAGAAGTTTTCGAAATATATCTTTATATACATCTAACCTCATATTATCCAATATCCTTTTGCACTACACTTATCACACCTCCTCTAAATCGATTGTAACAACTGGTTTTTTCGTGCTACAACATTTCAACAACGAACATAGTGTAAGTGTACACGGGAAATCACCGAACGGTATCAGTGTTACACAATCTACTATTCTGTACAATAGTGTAGTTAATGGAGACACAACGAACAGACCTAATGTCATGTATAAAATTCGGACATAATTGTCATATATTTTTGAATATATTTTGAACTCTCGTTGTTGTTGATAATCTTCATTAGAATTATTTTTGAAGTATTTGAGATTCCACTGAGTAGGTGATCTTTTCATTACAGTGAGTTTCAGAAAGAATGGATACGATAATTTTGTTAGTAAATTTATTCAAATTCAGACGCTTCCAAGAAAGCTAGACACTGGTAGGTACTGGGGGATTCTGTTGTTGCTATCGTTGTATTAGAATGAGGCAAGGTGGATATAGGATGGTGAAACAGCTTCCTATTAACAAGCACTAGAATAAACTGTAGACCTTTGCCTACTTGATTTCATACCGTAGTAATATTTCCTGAAATTAACAGAGATGGCGACATACCTTGTGTCGGTAAAACAGAAACTGTGCTTCTGTCATCTTTTTATCAGTTTCATCTGTTCTAGATGAAAAATGACTGAGATGGGTCGAAATATCAATATTCATTCCAGCTTTATAGAAAATATATTGTTTAATGTCGTTTCAAGTCACGTCTGTCAGATGCGAACCACAGAAATACGTAAGTAACAGAAATTTTCTTGGATAATCGATCTTACCGCCATCTTAATTCAAGTAGCTGAAATATTAGTACCTTCTCAAACGGTCTACAAGGTTTTCGCAGAAACAATTGAAGAGCTGTTTCACCATCCTATATCCACCTTGGAATGAGGTAACCCTACTTATAGTAACTGATTCAGATGTTGGTTTCAAACAACAACAACTGTGAAAAGGATTGTTCGTTATTGATCATAGTCTGTTATACGATCCAAGAGTGGTAGCATGTTGGGAATAAAATAGCTATTGGCAATCATGATCGGAGCGAAGGCTTACATAAGTCTTATGATACGGCAACTGATTCCCAAACATGAAATATGTCGAGATAGGTATATTGGCTCCGTTTTTTTGTGCCTCCAACCGATTTCGAGTCTCCCGAGAACTTCCGCCTCATAAAACTATTACCTGCCTTATACATCATCATGATTGGCTGACAGTCCCGAGGGAATATTCGAAAAACGTTAACAGATCGTGAAAAACCGCCTGTTGGATAAGTTATTTCTCTTGTAAACACAAGGAAGGATATTATAGAAGTGGATTCATTACAGGGTGGTATCAAAAGAAACTTCATTGAATCAAATTCTCTGAATAATACGATTCTCTGATTTCACTTCAATATCAAGTGAAACTTTATAATTAAAAAAAATATTGAGGTACAGGATACATAATAATTTCAACCTTGGTTGAGTACTAGGAAGTTCAAAAGGTTTTTCTATTCCTTATTCCTGCATAGACCTTATTATCATCCCTATTTCGAATTAATTCAGATAGGGAAGACATATTATCGCGCATGAATGACGATATTTTCATTTCGGCGCTGCCGTTTTCCACTTCCACCAGAACAAATGAAATTTCCCATTCCAAGAGCCAGCAACAGCTAATTACAATTCCGTCTAAATTCCCCTCAAGGTGATTAAAGCCAGATTCGCACAGCAACATGATACAATTTTGGTGAAATTCATAACAAAAAGAAAAACTTATATGAAAAAAAAAGGAAGTACTATATGAAAACGCGTCTGAGAAATTCTGGTCTGTCAAGGAGAAAAACCACAACCACCTCAATATATTCCCACAAAAGTGGGAAAAATCATTTTTCATTTTTTTTATCTAGGATTTCTTTCAAAACTTGTACATAAATATGAATCGTCCTCCGGAACAACTTTTCCATCAACATTTTTCGCTATTTTTCAAATACAGGTATGTGTTTTGAGTCATAGTTTTATTTTTTTTATTTCCGCCAGAAACAAAACGTCGATCGATGTATATACAGTGTCACACATAAAAATCGCGACATATGGAAGTTTTTTTTATTAATAGAAAATTTGAATTCGCAGTTAGTTTGTGCTTGAAAAATTAGTAAAATACAGCATCTTTCCTTTTTTCATGTGCTACTCTAAACCGGTCAAATTTGACATTTTTTTCGATAATCCTCAGAAAATTGTTTTTTTTTTATTTCAAAAAATGCCAAAGAAAAAAGTTGCTCAGTTTCCAATTTTATACATTTGTTCCGAATTTGGACTCTCTACTGTCACTTTGACTACTACTAAGTGAAAATTTTATTTCGATTTGATCAGTACCTACCTACTATTTTCATCCCAAGATGAATCTTGTATTGTTTAAAATCACGAAATATTATATCATGTCGAGTACAAATTACTAGAACGAAAGTTTTTTGAATAGTTATGAAATGTAGGTCATTGTTTAGTTTACAGAAAAGTATGATATTTCGGGTTTTTTTGTTACTGAATTATTGGTCAGAAAAATAATCAAACTGGATAAAAATCTATTGAAAAAAGAAATACGAGTGTAATAAGAATGGAGAGAAATTCGTTTATTCGATTACTGAAATATTAACGTCCATACATTGAAAATCCACATCAGTTTAAAAATGAAATGAAAAAAGTAGATGAACTTTGCAACAACAAAGACGAATTTCTGGAGATGCATTTTTTTTATTTTCTGGTAACAGGCCAATGTGGGTATTTCCTGTGCAAGATATGATATTGAAGTCTCATATTCATCACAATTATGAAATTTGTATCACATGTTTTATTCGAATCGATAGAGCGAAAGATTCGAAAAATCAAAAAAAAAAAATGGAAAAAAGTCGAAGTGACAATAGAGAGTCGAAATTTGGAACAAATGTATCAAATTGGAAACTGAGCAAAGTTTTTCTCTGTCATTTTTCGAAATTAAAAAAAACAAAAAGATTTTTTGAGGATTTTCGAAAAACATGTAAAATTTGACCGGTTTAGAGTAGCACATGAAAAAAAATAACTATGCCGTATTTCACTCATTTTTTAAGCACAAACTGACTGCGAAGTCAAAAGTTTCTTTGTACCTATTAATAAAAAAAACTTTCATATGTCGCGATTTTTATGTGTAGATACCTATTTTGGGCTTTATTTTGATGTGGACGCGATTGCGATTCGATATTTGTAAAACTTTTTTATAAAAAAAATTACCATGTTATGCGTATACTTTCTGCCAGTCACTGTACACATAAATAAATATATATCTATACGGAAGAATCTTCGAGGGTGAAAGAAAGTCGGTCGACTAAGAGGAGATTGCCCCTTGAAATAAGATTATTTGCTTTGGTTGGCCATCGAGTCGGAAGAAAGTTTGTCGCCATCATTTTTCCTAACCTGCGGAAGCGTAACTGCAAATTGGTCGAGTTTCCAGATGCGATTAAATCTTCTCTTTGCGAATGCCTCTCTTCGGCTGACACGGCACAAGAACCACACGATAATAATAATATATAATGGTTTCGTCATCTTGTGATCTTTAATTTCCATTCGGTTGATAAATGTGGAGCGTTTTCATTTCCGCGCCACGGAGTGTCTGATTAAACCTTGATTTGCATTTTTCATTTTATATTCATTCCAACGGGATTTAGACGCTGTTCTGGCCTCGAATGAATATTGAATTAATGCCATTACGGGATCTATGGAAATGGAAATAATAATAATCTTGCTCTTTTGAGAAATAATACGAGTATAAATATACGTTGGTTGGGATATCTAGAGACTAACAGCCACAGAAAATTGAATGTCTATATGAATAACTGGTCGGTTTGGTTTAAAGCATCATATAGAGAGCGAATTGTACTGAGAAGACTTTCGATATATTCAACTTGTATATGTATATTGAATATATCAATTAAACATGTAATAGTTATTTATGTATTAAGGGAATTATGAGGGCCTTAATTACCGATGGCAAAGTTTGCGTCCCGAGGGCCTCTGGCCCGAGGGACAGCAATTGTCAGAGGTTATTAAGGCTCTATAATTCCCGTGGTACATAGATAATTTTATTTTTGACCGATTTTCATAACAATATGTCCATATTTAGAACGCAATAAATGTTTAAATTCATAACCTTTATTTGAAGTAGGTAGCGTTGATTGTAGCATTGTTGGTTGTTGCTAGGTTGTCGCTATGCTACATGTTTATAAGCAAACTTTCTTTATCAATCAATGTTTTTCCGTTAAAAACGTGTTTATTTTTTACCACAAATCGACGATCTTTTTCTGATATAATGGAGGATATTATAAAAAAAGCGGAAAAAGCAAGACAATCATTACTTCCATCGAAAAGTGAAGCCCTATATCAAAAAGAATACAACTTATATCTGAAGTGGCTGACAGAGAAATGTTATGTCAAAAGATGCCAACGAAACTGTCTTTCTGGCATATTTTCACGAACTGGTAAAGTATTTTCAGTATTTTCTGGTAGATTTGGTAATAATTGTATTTATTCGTTGCAGTCAGAAACGTTTAGCCCAAATTCGTTAT
Organism: Chrysomela aeneicollis; assembly: GCA_029955515.1. NCBI lineage: Eukaryota > Metazoa > Arthropoda > Insecta > Coleoptera > Chrysomelidae > Chrysomela > Chrysomela aeneicollis. Next base: position 390,272 of record JARUHQ010000003.1, read on the forward strand.
GGACTAAATGGTCAATGCTCAAATCGATGGTGACCATATATGAGAAAAGAGATATCACCAAGTTCAACGAACTAGAGGCTTTTTTGAAACGGAAAAGTAAGGGGTATAAGCCGAAAAAGTCTGCTGTCTTATCTCCTAAAGATGTCATCAAATTTCTAAAGGACGCCCCTAATGAAATTCATTTATTGCATAAGGTAATTTTTTTCTCATAATTTTCTTTTTCGTTTGTTTATTTCGTTTTATTTGTTATAGGTTGTTCTAATTATGGGTTATTTTGGAGGATGCAGAACTCAGGAACTTCTAAATATGAGTATAGCAGATATAGAGGACCGGGATACTGTTATGGTAGTGAACGTACCGGAAAGTAAAGCTGGTGTATATAAGAAATTTACAGTTGTGGATGAAAAAGAATTCTCTGCTTTGCCTTTATTGAGACTTTATATGTCCTTGCGTCCTGAAGGTACAAAAAGATTTTTTTTGAGCTTCCGACAAAATAAATGTACAACTCAGCCAATTGGAAAGAATATGTTTGGCAAAATTCCCAGCAAAATCGCAATGTATTTAGGATTGCCAAACCCACTAACCTATACGGGACATTGCCTTCGTCGCACTTCTGCTACTGCCCTAGCCAATGCAGGAACAACTATGACAAACTTAAAAAGACACGGAGGTTGGAGAAGTTCCACGGTGGCAGAGGGGTATCTGGAGGACAGTATTGAATTGAGAAATAAAACGGCGCGTATGCTGTCTACTTTGCCATCAGAAGAGGCAGGCACCTCGACTGTAGTGAACAGCAACAGCACCACCCATAAAAAAGAAGAAATTGTTTCCAGCGGCGGAAGTAATTTTCAGGGAACATTTGAAAATTGTACATTTATTATTTGTAATGACGTGAATAAGGAAAATATGTCTTAGTTTTCATTACATATAAACGTTTATAAGCATTTCTTGTATCATTTTCACCTGTAAAAGGTAAGAGGGAGTTTTTGAACCTTAATATCCCAAGGGAGTTATGACCCTCATTATAGATATTGTAACTATGACGATATAAGCTTATAATGTCACTGTCAGAAATAAAACTTTTTTTTCCTAGAAGTTTCAAATTTGAAATAAAGACATATATCTTCTTGTCCAATTTATAATCAACACACAGTTCGGATGCCTTGTAAACTTAGAGCAGAAAATAACTACTTTCATGGCAAATACAACGCAGAACATTGAATTATATCTGCTCGTAGTCCTCCATGCAACGATTCAAACTGTGAATGCAAATGTTTCTTTCTTCCTAAGACATGACAAATTCACATAAGGACAGGCACGCTTAACAACCTACATACCGGTTTCGGGATTATTGGCCCTCATCAGTGCAGGGTAGTCAATCAAGTAGATATATTAACATATCCACTTGAAGCGGTACCTGTCCCAATGCATTTCTGTCACGTCTATTTGACTGCACTGAGTCGCGTTCCAAGAGACACATGGAATTAGCGACACTCTGCGGCGGAATAAAGAAACACTCCAGAAACAAATCTCCCATGTCAAGAAACATGGGAGTGGATGATAGCTCGACTAAGGTACATCAATTCAAAATGAAAAAGCCATTTAAAAGTTTGAAAATAATATCCAGCTATTTCCTTGGGAAACTTTTTAATGAATATTTTTTCGAAATCTTGGTAACACATCTTCATCTGTCTTTGCACGAAAGAAACGATATGAGGGAGGAAATAGGTATTGGAATTTCAGAAGTTGTAGGCATCAAGATAACTTTACTGAGTTATGAGTTACCTACTCAAGTTTGAGGTTCGATAAAAGAAATAATACTGAGAAGTTCTTGCACATGATCATCCCATGACATGAGTATTGTTGATGGTGAAACCAAGCATGGATATTGAAGATTCTGTAGAAAAAGTCACAAATGGCATCATCATATCAGTCATTGGAGAGTACCTACACAAGCTTGAATTTTGGTTGCATTGAACTCTATACACTAGATTATCATATCCCTATCCCAAAAACTCAATATCAAAATCACTTCTGGCTCCTACAGCTACAGTCGTTCAAGATTTTAGGTATCCCCAGATATTTTATCAATTCGATATTTATTGATTCCTTCATCACTTTATAGATGACGAATAGCGAAGCACGAAGGATCTGTAGTTAATAGGCATGGTATTTTCGCCATTTTGGGGAATTGGTTGAACTCTAGCCACGTCTTCCAATTTGAGGAAAATACACACTAGTTCGCTGTAGATGAACAACGTACAGAAAAGTGGCGTTAATTCTGAGGCACATTTCTTGACAACGATTGGATGAAATCCATTCTCACAGCTGTACACCCATCGCAACACGCAATACAATTCCGAAGAATGAGTGCATTGTTTCCACATGTTGTAATTCGAGTCAGAAAACCGAAGTTACTCATTGTTTTTTAATCGGCGCCGCGACGCCAAATAATCTGCTCCTAGCGTCGCTGCGAGAACCTAATCGAGTTCAATTAACTTTCGACCAAGAAAGGTGTCAGGAGTGTAACAAATGACCGAAATTTGCATGTCGGCCGGTGCAATCAAAATAATAAATTACGGGGAACCTAAATGGACCTGTTAAAACACGCGAGATATATATTATTTTGATCGTCTACTATACCGTTGTGGCCTGAATTAGGTACGTCGTTGGCGTCGAATCAGAGAAAGAAAATGTTAATGCAATGGGTCGGTCACTTTTGAAAGTTTCAATATCTAAAAGCGATCTATTCGGAAGTTACATGGAATCACTATTAGAGTTCGAATGCAATTGCAACATGCATCAGCTTATCTTAACCTATAATCTAATACTAGTTATGTATGTTAATATAACACGAATCGTTGTGCCTTTCAAATACAGAGGGTTTACCTGATGTATTTGAATATGTTGTTGTTTATATCCATTTCATTAGATGTGGATCCATGGGGATCTAATTCATTTTATTCCAAACTGATTGAAGCTTAGGTACATAAAAAAAGATATCAACGAATATGATTCACAAAATTGACAAAAAAACGAAAGATTCATCAGCCTGTAGCCTTAACTTCACGAGTCTCTTTCTATGGATTGTAAAGGATTGGTGATGATTTGATTGTCAGGAAAGAGACATCTGGAAATCAATCTACTTTGTTATATTATATAATATGAATATGAAAACTTCCTCCTGACTATTTTTCCTTTTCAACATTCAAAAATTATAGTATCGTCCAAATCATTGAATTTTTTTTTTCTATTTTGGCTGTATTATGAAGTAATCGTGCAACGCAAATACGTGTCGAAATAGCCTATATTTCGATACGCATTTTTTATTATTCGGAGATTGATAGAATCGAACTGTCAAATGAATATCAGAAGAGTTAGGCCCAGTTTATTTCTGAGCGATTTGGATTTGGTGATACTAGCAGTGAAAAACTCAATGTTTCAATTGGTAAATTTTAATTCTGAGTATAATTTGATTTAAATTGACCAATACAAACAATAACAACATTGAATTTTTCATCGCTGGTATTGCAAAAATCAAAATCGCTCAACTGTAAACTGGGTTTTACGATTGTGCGTCAGATTTTAATTATTTCAATGTCATCATTGTTACCAATCGAAGATGTTTCTGTAAATTATCGATATTAAATCCATTTTTTTCTTCAAATCAATTCAAAATAGACAAAAATTGCATATGACACACGTTTTATAAGACACTTTGTCGCACTTGTTTACAAGTGCGACAAAATAGCGTCTTATAAAACTTGTATCATAATATACTATTTTATGTTCAACCTTTGTAATTTCAAACTGGACTTGTTTCTACTCCAACCGTATTATTCTTTTATTTTTGAAATCAGACATGAATGACACAGTTATAGCTTGCTGCTTATTGTTCTAAGATATTCAGTATGAATGCATTATATTTCATTCAGTTGCAAGACTAGCAAGGACAAACCAGTTTCTGAATGGTGGACACTTAGTTTACAATTATTGTTAATCTATACTGGTCGAATCAATCCATCATGATGCTTGTCACATTAATAGCCCGTCAAAGGACCCTAATTGTTTTGTCTCAATAATTATCGATGTACCGGGTGTACCACTAAGAAAGGACGCCGGCTGTATCTCGGATACTATTTGCCGCATAGGTTTCGGAAAAAAATACTTATGATGAAAGTGGCCAGGAGAAATCTCTGGAAATTATTTTCGAAGAACTGAAAAATCTCTTCAAAATGAAACCAAGTTCGTTGAATTCCGTTACACCAAACTGTAGTTATAAGAGTTTTTTCATAGTGCTATTCATCCTCCCCTCCCTCTTCTATTCAATGAGCTAGTGCAATTTTTTTCAAATCGAAATGATTGGATATTAACTCGAGATTATTAAAAAAGTGTTTTTGATATGTCTTGATACATCAAATTCGCATAAAAACCCACTTTTTGAAGTGGCCAATGCAATTACGCCCTCTAACGGTCGTCCTGGAAACTTGAAAATAATTTCCAGAGATTTCTCTTGGCCACTTTCCTCATAAATATTTTTTTCCGAAACCTATGCGGCAAATAGTTTCCGAGATACAGCCGGCGTCCTTTCTTAGTGGTACACCCGGTACGTACAAGGCCATAATTGGTTCATTAGTTCAAGACATCCATCTTCCACGTCGCAAATTACTCCAACGATCGAATTTGAGTCTGAGAAAACTTCCCCAGCCAACTATTCAAATCAGATATTTGTTTTCATGTGTGAATTCTACATGGGAATTGCCTTTTCATGACCTATCAATTAATCGGCTGATATCCACCTCACGCTGAGCTTCGTTATCTCTGTGTGGACTGCAGACCAACAATTATTGTACATAGTGAATTGTTTTCCGACAGGGATATTATCCAGCACGCCAAAGTAAACACTCTTGCTCAGACTTGGATGGACGTATTGATTATAGTGAGCTCTTTGTTCCGAGATATAGGGAAACGCTAGACAGATAACCTATAGCCTCTGTCAAGAAAAGGATTTTTGCCTCGACAGTCATTCTATGGATTGTCTCGATCACTTCTGGATGCTGGGTTCATTCATTCAACTAAAATGAAAATTTTATTAAAAACTTAGAATTATGAATGTTAAATATACAAAAACTTCTATGGGGGTTTATACATTTACATCTGTCACTCAAATTAATGATTAATAGTTACGAAGCTGTTTAATTTTCAACTCAAAAATTAAGAATTGAGAAATTTCGTGGACAGAATAATGCGCAAAACGATAAGAATGCCGTCATTTGTCGCTTTTAAACTTTTGGCGGGCATTGTAATATGGATATTAATTGTTACTGATAGTGTTATGGGTTTCAGGAACAGGAGTCTTTTGGTTTTTTGCTCATTTGATCAATCATATTATATTACGTAATTTAACACTTTGAAATTACATTGAGCTAACAATCATGTAACATTCAACATCTGATTCTTAATAATTGATTGTATTGTATATAAACACCTTTCTAATTAAAAAAGGAAAATAAATATCTCAAAGTCATCTCCACAACATTATTAGAATAATCTAACATAACAAGGTAGAAAACGAGCAGAAAACAACTACGTTCCTGGCAAATACCACGCAAAATATTGAATTATATCCACTCGTAGTCTATGCAAAAATTCATATAAATGAATAAAAATGCAAATATTTCTTTCTTCGAACATGCGTTTATGCTCCCAACGAGACAAACACGCCTGACAACCTGTAGACCGGTTTCGGGCTTATTGGCCCTCATCAGTACAGGGTAGTCAACCGTGTAGAGATCCTGAGATCTCCACACGAGGCGAGGTCTGAATCGATGGAAGCATCCACGCATATTTGATAGCAGTGAGCCGATCCCCAAGCAGTGTATGAAGACGGCGACACCAAGTGGCGAAGAAAGAAACACTCCTTGATAAATTTCCCATATAGATTATATGAGAGTGGCTGGGTTGCTTGACTAGCCGATTGAATCAAAGGGAATAACCAAAAACTCTAAGTGGAGTGGTGGTGTAAAAAAGGAAAATAAATATCTCAGTCATCTCCACAACATATAATTTGATATATGGATATAATTCAATATTTTGCGCGATATTTGCCAGGAACGTAGTTGTTTTCTGCTCGTTTTCTACCTTGTTATGTTAGATTATTCTAATAATGTTGTGGAGATGACTTTGAGATATTTATTTTCCTTTTTTACACCACCACTCCACTTAGAGTTTTTGGCTATTCCCTTTGACCTTTCTAATTGTTAATTCCTAATTATTAATTATCAATTATTCCTTGTTACTTTAGTTGAATCTATAAACCCAACATAATCGGTTAATTTTTGGTATAGAAAGTTGAAAATTGCTTGAAATTGAAATCACCTGCATCATGATTTGTTTTATTGGAAATATCAATCATTATATCTAGGTATTCTTCTGATGAGCTCGAAGAAATATTAAATCGAATTAAACACTATGAAATGATGCCTGCACGGCTAATAAATGCTCTCTATCTGTATCAATTATACGTAGACTGACTGATATGTCCTATCATCTGAAAAGATTTCAAAACATTCCTGTTTGTTATTCACTTCAATAATTAAATTCGTAGCTTTCCGTTTGTATTACATTGTTAGTTGAGCTATCTATCAGCCACACTCACTCCACATTGATATGGGAGCTTTTATTCTCGGGTGTCTCTCTCTTTCGCCGCATGATGTCTCTATTTTCAAGTTGCTCTTGGTTTGCGTATCCATGCTGTTGAATACACGTGGTTTCTGTTTTCATTGAGTCCGGTATCTATCGCTTGGGATGAAGTTCCCAGGATATCTACACGGTGACTATACCCTGCACTGATGAGGGCCAATAAGCCCAAAACCGGTATGCAAGAGATTACGCATGTTCGGAGAATGATACATTTGCATTTGAACTGTGTATGCACAGTGTGAACCGGGACATAAACTGGAAATGTATATACAGTGTCACACATAAAGTTCGCGACATCATGTGGAAGTTTTTTTTATTGATAGGTATAAAAAAAATTTGACTTCGCAATTAGTTTTTGCTTGAAAAATGAGTAAAATACAGCATATTTCCTTTTTTCATGTGCTACTCTAAACCTGTCAAATTTGATATTTTTTTCGGAAATCCTCAAAAAATCAGTTTTTTGGAAATTTCGAAAAATGACAGAAAAAAATTGCTCGGTTTCCAATTCTGTACATTTGTTGCAAATTTGGACTCTCTACTGTCACTTCGACTACTCTAAGTGAAAATTTTATTTCGATTTGATCAGTACCTACCTACTATTTTCATCCCAAGATGTTGCATTAATCTTGTATTGTTTAAAATCACGAAATTTTATATCATGTCGAGTACAAATTACTAGAACGAAAGTTTTTTGAATAGTTATGAAACTGTAGGTCATTGTTTAGTTTACAGAAAAGTATGATATTTCGGGTTTGTAACTGAATTATTGGACAGAAAAATAATCAAACTGGATAAAAATTATTAAAAAAAGAAATACGAGTGTAATAAGAATGAAGAGAAATTTGTTTATTCGATTACTGACATATTAACGTCCATACATTGAAAATCCACATAAGTTTAACAATGAAATGAAAAAACTAGATGAACTTTGCACTAACAAAGACGAATTTCTGGAGATGCATTTTTTTTTCTGGTAACAGGCCAATGTGGGTATTTCCTAGGCAAGATATGATATTGAAGTCTCCTATTCATCAAAATTATGAAATTTGAATCATGTTTCGTTCGAATCGATAGAGCGAAAGAATCGAAAAATTAAAAAAAAATGAAAAAAGTCGAAAGAAGAAGAACAAATGTATAAAATTGGAAACTGAACAACTTTTTTCTCTGTCATTTTTCGAAATTTAAAAAAACTGATTTTTTGAGGATTTTCGAAAAAAATGTCAAATTTGACAGGTTTAGAGTAGCACATGAAAAAAGGAAAGATGCTGTATTTGCAACTTTGCACTAACAAAGACGAATTTCTGGAGATGCATTTTTTTTCTGGTAACAGGCCAATGTGGGTATTTCCTAGGCAAGATATGATATTGAAGTCTCCTATTCATCAAAATTGATTAGCACATGAAAAAAGGAAAGATGCTGTATTTTACTTATTTTTCAAGCACAAACTAACTGCGAAGTCAAATTTTCTTTATAACTATCAATAAAAAAAACTTTCATATGTCTCGAACTTTATGTGTGACAATGTAGATATAAATTTTCAGCATGGCATTAGCCAGCAAAGTCATTGTTTTCTGCTGGTTGTCCGCCTTTCTTAGATATTTTCTAGTGAATTGGTTAGGTGTTTTCTCATTTTGTGATATTCATATTATTATTCTGAAACTTTCGTCATAGTAAAGTTATCTTTAATTTTCTGGTATATTTTCTCGTGAAATCCGATCCCAGCAACTAATCAATTTGCAATGCCGATCATGTGAAAATGTCCCGATTTCCCCAACGAGAATGAAGATGTTAATTATTTGATAAAGGGATACCCATCCTTTAGAGGCGAAATCATCTTCAATATTGTGATTACAGGGATGGCTCGAGCCCATTCGAGCCTGATTAAAAATTCCAGATAATCGCTCAGTTCCTACGGCACTCATTTTTAGAGCGCTTCCTTTACGATTTATGGATGTCTTATCGAGCTTATGATCGAAATTTCAGGTTATATTGAAAAGTTTGCTTTTGCCGAAAGCAGAATAAATTTGCGGACGTCGAGATTCGGCTTCTTGCGTTTTCATTCGATTTACTTTTGATCCCGATTCATTTCATCCAACCATTTATATTCAGATGAATAATTTTTTTCAAATTAGATCGTATTATTTTGAATACCAAGGCTTCTCGTTTACGTTATACAGACATTATCATTCTCTCAGACACAAACTGTACCATTTGGTCAGAATTTATTTTATTCAGTGTAGAGACGGGAGTTAAAGAAAATACAAAAATCATAATACGGTATCTGCAGCAAATATCTATATTCGCGATTGTGATTGATCTGGTTATCATATCTGTTGTGAATGTTATTGAAGAAATTTTTTGTTTTCAACTCGAATTTTTTCAATTTTACCACAAAAGGAGGTTGACCTCGGACAAAAACAAAATTACTCGTCAAACAATCCAAGTAGTTCTCCGTTGGAGAGTCTGCATCTGATACATACGATATATCTCAGCAACTTGGCTCGGGAAGTTCTTTCCGAGATCCATTCCGAGCGATTAACGACTCCAATTTTATCGAACCGCCGAATAATTGAGATTAATTGCGACTTGTTATTTTTCATTTTGCCAAGAAAACCCACGTCGAAGAGAATTCGTCTATCCTGTCAGCTGTAAGCTGATTACAGTGGGTTGCCATCCGTCCTTATTTTCTGACTGCCACGAGCTGAATTAACAGAACAGAGGATGGAATAGCAGAGCAGACGCAAATCAATATACACTGTGTCCAAGATAAGAATGAACAGCATGGGGTATCGGAAACGGTAAGTGATACGGGGTCGATTAAATTAGAGAAAAGTAGCGCATTTATGTGCCTAATAATATGACATTTAGAAAGTTTTAATATTCCAAGTAGTTTCGGACATATCCGAGAAAAAACGAAATTTGAGAATTTCGTTTTTATTTTCTCCTAGCTTTATTTTCAAAGGAAATGTAAAACAAATAGCACTTTGCTATGGCCACTTTTTAAGGACTACACGGTAACATAAGCAGAATTTTTCTCTTCTTGGACACACTGTATATTATGAGCAATGAATACGAAAAACGTACTTGAAGACCTTGAGGGACTCAGCTTTGTATACTGTCCTACAAATAAACAACAATTTAATCTAGCGACTCCATAATTTTTGGAGTTACTAAAGTGATTTTATCGCTTCACATAATATCTCTGATGATGAACATTAACTGGACAGAGGAATAAAAGTCTGCGAGTATATTCATATTTTTTAGGACTCAACATGAAGAAAGGTTATGCAAATAATATCTCTTTAATATCAACAGAAAATATAGGAAGTTATGATACCATAGCATCATATTCATAATAGTTGAAGAAACTATATTTGAGAAAGTTTATTATCAACGTATACAATGGGATATGAAATTCCAACAAACCTCCACTGGGGGTTGATGTTCGAAAACAATAAAGTAGGGAATTCAGTAGTGTAATAAACATATATTGGTAGAATCGTTGAAATAAATCATTGTAATAAATTCACTGGAATAATGTCCGTTATTCACAATAAACTTTCGTCGGATGGGATGAGTCCATTCTGTTGCCCATAATATGTGAAAGTGGCAAAAAATAGTGTTCTTCCAACTATCATCAGGATAAGTATGATTCAGATTGGAAATGTCCATTGCCCAAACAACAATACCTATTGTCCACTGTCATCTCCCTACACTGTGTGTTTTGTCTGTTACGTCTATCCCTATAAAGGAGAAAACATACAAATTCCCATTATTCAGATGAAATGCATAGGAAGCATCAGAGTTTCGTCTGGAGCTTTCCCAACAATCTGCAGAGTGGTCCATCCGCGTTTGAAAAAGTATAATACAGTTTTTGTTCGGATCTCTCGATGATGGTGGTTTTTGGGCTTCGCAATATCGGAAATTGACCGTTTCGGGTGACAAAAAGTGTACTTCCTAGACCATGAATCCTCTAATAGATATAATTAAGAGGGGAGTCATATATATGGGAATCTGAAAAAATCATTATCTTTTATTGTACTTTTATTGAAACTTGCGGTCTTCGCGAACGTTGGCTAGTTTTATGGGTCCCTCCTGTATCTCAGCTATCTTTCAACTTATGGAAGAAGTGAAAACTGTTATCTATCAATATTTTCACGTAGAAACCAGTGGCGTAGTCAGATTTTTTAATAAGCTCTCATTATTTAGTTATATTTCTTTAAATGGAACACCCTGTATATTTTTCAATATTCGAAACATGTATGCTTTGCGCTCTGAAAAAATATATTACACTAATAAGATAATTTGGATATTAGCTGTGTAGATAATTTTCAGTTTTTATTGGCGCAATAATCTAATACTATATTCTCATTTTAATGAGTAAAAACAAAAAGTATCCGTTAAAGATTATTATTCAATATAAGTAGCTGAACTATCCGACAAATCATTAAATGTATATGAATATATGTTGAAAGATAATAGCCACCAAGCTCGCCTGACTTATAGATATTAGATTTCTTCTCATGGGGCTATTTGAAAAATGAAATATAAAGCTACTCATATAAAATGATCATTTCAAATAAATATTTCCTGTTCTACCCTATTTAAATGACAGTTGTATTTGATTATTGCGCCAAAAGATCGATCGTCTGGGCTAGCTATAAAAATTTATAATTCACTGGCGCGCTGACACTCAAAATATCTCATGGGTGTTGTATATTTTTGAAAAGCGTAAAACATTCTTGTTTCAAATATTGGAAAATATACCATTATAAAAAACATGACTTTGGGTTATGTCTAACCATCTGACTACGCCACTAGATTCTACGTGAAAATATGTATAGATCATACTTTTCACTACTGCCATAAGTTGAAAGATAGCTCTGAGATACAGGGGGGGGGTCCCAAAATGCAATATTTTCAATTTCGCCCTGTATCTCAGAAATGAAGAGGGGTATGAAAATTTTGTTTGCGGTATCGTGAGTTAAACAAATAAGTAGCTAGCGTTCGAGAATACCGCAAGTTTCTATCTTTGAAAATAAGCGAGATATCCCGTAAGGACATCGAAAATGGGACAGTCTGTACTTATACTAAAAAATTAATACTCAAAGTTCCTTCTGTTTCCCTACGATCTATTTGTTATTTATCAAATGTGGATAATGAGCATTAATGCCCAAACGAATCAATGAAATAGCCCAGAAAATAGACACATCATTGATTTAGTGTTTTGAACCCATCAAACGTGATAATGATGGCCCATTATGTTCATTGAATATTGCGGTGAAAAATGATATCATATTTTCCATGAAAATGATTTTTCCAAGTCCGAAATCATTTCAACATTCGGAATTATGAGTGTGACAAGAATTCCTCTAATGGTGGAATTGTGGAACTCACCTCCTAGTGAGATATTCCTTCATGCCTATAACCTCAAAACTTTTAAGAATTATTCAAATTCTCATTTTTCATTTCCATATTCTGTACCTACCAATATTATTATACTGGCTTGCACGACATTCCACCGCGAGCATTATAACAAACAAAAAAGGTGTCTCATTAGTAGCTGAAATAATGAGTAACGGCCCACTAATTTGCCGTTGATATATTTGCATTACCGAAATTCACAATAGGCGAAACAAGTTTAAACAATTTAGCCGTGATATAAGGCTAATATTTGAATGTGTGATTTAGCGCTGCCAACGGCGAATGGCAATTGTTTCACGCAAAGTGTGATTTATGTTTGGATGCGGTTACAGTAACATATATTTGTAACATGTGGGATTTATGGGTTCGAATGAAAATATTGCTCGCTACTTAAAAGACAGATTAAAAATGTGTTCCAATAACATAACAGCTCCGTGACTTTCACAATCTGCAGATGCTGGCAAAATGAGATAAATCGAATAAACTGACACGAGATGAATATAGGAATATTCCTGTGTGTGGTGCCAAAGTTGAAACAAACTGTGATCGCATCGTAAATTTTAGTGATTTCGTATACTACTTTTATCATTGCCTGAATACTTTTTCTAAATCGTGCATCACAGAGATGTCAATATTCTGGATCACAAAAAGTCTATATTTTTTGTCCAAAGGGGTAGAACTTACAGTCGAACTCCACCAAAAATGTTATTCAATAAAGTCAACATACTATCATAAGGACATGTTTCGAGGGATTAATCTCTCATCATCAGCTTACATAATATAAGAGAACATCATTGGTGAAAAAATTCATTAGTGAAATACAAATCGAAATCAATGTTAAAAAGGAAATAGGGTGCACTAAGTGCACTAATGAATTTTTTCACCAATGATGTTCTCTTATATTATGTAAGCTGATGATGAGGAATTAACCCCTCGAAACATGTCCTTATGATAGTCTTGACTTTATTAAATAACATTTTTGGTGGAGTTCGACTGTAAGTTCTACCCCTTTGGACCTATAATATTCACCTCCACTGTAAGAAATGGATCACCTACGTTGGTTAAGTCTATATTTTCAAACATCCTGTATGTCAATGATATATTCAGCTGAACCATCAATTACAAATGTTTGTTTCGGCCCATCAAAGTATTGAAATATTTTGTGCAAATTATTCCGAAATTCCAACAGGAGATTGTTACCATATAGAGAACATAAAAAATTCTTTCTTTTGAAAAAAAAATGAATTATGGATATGCAAGGGCTGAGGAAAAGGAATGTTCCATTCATTCATAATACTTCCCTCTTTACTTTTATAATGGAACTGACACAACTTTCATGTTTGTACTTTCATCTCCTCACTCAATGTCATGTTTATCTGCCGTTTCTTGTGAGAGAAAACGTATTCACAATGAGCAGCTTGTCACGTCATTCGTCATTTTTATGTCAAGAAATATTGCGAGGAGACACCAGGTAGGTTTTTATCGACATCAATCCTGAAAGCGAAGTGAGAAGATAAAGCTCCATGTGACGTATTGAATCCTGAAATATTAAAACAGTCTACGACTCTCCCTTTTTTTTTTGGTTATAAATTGGTAAGATATACAGTGTGTCCAAGATAAGAATGAACAGCATGGGGATATCGGAAACGGTAAGTGATACGGGGTCGATTAAATTAGAGAAAAGTAGCGCATTTATGTGCCTAATAATATGACATTTAGAAAGTTTTAATATTCCAAGTAGTTTCGGAGATATCCGAGAAAAACCGAAATTTAAGAATTTCGTTTTTTTTTTCTCCTAGCTTTATTTTCAAAGGAAATGTAAAACAAATAGCACTTTGCTATGGCCACTTCTTAAGGACTACACGATAACATAAGCAGAATTTTTCGGAACCATTTCTCGCGCAAAATGTAATTTAGTGATTACTTAATCTGTTTTTCTTCAATTTTAGCCACGGGTATTTAACAGCATTGAGCCGCGTTCCAAGAGCAACTTGGATACAGCGACACCATGCGGCGAAAGAAAGAAACACTCCAGAACAAAGCTCCCATGTCATAAAAAATGGGAGTGGCTGATAGCTCTATGAAGTTTGAAAATAATCATTCAAATTGCTGATGACTCAGAGGGAATGTTCGCAATGTAATGATATCTCCTAAATGTATTTGCCTAGATTTCCTAATAGTGTCGTCTATCAGTTCTGAGTTCTGAGACAGCTGTGTTCAGTCAGATTCCTTAGATGAGTTGAAGTAGATTGAAAATATCTTGTGTTTTTCATAATTCGAACAATATGCCAAGGGGGACATTATATTCAGATTCAAGTTGCGGAAAAAGATTACATTTACACCTAAAGCATGCCCTACAGACCTCAGGCAAGATTTTAATTGTGCCTTGAATTTCAAAGGGATGGAAATATCTTGAAATTCAACCCTCTCTATATAGTATAAGTCTTTTTCATTAGTTTGAGAGACAGAAGCGTGATTTGCTAGGATTATACCTTATCATCAACATCACCTTGTTTGATTGGGGATCAAGATAGTATTCTTCAATGAACACCTTGTTGGTAAAGGTAGGTAATATGGGTCCAAGCCCGATTTTGACGAAACTTTCACAGATGCTTCATAACATGATAAAAATACTATATCCATCAAAATTTTTCCGCGGAAAGACCTTTTTCCATGTTTTTATGACAAACTTATGTCGTGGTACTCACTATCAAAACTCAAATACAATCTATATTGGACGGAGTAATTAATGCGTCCATACGTTTGAAACACACTTTTTTGAACGGCTACTACTTTTATCAACACATTTAAAGTGATTTATGAGTACCAATAATTCTCAAAATGTTCGAAATAGGAATAAACTGATTGAATTATTCAATAGACATATGTTTAAATTTATTTGGCAAATGACAGCTCCCTTCAAAGTCCAAACAGCGAATCTGCTATTGCGATGTTGCCGTTTAGATTTCAAAAACATTCGATTAGGGTAAAATAAATAAAATATTTCGGAGCTGAGAGGACCAGAATTTCAAAATTTCAGAAGCAAGGATAAATGAATTTTTATTGGATGATCATTTTGGTAACGAATCAATGTTTCAACTTGAAGAAAAACACATCACATTCAATCTGAGAATTCTATAGAAAAATAGTTATGGTCCTGAGAAGGACCGTTTAATTTTAAGCATTATCCTTTCAACAATGAATAGCATTCGGATCTTTAGTAACTTAAATTTAAACAAAGTTAGGTTAGGTGGTTTTTTCTTCTTTTCTGTTTCCAATTTCCATTCATAAGAGTTCCTACAGGAAGTAGAGAAAAATGAACAACGTGGTGATAGGTATGCGTATGTATTATTGATATTTGTCAAGCAATAAGGAAATATAGGTTTAAAAAATAGAGAAGATAGTAATTAATTTCAACAAAGTTAGGTTAGGTGGTTCTTCCTTCTTTCATCTTGGGTAATCAGAGGCACCATGTTCTCAAATTATCAATTAAAAGCTGCTTATTTTCACAAATCTGATGTAGACGAAAGATTCGTTATCGATTCGATGAATGACATTCATACTGATTACTTTTTTCCATGAAAAATGTGATTTCATTTCAGAAAGGAATAAGGGAATAACTTTCATGTGGAAGTAATACCATTTTCAAAAAATTCATCAATTATTTAAAGAATTCTATTTGATTAGAATTGAATAGAATGTTTTTGAAATCAAAACGGCAACGTTGCAAAAATATCTGCTCTAACAAGCTGTCATTAGTGTCATTCGCCAATCAAAATGTTTTCAAACTTCATTGATAACAAGTTTTTAATTTTTTTTAATTCATGTTATTACTTCCAAAGAATCAGTTAATTTATATAGATTGTGCATGTAATTATTGTTGGTTCAACACAGTGCCTACCAATCGAAAATATACATTGGACACTCCTTACAACGAATTGTGTGCGTATTTTGAAATCCAGTGAGGGAATGTATTTAAAAAAAACACGAAAAAAGGTTTTTCCGCGGAAAAAATTTGATGGGTATAGTATTTTTATCATGTTTTAAGACATCTGTGAAAGTTTCGTCGAAATCGGGCTTGGACCCATATTCCCTACTTTTTCCAAATTGTGTTTGCGTCTGGTAGAAGGCAACATTCTTCAAATCTTATCCCTCATCGTTCGTCAAGGTCATTATTCTTCGTTGAGCAAAAATTGTTTCGAGAGGAACATGTGCGAGATTGCCAGTTGAGTGACAGGTGACTTGTCGCGTGCCAGTCGCTAATGTAGGTTTCAAGGGACGGCTTAGGGGACAGACAGTGGGATGGGAAAGAAAAATGGGTCTCGATGGCTGCCTTTCTGGATCATCAATAATTCCGTGAAGGCGGGAGAGAAGCCAACTTCCATGGTCAATGGGGTTTTAATAATCTAGATGATTTCACGGATACGTGGAATGTTTTTCGAAATGAATAACCTATTGGGGACATAAGAAGGCTTCAGCTTTTCGTGAGCATGAATTATACATTATACTTTTTCTACGGCTATACTTGAAGAGATAAAATTACATAAGCAAAACTTTGTTTCAAAGAATTGAATTAGACAGGTGAACAGACACTTCACTAATGTGTTGGATGGACTACTGTGAAAGAGCGAATCCGATAATTTTCTGCATTCAACTAAATGATTAATGGTTCTTTGAATGTTTCTGATTATGAGGAAAAGAAAAAATCTTTTCAAAGAATAAAAACATATTCTGTCCAACTCGATGACAATTTCTACACAATTTTCTTCCCGAAAGATAATTCGGAGTAAGTTGAATTTTCTTCTCACAACTTATACTTTCCAAAATACGCATCAGTTTTCGAATTATTTTTTTTATATTCCAGCATTGAAACGACGTCTCAAAAGTCTCGAAGTTCTATAGCCTGAATGCCATCAATAGATTTTATTGGTATAGCGTTTTTGTAGCAATGTAACAATACTTATTTGAAATGTTTCATGAAGAATAAATCACAACAGAAGAGCTAAACATTAGATGTTATCAATTCCTCCTGATGCGGTTGATTTACATTAACCGATAAAAAATTGGTGAAGCAATTTTTATGGGATAAATTAACTCCTGTATAAAATGTGTCATTTAAAGATGACTGTTCCGTCAGATTGACAGCGATAAAAAAGGTGCATCGTTTTTTATCACCGATAAAAATGCCTGTTCCTCTTAAACGTCTACATCTAGTATGCTTACGTTACTTTAATGTCTGCCCTGTCAGTTATTTAGGTATTGTTGATAAATGTAATTGATACTGAATCGTTTTGGGGAAGTTTCGACTCAACAAATAACAAAAAATATAGAAAAAGCAACCCAGCAATCCACAAAAAATACTAAAGCGTCAATATGGGGACAATTTATGGAGTTTTGTCAAGTACGAAATTACGAACTGTCGAAAATAACTCTGTTACAAAAAGTTGCAGATATATTAAAGTGATTGGGCCTATAATATGAAAAAAAGTTATGGAGAAGATTATAAAGAATATGCAGTTAAATCAATTTGGAATTCAACTGCGAAGATGATTCAAGAAAAATATTTCAATGAATACAATATTAAATTTGATCCTCTTGCCGACATAACTTTTAACGGGACACTCATCATCATCTTCTATTAAACTCTATCTCCAAATTGATCCTGAACATCACGAAAATCTTATTAGTTCCCTACGAGCCTCGAGTGAGCAAAATCAAAATGAATATTCTACATTTGTGTCAATACCAGAGAAGAAAATTTTGACATTAGTACACCAAATCAATTTCAATATTTAATAACTGTCCATTTAAATAATTTAATTGTATCAATAAAGATAATTATTGTTGTTGTTCATTCATATATTCGGTCGTTAATTTATCTTGCCAAAAAAACACTCGAGCTTTTCTTTTAAGGATAAATTTCTTTTCAACTCAAAAATTTTCCATCAGTAATTTTGTTCGAAAAACTGACATTTGAAAAAATCACTCGACCTTCGGTCTGGCAAATTTATCTCGTTACGAAAAGAAATTTATCCTACATGAAAAAAAGCTCTTGTGTTTTTAATGTTGATGAAATTGACTGGGTTTGATTTGGGGTATTCAAAATATCTTCACCCAGCAAAATATCACTAGTAGTTGATCAAGATATCATTCTTTCGATTCGTTCTACAAAGTAATTATCCGTAATTCATTTCCGTATTTGGAGCAAAACATTCAATCACAACTCATTATCTGAATGGGTTTCGGTACATGTTTCAACGAAATGAAGACACTATATTAGCTAATACAATGCTTCTAAGTTATATCATTGATTTTTGCTATACTTTACAGGTTGATTGTTTCTGAACGGTTTCCAAGACTTATGTGAAACAATATGTTATAGTTGAAAGTTTTGCGAGGATCTTTAGCGGATTTCATGAAGGGAAATAAAAATGCCACTAGAACTGACGTATTGCTTCTAGCCTTACTGAAAAACGATATAATATTGAATCTATATATATTACACTAAGGAATCAAACGTGAAAAAATGTGTGTACTGTAGACTTTTTAACAGGAGTTGTTTTGTGTACCTAATCCCCATAAAATGGATTCAAGGTTTACTTTATTGTTCCCTATATCTTTCAAGTTCGTACAGGAAACCTAGTGGAAATCACTTGCCGTCCTCTCACGCAGCTGACAAAATACTCCGGGAGCTTAACGTAATTCGATTCCGGAGCATAAGCAATACACAAACAGTGTGCACAATACAACCCATTTCAAGCCAGAGTAAATAGCGTTTAATACAATTAATACCTTAGGTTTGTTTACCATCAACTGGGTCCCTATTGTAACGATCTACTTCAGCAATTACTGCGATGGAGAAGGGTGTCCCATCTAGAATGTGCACTTCCGGATATACAGCATGTAACAAAAGTAAGGATTCCTGAATTCAATAAAAGTTCATATGCACACCAAGCATTTATCTTTGGGGACATTGTGTATGATTTTCACATATCCAATTTGGATTTTTCGAGGCCTTTTCCATTCAAAATTCGAAATTTCATCAAATTCGGGTTTTTGGCATATTCCGCACTTTCTTTACACGCGAAGAATCTGAAAATCCAAGTTCTATATAATTTTATATTGAAAATATAATGAAAATAATGATATCCTCATTCACATATAGAATAGACACTCTACAGCAGTACAGGTTCAATAAACTTATTTTGAAAAGTTTTAGTGATACTCGATGGAAAATAATCCCATGGTTAGAATATCTTATGCGGTGTTCCACAAGGAACAGTTCTGAACCCTGTTCTCTTTCTTATAATTATTATATTCAAGATAATGTCGACATTCATGCATGGAGTGTACTGTGCTCACAACAAAGACTGTGATTTCGATCACTAAACTGTTATTGAATTTATTATTTTGGAACTCAAAAAAGTGATTTTTGAATGGTATTTCTTCGAAATTAATACTATGATTTCCTTCACGAAAACACTATATACGTATCACGTTGAGTCCTATAATAATCAAAAATGTATCTCTCAGGTTGACAGACAAAGTTGTTCAGCAAAATTTCAGGCAATTACCTCTAGGATTTTTCCAGAAGCTTTTATTTTTCGATTTGACACCCCGTATGTACTTTCGCATGCAATGTTCGTCTGGAATTAGTTGTGAGAAGTGGATTCTCTCAGTGCCTTAGTTTCCGGTGGCCCTTAGTTAACGTATCTAATTGTGTTTTATGCATGTACCGAGTCTTAGAATTTGGTTGCTCAAGTTTACATAGTTCGCTGCACAATAGGAGATTCTATTAGACGTTATTATGTGTAGCAAAATTCATAAAAAATTGCGATGGATGCATTCAGAGAATTATTGACGAAAGGCAATTATTTCGTCTATATAAAACCAAAATCTACTTCCCTGCTGTTCACAAGTCTCTCGGATGAATAACTAAAGCTACTGGAAAACAAAAAAGAATACTTTCCATCTTCCAGGGCATATAGGATTCCATGAGTTTCATCGCATATTTGAAATGCAAATACATAAAATTCATCGATATTCGTCTTCCTATCAAAGGGATTTATATTCAGTAGAATTTCATAGGTCACTTGATATCTAACGAGTGCATCTTTGAATATTTATGCCCTCTTTACATCTTTCAGAGTTTAGATAGAAATATCTTTTTATCCTGTATACGTTCGATACGACTACGATTTTTGCACGAATCGATGCAGTTCTATGGGAGGAAATTTTTTAAGACCTTCTCAGGAAGTTGCGGATGTACGAGAATATAGTGAAGGGTCAAAAATGTCGAAATTATACCGTATAGTACCTAAAATCACAAATATTAAATCATAGGGGTAACTCAAATCAACTCCCCAATTTTGATATACGCGTGTTGACGTAAAAATAACCATAAGCAAATTGTCGAATGAAATAAAAATCTGTTGGAATATACACAAAAGTGAATGACATAAATAGATAATAATTATATTTCACTAATCAGTATCCTAAAATGTTAATATGCCGCATACTAGTTTATTGTGAGCCGAATGTATGAATCGGTGAATGTTTTTATTATGAGCGTATTAACTTTTTGTAAGAGTAGTTATCTAATTACTACTTTTCTTTGTGTTCCCATAGTTCGTATTTGAATATAAAAATATAGTTGGGTGTTGAACACTGTCCGAGTTTCATAATTCATACTTTCCAACAATTCTAGTAGCCCAAAATAATAATTCTAACAAAATCAATCATGTATTTCAGCAGAATCAAAAGTATTTACCTGTCAAATATAAAAAGTGAAAGTGAAAAATTATGATTTGATTTTTTCCCAAAAATTTGGATATTTTTCCGGATACTGAGATCGATTACTTCGGAAGTTCCTAAAAAAGAACGTGGATCTTGCTTCGGCTAATATACGGCGACTTCTTGTTGCAATTTCGTTCGGCAAGGCCAATCCTTCACGAATCTTTCTCGAGAAAAAGGGCCAATAAAAAAGGAACCTGCGAAATTAGGGCCGCCATGCCGCTAATCCTGTTCGGAAAATGAGAAATGAAAAATTCACCATCGTTTTATTTATGGTGCCGTCAAACTGGTAGACAAAAAACAAATCGTGCAACTTACAGGCGTGTTTGAGTGTTTGGTTGCCAGAGGCGGCACGGGGCTAAAATTTTAATAATAATCTATTTGCCAAACTAAACTCACATGAATTCAATTCATGCAAAGTATTTTTTATTATCTGTAATAATTGTTCGAGTACATGAAAATTAACGATAATTTTGCAAATTAGCGTGTTTTATATTTTCATATTTTGGCGAAAGAGTTCCTGTACAAAATATCAAAATACCCGAGTGCAATTTTTATGAGGTGAATAAACGAAATATCTGGTCATTTTTATGCACAAGTGTGAATCATTGAAATAGTTCATGCATAAAAAAATTAATTTTTTTTCACTGAAAAAAATAAGGCAGGTAACTAAAAGTAATGAATTGGTGCGAATCCAATACCGAACATAGAATGATTATAATATATTATGGTGGATGCGACGAAAATAGCTTTCTTCAAAACAGTCAAATATTGAAATCTCGAGGCGTAGAATGTAACTCGATTATCTGGGAGGATAATTTATGCATATAACATTGAAATCACTCTACTAATGAATGGAGCTTCGATATTTTATAGTTGGTCATGAAAGAATCCAGTGAATAAAACTCGACAATCATGTAAAGGCAGAGCAGCCAGGCGGAGTTATTCACATTCAAAAATAAAATATTCAAAACAATAAAAAGTATCTTTATATCAGTTCAATTCCACCTGGAGTTGATTATTTCTGGTGTTATATTGGTGGTCTAGGATTCTTAGATCCGATCTGAACTGATGTTTTCCAATGTTACCATGTAGAAGTAAAATTGTCGTGTATCTAGCAAACCAACCACATCTAACTCTATTTAGGAACTATTTCATAAAATAATGGCGTAGTTGTAGACCCATTGCCTACCTAGTAAGATGAGCATATGAATAAAAATTTAATAATATGATGATTTCGATTCCATTTGAGATGACCAGGAAAATACACACCTATAGATACAATGATGCCATTTGAATTTCTGATAATCATGGTAATCTTCTGAAACTACTCTTCACAAATCAGATTTTCACCTCTTATGCAGACTATTGTACAGATCTTTCGCAATAATATCTCCTGATTTTATGTCAATAATTTACGCCTTAGATATAGCCTTCGGTAGTTGGTCATATTTATTGAACAAATCGATGAAATTGGATAAACTAGGCGGTTTTCACAGTAGTTGGGTAAACTAATCTTGTGCCGCCACTGGTGAGGTTATTCAGCCGCCCTTTTTTCCGCCCTCCATTTTCGCCCTCTTGATTGATCGCGTCCGTTCAGATGGTGCAGCGACGTGGAATTACTCCGATTTCAACCGGAATGTTTGAGTTTGTTGTGGTACAATCATGATCTATATATGAGGACCAGAACGAGTGTTGGGGGTTGATAATGGTGATAACTCGATGATCGAAGAATGGGCGAACAAAGAGAAATTGTCTGATTGGCCCAAAGTTTGAACGAAAATGATCATAGGATTCGTCTGATACTGTCACAAATGGGAATATATTGTAGAAATTTTCATAATCTCGAAGCAATCCATAATCATAGGTCGGTCATGTCTTTGTTTATGCTTCAATCTAAATTCAATGAACTATGAATTTTGGAAAAGTACATGAACATAAACACAGGCATGATACCATTTACATTTGGTGACCTCAGATCACCGAACTTTTGCGGAACGCGACAGTTATGAAAATAACTACAATATAAAAAGACTGGAAAGTCAATTCAAGGAAATCACTCAATCAGACAGAGTCAGAGAGGCATAGTGGAGTTTGGAATAGTGATGCTGATCTGATCTTCGTTTTCGGAGATGGTCCATGGGCCATTCTCTACCTCCAGGCTCCCTATAGCATATGATTAGACGATAGGAATTATGTTATATTTTTTGTTAACCCGAATTTATGTTCGTGTTGAATAAATGTGTAATGAATATTTGATTGGAACAAGTAGTTTCTTTTAGTTATTCACTCTCTACAGATAGAACACGATTTTAAGCAACCCCCGCCTAAAGTTCGTGACAATACCCCTCAAGTAATTTTTGGTTAGCCATCCTTCACTTTATGACATGTTTCAAAAACTAAATCCTTCTCTTACTATCATGTTGACTAGCTTTGATTTCATTGTCTGATGATGACTGATTATCCAAGACTAGTTTTTAGGGAAATTAATAATGTTCGTGCATAACTTTTTCTTGAATGTTTGAAGATTATAGGCCACAGAAAAACCTTACTGGGTTATGAGTTCCACAAATTCACCGTTTTGATGAAAAAATAATTCTGATCTGATGAGTTCTGTAGACAATTAAAGGGTGGCTTCTCTATGCCCGCTCGGAAACGGAAAGCTTAGAAAAAATAACAACATCAGTACCTAATATCTTACATTGTTGCATACCCAATATTATAGCAGTTTTATAACGGGTGTACACGTATCTCCGTTTTTACCTACAAATGATTTGTTTTTCACTTCCGGTTTCGCCGGAAGTGATGCCAACTTTCGATTTTTGAATGGAACACTCTGTATATTATTACATTTCTGAAATCTGCAAAATTTTCTGAATCCGATGATATCAAATAAGTGACATTTTAAACGTCAAAATTTTCAATCGTTTTATTTTCTTATTTTCTTTTAGTTGTAATTTCCTTTGTATTTATCGCACATTTTATTACCAGCTATGAATAAATTCCTTATTGGTAGTACTAATAAATGGTACCACGGTACCACTATCGTTCCATTTGAAAAAAATGAGTTTTACCGCAAAATCGACTACGATGAACTTTATTTGCTCATAAAAAACGCAATTTAGTATTTTTGACGGGATTCAGATTTTTATAGCATTTGACGAATCAATTGGAATAAATCGAAACCATCATGGCACACCTAAATGGGAAACTAAAAATTGAATTTTAAAAAATTTTGACGTTTGAAATGTCACTTATGTGATATCATTGGATCCAGAAAATTATGCAGATTTCAAAAATGTAATAATATACAGTGTGTTCCATTTAAAAATCGAGAGTTGGTATCACTTCCGGCGATACCGGAAGTGAAAAACAAATCATATGTAGGTCAAAAAGTGACGCTTATTATATGTTCATAGCATGTCCCAAATTTCAATCAATTACCTCCAAAAGTAACGAATATACGGGGGGTGTACCATGGTCCTGTTACACCCGGTATAATTGACATGATCAGCGACCGACTGTATTATCATTCAGAAAAGCATGAGTTTTTTTATAAAGTATTTTTTTCAGTGACACTATATGCTTTTCCAGTTCTAATTTCTTATCAATATGCATACCCAAGAATTTATTGCTTAATTTGTTTTCAATTCAATGTGCACCTAAGGTTAAATTCAAAGGTTTATTTTACCTAGTTGTTTTCTATAATATGTTAAAACAGATATCATTCGATATACACTAAAGTCCGTGTCTCACGGTCAAACTATTTGATAAAACTATGGAAGTGTGATATCATCAATGACGTCACATCAAACAGCAGCTGGAATTAGAACATGTTCTAAATATTTCACCTGTTTGATGAAAAAGTAAGGTTAGGGTTGTTACCGAAAATCGAAACGTCAGAATACTTTGACTTGAGTTTTGGACTGTTGGACTGAGGAGCAAGGCACGTATAACATCAAAAGAGATAGATAAGATGTCAGATGCATTGAATAGATATTGCTAGTAATTCTCACGGCCAAATAACTGGTAGGTGTTCTGAATCACTCGTCATCTTTTTAATTGTAAACACAGTTCAATAGGAAACTGAGTTAGTTTCGATAATTATTTGGATCTATACCAATCTGATTTCTTGAAAAATCATTGGTAGGACTCCTCTACCAACATTTCTTATTTGGAGCCATTGCCTTGTCCATATTTTTCGTTTCTTCTTCACTAATCTCTGAAGGGGTGCGCAACATACCATGAAATAAATGTCTAGAGATTTTTGTGTATTATTTATGGTTGAAAAAACGCGTTTGGATAATTAATGCCGATTTCTTTTTCGTTATGATCAATCAATTTCTGAAATATTTGAACAAACGTCTTCAAATCGTGTGAACAGGATTTCTGCACATTTCAAATATTTGAATCAAATAGACAGAAATGACGTCACGTCAAAAAAATTTGATCAAATAGTTTGACCGTGAGACACTGACTTAAGATTTGAGTTGGCTGAAAAAAAATCCTTACATTTAATCAAAAATAGAGATGAAATAATTCAGATAATAAATTGGCCGTTATACGAGCCTCCCCATTCATCCCCTATCCCCGTGATCTTTATAGCAGGACAATGTGAGTGGAAGGACAATTAATTTTGCTTGGACGCCTGTTGGCAGCACATTGTCAACTCCAAGTCGAAGGTTATAATCGATTGCGGAAAGCGCTGCTTCCAAGCTTTTCCGGGCCGCTATCCGGAAACACATGAGCATCAATTTCTATCGGCTACCTGAAGCTTGTGCCAGAGGAGATTATTCGATAGTCGGGACGAAAAGCAAGAATGTTCAATTTCGTCAATACGATACTCGAGCGGAAATAACAATCTATGGAAGCGACATCGGTATTGCTGAAGGGATATGTTGGGAATTTTGGTACGCATCAGCCTTAGAGGTTATGCTGAACCTTCAACCATTGCACCTGTGTGTAATGAAAGAAGCAGCAACAAGTGCCTTCAGACTGAGCCAGACAAAAAAACTCAAATCAGGAAATCGGATTGGACACTTGAAGATTTTGGAAAATATTTCACTAGAATATTAGTAGGTAGTTAGGAACTTCGACTTCGAAATGCAGTTTGAAGTGGTCATAAACAACTACCAAATTTTCACAGAGAACGGACATCAACTGGGAAGGGATGCATTAGTGTGGTATACTGATGGATCCAAGATGGATGAAAGGGCTGGAGTGGGAGTTACAGGGCCAAATTTCAGGCTCCCAAATTCCCTTGGTAACACCCCAACCATCTTTCAAGCAGAGGTACATGCTATAGAGATATGTGCCCAGGAGTGCCTCTAAAGAGACACTCGAAGGGCAAAGATATATATTTTACCAGATAGCCAAGCAGCACTGAAAGCTCTGAAGTCATACACTTGTGAGTCTAAGCTGACTTGGAACTGTAAAAAATCTCTAAGACAACTGGCATCGAACAACCAGGTCAATTTAATGTGGGTGCCAGGTCATAAGGGAGTTAAAGGCAACGAGGAAGCAGACTGCCTTGCCAAAGAAGGGGCAAATACACATTTCTCGGCCCAGAACCCTTCGGTGGACTTTCCAAAGCCCACTTGAGAGAGGAGTTCAGACGCTGGGAAGCGGATGAAATGAAATCTCACTGGAATAAAGTGCCAGGACAAAGGCAAGCGAGAAGGCTAGTGAGCCTCTTGCCAAGGAAAGCTAAACAGCTTCTCGAATTGTACAAAAAATACTTGAAACTGGTAACGGGACTCCTCACTGGACACTGCCCTCTGAGGTATCACCCCAAAAAGATGGGTAAAACAGAGAGTGATAGTTGCCACTACTGCGAGAACTTCGCTGAAACTGCAGAACATTTGCTATGCGAACGCCCAGCACTCTTCTGCAAGAGACTCAAGTTCCTGGAAGGGGCCTTCTAAGAGCCCTCCGACATCAGGAACCTAGCTCCCAGGAAACTGATAAACTTCGCACGAAGCCTCGGAATCC
Source organism: Chrysomela aeneicollis (assembly GCA_029955515.1). Lineage (NCBI taxonomy): Eukaryota > Metazoa > Arthropoda > Insecta > Coleoptera > Chrysomelidae > Chrysomela > Chrysomela aeneicollis. The sequence continues at coordinate 417,182 of JARUHQ010000003.1, forward strand.
CGGGCCTCGAATAGATTAAGGGTTATGCACAAAAGATCCAATAGGTCGAGGTGCTTGAGAGGCTACACAGCCTTAACGACCCCTTCTACAATCTACAATCTACGCTGAAAGTACGAAAATGAATGTCTGGACTAAAGAATAACTGAACTGGGTCAAGTCTCGTATCATTCGACCATCATCACATTTCACGTCAGGAATATTTCCACCTGAATCTGAATGCATTTTAGTGAACTCATTGTTCGTGTGATTTCCATTTTTTACACAGATTCGGCAATAATTGTCTATCCATACGCCTTTGGATCGTATGGTATAACCCATTCGATGTAATTTTCCCAATATGTTTGTGGAACTGGACGATGAAATCGGTATTCGAACAAATCAGTTCAATTTTCAATCGTCACGTAGAAATGTGTGGATGGTTTTTATCCACCACATAAAGGAAGCATTCCCGATTTCAATAAAAATTTTCAGTTGGTTTTGCCATTGCTATTTATACAATAAACCGAGAATATTTTACAATAGCATTCATATTCTATTATACAAATTATATTTTAGGATTTTCATTGTTCATTATTACATTGAAGAAGTTTCTAAATATTAATTGTTGAGTATTTGCAATTTTCACTGGCTCACTGGCTGAATCGGTTATTCAATATTGTATGTTTTTTTTTGGAGACATCGACTGCTATGGTCCATAGCAAAGTTAAGCCTTCAGGAACTATAATTGTATATAATATATATATATATATATATTTCAATGTTATTTCTGATGATTTAATAACTAGGACATTGTATCAAAATGTGCCTTACTGTGAGTTTAATATTACAATGTTGGCATCTGGGCTGTCAGTCTCTCATTTTGACTTATACCTACTTCACTTCTGCACAGTTTGCTTGACAATCTGAAATTTGTGAATTAATATTTCATGACATGAAACTTGATCAGAAATGAACTTGTTCGTATTGTTGAAACACTTCTCTGCATATGTAAAATAATTGCATATAGATGCGAGAACAGAAGAGGGCCAACAAGGAACCTTGGGGAATGAGCGTAGCAGAAGTTCTCCACCCTCTTCTCTCTATCAACCGCATCATCAATTTCGACTCGAGGAACCTCAGAAATATCCCCTCAGAAACAACAATGACGCTGGAGCCCCAGCCACACCATAAGTATCGGGAATCCAAATAATTAATCCGATGGAGGAGAGAGAGAGATAAAATGTTCGTCCCACACTCACAGAGAAAATACTGCTTGAAATATTGATGAATTCGCTTTGTTCACGATTCAACTGAGAAAAGAAAAAAACAGCGTTGCACAATAAAGCGTATTGCGACGTAATAACGTTCGCTACCTACGGAATTTCATTGGGGACAAATTATTTTCCGTCTGATTATTGAATCTTGGAACTGATTGATAGAAAAATACGGAAAAATAACGTACTTATGGCGGGATTAGTTTCATTCAACGAATGCAGCCAGGAAAATCAGTCAGAGAGGATATTGGAAGTGTCAAACAGCTAGGTTTTGAAAGTGGTTCGCACTAATAGTTTCAGTGGATGAATTATTTTCAGATGGTTGTGAAAAGTAAGATACAAACATTCCTGTGATATGGCAGTCTCATCAAAAATTTTAAATGTTATACTTCCGCTATGGATGTGAATCGAACTTGGATCCGTGGTTTCAAATTCTGATGCTCTATTTTGTTTTGAACCCTCTCAAAGGTCCACTTATTTGTTTTTATAGATCGTGTTTTTTCTCTAATTTGGCGATTTTATTGGAGGAAAACGAAGCAGTGAAGTATCACCACATAATAGTTACAATAATTGATCACCGAAAATAAGTAGATGGTGGGGAATTGGCCATCAATCGTCAAAGTTGTATTTTCTTAGGCACCGCCCTCAAAGCGTTCAGTCTTCGGTTCGACCTATAATTCTGAAACCACGACCAATATAGCTAAACGACGAGTGATTAAACCGATTATTTCATTAATGCTAAAATACATCACGTTTTTGATTGGTTGAAATGATTCGTGTTGATGATCAATAACACCATGTTTTCGATTTTATATTTCGGCTCCTGATTGGCTATTGGATACCTACATGCTGTGTTTTCGTTTCTGTATTTCGCTTTCTGATTCGTAGGCAGTATAGGGTAGTTTAATTTAACAACGACTTACTAGTTGCAATCTGTCATAGTATATTCCGATTCCCTGGTAAATTAATGAATGCCAATACACCAAATTTTCGTCTGAACCATGATAAACACACACTATTAATGTGTATACACTTCATTTTCCACAAGTTCTAGACAATTTCAGCATTAATAGAATTATAATCTAATGTAACCTAACCACACAAATTGTGACAACAAGCATAATAAATTTAGCTCAGTAGTACCTAGTGCTTAGGTAATCTTGCCTACATCTTACAATGGCATAAATGTATTGTTGGTTGCATAACGAATCTTCTTGTGTTGAACTACAATGCATAATCAAAATAACTGATTCAATAAACTGTACGTTTAATATTTATATTAACAATAAATAGGAAATCATCAGAATGGCTTTGATTTTATTCATGAAATAATCTGAACAAATACACAACTTGTGTTATTGATAATTATCGAAAATTCCTTCTCTTTTTCGAAACAATTCATGTTGCTTTGAGAAACCACACGAGCGCACAGCGTTTCTCAAAATCGAAGGAATTTTTGTTTCGATAATACACTACTTGTTGTATTACATGCGAAAACAACATATTCGACGAAGATCCACGCCACTGAGTTTAGGCTGACAACCAGAGGGCATTGTGATGGTGAATGGTGATGGGGGGTGACCGAGACCGAACATCAAGAAACTTTGGCGAGCAACCCAGCCCGGCTATACGTTCACATATTCATGTGCAAATTGTGTCTCGCTGACCGTGTACCGACGTCTAATAAATCATTCGTAGACTCGAACCAGGTGTCGTGTCTTATCGATTTGGCTAGTGTGAATGCGATATACCGACGTGATTAGTTGAAATGTTAAGCCATCGGTATTGGAATGACCGTCCTATATATTAACAGCACACACATGCTCTGAGGACGTTTCTTCCATAGAAGTCTGATTATATGTAAATACACTAGAGTGCTAACGGGATTGGTCAAAAGTGTTGGAGCTGATATGTGCATAATTAGAAGGCAGCATTTAAAACCGGGTTGGTTTCCAGAAAATATAAAACCACTTCAAATACCTACAAGAATATAATCAGAATTTTTTTGACATAAGTAGATCTTCATTTCATTTGAGGGGTTAGTAGACTTCCAATGAACATTTCTAGATGGTTTCATTCAAGCACTAAAAGAAAGAGAATATGTACATGTACCATACAGAAGAAAGTACCCGGTACGTATTTGCGAAATCCATCAATGCAATTCAAGATCCAGTACCAGAATCACCTGGAGTGTTAAGCATGTTTTCTGGAGTCGCGAAATGACATTTCTCGACTGGCATATCAACTGACTCGAGACAATAGCATTGCTATGGCTGTCAGACAGCATGAACTAAAACATGTCTACTCATCTTCATAAGCATATTCCTCAGGGTCCGTATACCTAGAGCGCTTGCTCGCGACACACTTCAAAGGAAGGTACGCCTGTTATAGTCTCTGGCTGTATATACCTTGTTGTTTACTCACACCAATATAGAACGTCGGCCATTTATACCGGCGGTGTCTCGTGGGAGAGACAGCGTTTTTGTTCTGCAGCAGAGTATATGGAAATGCCGGTCTCTCGTAGCTCCACGTCAGATAGAGTGAGTTATTGTGTAAACAGGCCCTCAGAACGACTACGATGCAGAGATAAAAGGAACGACCGCGGATGGCGCACCGGTAACGATACTGTGATGAATGACATCAGAAGTGGGATCCCAGATAGCACTGGACGTCTCGAGGACGTCCATTTTATGTCCATTTTAAGTCCGAACGTCCAGGACCTAGTTTGGACGTTTTGGGGACGTACATGCGTGGACGTTTCTAGGACAACTTGGCTTTTTTCAGATACAAATGTGTTTCATTTCTGCTTCGAGATACAAATGCGATATCAATAAAATAAATGGTAAATATCAGCTGTTGGTATCGTTTTCCTCATCACATGCACTAAAAAAGTTACAGTATTGAAATTAACTTTACATTTTCTACTACCAAGAAGACACTTAGCATTTAATTTAATTTAATGCAGGTAGTAACTACAAAATAACAATAAATCCAGTTTGCATTTATGACGATATATCTCTGTAATTGTTCGTAAAATAATTTTTTGCTGCGAACTGGTTATTTTGGGCAAAAAATTCAAGGGACATTATTTGTTTAGAATGAAACAGGCTATCGGAAATGAATTTTTAAATGGTAAACAAATAATAAGACAAAAAGTTACATTGGAAATAAATTTTAGAGGTTACGTTTTCCACCCCAAACCAAGTAAATTACTGGCTAAGTGTCTTTTTGATAGTAGAAAATGTCAGGTTAATTTCAATACTGTAACTTTTTTAGTGCTAGTGAAAAAAATTGTTAAACAAATTTTATGTACCCCCTTCAAGGGGCTGTATCTTAACATGGGATGCTCCAATGAAGTTTCTTTATATGAAAGATCCTATCTTTTCCTCGATGAGGAATCACCCCCTCAAATGTTTAACACTTATTTAGTTACACCCTGTATGATAAATCAATAAGAAGACAGCAGCCTAGTATGCTAGGCAGATTGATTCGATGAAGGAATAAGTCAAGCAACGTCAGGCGAGGATAGAACTTGGATGGATGACCGTATAGTTCGAATGGCTCTTTTTATTTTACTCGGACCTATTATGGACGTCCCCGAGACATCCTGATTAGTAACAATGGACGTCCCCATAAGACGTCGGTCGTCCGGAAATGGACTTTTTTAGGACGTCTCGAGTGGACGTTTTTAAAACGTCCATAAGACGTACTTGTGCTGACTGGGATGGGACTCTGATTTCGTTCGGCAAGTTATGATGGGTGAAATCAGTACTTGTATTGATAGGAATTGTACAGGAACAGAGATGAACAACAATATATTCGAAGTGAAGACTCCAAAAGTGTTTACCAAATACTAGCTTTCTATGAAATGATTGTAACGTTGTAGTGATCCTTCGGTTTTTTCTTTGGTCATCCTTCACTACGTGCAAATAGCAGATCTCATCCGAAATTTGTCATGATTTCAAAAACGAAATATACGATTTTACCCCTATCGCATATTTCTGGATGAAATTGAACCGATGTTTTCGAACGGAATTCCAATTTTTTCGCATGTTGACCGAGCGATTTCGGAAGAGATAACCGTATACTAGTCGCGTGTGATTTTCTAACAATTATTACCCGAAAGTAGGTTAATTTAAGCCCCGCTTTATAGTTCATTTATCGATTGCGGCTAAAGCGAACACGCGAAATTAAATCATTATTCACCCTTTTGTTGCTTTTCCTTTGTTGTAGGTGTCACTCAAGAATGTTTGGGGAATAGTGAAATGTTCACTGATTATAGAGACAAAAACGGAAAATGACTGCAATTTGACTAATAAACTCATGACCAGTAATTTGATTATTATTTCCTTTAGAGATTTTGTTCTTATAATTCCGGTTAGGAGACTTCATTAATGAATAAAGTATCTATATTGGAGCTCCTACATGTAATTTAGAGCACCACTGTCCAGCTTGGTCTTCCAAATGAGACTCCACAGCTTCAACAGTGTAGTTTTTTTCTGCTTCTTGACAGAACTTGCATATTATGCTTTCTCCAGTATGTTGAACATACAATGTTCCGTCAGGAGCCTGACCATTATTCTGAAAAAATGCCTTCAGTCAGAATAAATTTAACTGTTTTGTCATAAGCCACTTTCAAAAATTCGATATTCAAAAAGTTGTTGAATTCCACAACAGAAGCTGAAAGTTGAAAAGTATTTAAACGATCTAATCAATGAGGCTCAAGTATTTCGCATGCCATGCGAGCCATACAAGTCTTCTACTATTATCGATTACGAAAAAAACTGAATCGATCCAACGCCAATAGAAAAGCTAACCCAGCCTGGTCGAATCATCTATTCAAATACGCCAGTCAACGTTGATTGATACTCCTTCCGCTTCCGAATCAACAAAGGGGTTGAAATAAATAATTCAATTTATTACAAGCGTCACTTGTCTGACAAAAACACATCGATATCGATCACAGCGGTTCTCCTGTTCATAATCAGTAGCACGCACGCCTCTAATCAGACGATTTTGCTGTCGATGGCGCCTCATCAATTACCCACCATCTGTCATTTATCAGAAGAAATTGCCGGGGAAAAAATAAAGAGCGCCTCCCGATGTGCTTCCTATATTTACTATAAATAAAGGGCACGAAGTTTTACTGTGATTATCGACGGATTCACAAAGCAATCCATCACTATGCAGGTGTGTTTCTATTCTGCGAACATTATAATCTCTAGTAGTACCACTAGGCCGGTTCTGGATCGTTCTCCCCAAAGTTATTTTATTCAAGCGTTTTGCGTTCGATAAATATCGAATGTCATATCGTAGTAGAAACCTAGGTTATCGATGCAGGGGTTTGGACAGCGATACTTTCTTAGACTCCGCCCACCGTTGAATAGATATGCGCTGTTTCATTGGTCACTCTTTCAACCAAATTATCATGAAGAGGGTTTTTATTTTTCTCAGACCTGTATTGTACTGGTTGTTGAAATTTAATAAAAAATATTCCGAAAAGGGAAGAGAAGAAAAGAAATAGGTACCTAGAAAATCATCTATTCACTTAGGATGGAGGATAGATTAGTTATGAACTATTCTCCATAATGTTATCGAAAGTTCGTATTACCTACTACGCGTAGTCAAATATATAACAGTTTAAACACCCAGTGGGAGTATGCGTGCTCATAAAGAAAATTGATACTACCTTGTGAGAGAGTTCATCGATGCTCTAAGGCAGGACATAAATCAACAAGTATTGAGCAGGAGCTTGGGCAGGTTTCATCTAATTATTTTTCTCTCCGATCGATACCACCTGGTTGAAAGTAAGAGCACTATAGTGATATTCGAAGGTTTACTTTCCAAGTTTTCAAACAACTAGGTGGCTACAACAAAATTTCCTTGAATTGATTTTGTGCACTCCATCTCCGAAAACTGTTATTTATCACAAATATTATCAAATTTTGCTGACGATTTGTGAGAAGAATAATATAATTTTCTTCTAATCACCCAGTAGTTGAAGTTGCCTTGCCTACACAACACCATAGCGACATATGGAAGTTTTTTTTATTAATAGATATAAAGAATATTTGACTTCGCAGTTAGTTTGTGCTTGAAAAATGTGTAAAATACAGCATATTTTCTTTTTTCATGTGCTACTCTGAACCTGTCAAATTTGACATTCTTTTCGAAAATCCTCAAAAAATCTTTTTTTTTTTTGGAAATTTCGAAAAATGCCAAAGAAAATAGTTCCTCAGTTTCCAATTTTATACATTTGTTCCAAATTTGGACTCTCACTTCGACTACTACTAAGTGAAAATTTTATTTCGATTAGATCAGTACCTACCTACTATTGTCATCCCGAGATGTTGCATTAGTCTTATATTGTTTAAAATCACGAAATTTTATATCATGTCTAGTACAAATCGCTAGAACGAAAGTATTTTGAATAGTTATGAAACTGTAGGTTATTGTTTGAAGTATGATATTTCGGGTTTGTTTGTAACTGAATTATTGGTCAGAAAAATAATCAAACTGGATAAAAATCTATTGAAAAAAGAAATACGAGTGTAATAAGAATGTAGAGAAATTCGTTTATTCGATTACTGAAATATTAGCGTCCATACATTGAAATTCCACATCATTTTAACAATGAAATGAAAAAACTAGATGAACTTTGCAACTACAAAAACGAATTTCTGGAGATGCATTTTTTTTATTTTCTGGTAACAGGCCAATGTCGGTATTTCCTGGGCTAGATATGATAATGAAATCTCATATTCATTATGAAATTATGAAATTTGAATCATGTTTCGTTCGAATCGATAGAGCGAAAGATTCGAAAAATTAAAAAAAAATTGAAAAAAGTCGAAGTGACAGTAGAAAATCCAAATTTGAAACAAATGTATAAAATTGGAAACTAAGCAATTTTTTCTTTGTGGCATTTTTCGAAGTTTAAAAAAAATGATTTTTTGAGGATTTTCGAAAAAAAACAATTTTGACAGGTTTAGAGAAGCTCATGAAAAAAGAAAAGATGTTGTATTTTACTCATTTTTCAAGCACATACTAACTGTGGAGTCAAATTTTCTCTATATCTATTAATAAAAAAACTTCCATATGTCTCGAACTTTATGTGTGACACTGTATATTTATATATATGTTTTCTGAGTGGTATAATTATACTGATCTATTATTCCTCGCTACCTTGCTTCAGAGCACTAAATATATTTATGTATACGATTGCATAGCCTGAATGAGAGACTAATTTGTTGAGATGTAGGTTGAAACTGAGCTTAGTAGTCTTCAACGCCTGAAGTGCTCATATTTATTGCGTTATACAAAGAAGCAATGATGAGTGAAAATCACATTTCCACTTCAGTACTTGAAAGTCTGTTATTATATTATATACCTAACAGTTTTTATTGATTTGGCAAAATTCATCATCATTTTCATCAATAAATGCTGGACATTATTTGTAGAATAATGGCGTTCCATTCCATACTCGTTCTATTTGAATCATCTCTCCACTTTTTCAGACTTATATTTCACCATAAAAATTATAGGTCTGTATATCTGGCAATAAAATCGAAATATCTGTGTAAAAGTCCTTGTATAAGGATGACGATTTATTTCATTGTGTTTTAGGTCGTTTATCCACGGCCATATATACCATTTCGATTTATATCAGTAATAGAAAAGGGAATCCAAGATGTACAGTAAATAGAGATGATTTCGTAGTGCAAATACCATCATGATTTGCAAATGTTTCGACCACATAATTCGCAAGTGTTTCTGTTTTTCCCATCTCAGTTTCTCAGGTAGGATAAAGAAATAATTTTCATAACTTTCATTTATGAACGTGTACTCACTATCAAATTTGCTTTCGAATGGGCCTGGCTAAAGAATCCAGCGTTATACAGCATTTGCTGCATAAATATATATTATATATACTTCCCCTGGGCACTCATTTGACCATTACGATATCTCATATTTGAATAATAAAAACGGTGAAAAATTGTATCTCTGACACTGCACCATGGCATTTTATTTTTTTCTTGCAAGAGTTGACGTCAAGATAAGAAACGTTCTAAAACACTAAACGGTATGTAGATACTGAAATGAAATACTACGAAACATGATAAGGTAAGAGAAGTTCAACTATAAATTCAGCTTAACAGTTCATAAACAAATCTTCAGAATTCATTATGAATGAAGTAAAGTTTGTAATTGATAACATACTTGAATATGCATGTGTGTCGTAATAAAAACATGAGTTGAAATATCTCAACGAGTGTTTCATTTATATCCATCAATGGAAAAATCAGGTGATTCATCTGCTATCACGAAGAAAAAATGGGTACCCTCAATAGACATTATACTAATGAAAAATAATTGACTATATATAATATAATTGAAGAATTTGCTAACTGAGATGAAAATGAAATAGTTGTGTCGGCTTCATAAATATGTATCTTTTCCTTTCGAATCAAGTAGATCTTAGACAATATGAAGACAATCGTGTGGACAAAAGTGTACGGTGTGTGAATCAATTTGAAAGGAAAAATAAGAAATATTGCACTCAACAACACATAAACAGAAAAACATACATATTCTATTTTTTCGAGTGGTGTTCCATTAATACTATCAATAATCACATCAGACATTCTGGCACAGAAAACTTCGGTGGAAAAGTTAGATGAAAAACAAGCTATGACGTATTGATTCCCATGAATTATAAAACTGTCATTGACAAGACTGTGTCGACATTTGACAAAATTCATTTATTCATTGGATCGAAGTGCTGAGATTTCTTTTTATTGACATTCAGCTCATTCCACAAGTTCAAATAGAAATGCATTTTACCCTCAAGGTGGAAGTGGTAGTGATTGTGGAAGAATGTTGGGGGTTTGAAACTGTCTCAGTATTTTTGATTTTAATATTCCGACTCTTGTTTGAGTCAATATTGAAGAGTACCAAAATGCATGATGATTCGTTAGATGGTGTCTTTCGAATGTGTTCCTATACCTCCTATTACCTGTACCCAGAAAAACAAAAAAAAAGGTCTAGGATATCATGAAATAATCCGATTATGATTCTTTAAGTACTCGTTCATTTTGTATAGATACTACAATAGATATATCGTTTTGAAATTGACACAATTTTAGTTATAGACGAGTTTTCATTCATCATGACAGTTTGTAAATAAAAAATAAAGCGTATCAGATAGAAATTTTTTATCAGCGCTGTGGTTGGCTTTCGGAACATTAGGTATATTAATTTGAAAGCTTGCATAACTCCAATAAGCTTGATATGGCGATATCACGCACATTTTCATATGGTATTAAGTTCGAGCTGGGATCATTTATAACGTACCATTATCCATTTCACATATAAATACATTCACTAATTATCTCTAATGAAAAACCGTTCACCGGACCATCCGATTAATCATCAGAGTCACTCTTGATTTCCATTAATTGCCACGTCGACCTCTGTCCTTAAAGAGATTTCACACAGTGCCGTACACAGTAAAATGTGGATGAAAAAAACATTCTTGAATGTGAATTAGGAAACATACTTATCAAAGTATTTGAATTTGATTTCAAGAGTAACTTCAAATTTTTATAAAAAACTATGTGAATTTTCACGTTGTTTCAATTATTTCACCATAAACGTGTAATTGAATGCACTATACATATAATTTTAGCTTATTCACATTATATTCGTAAACGCATATGTCGATTATTGTATTGATCAGTATAGATACTCATAATTACAGTGGAATTACTTTGATTCACAGAATGTTTCATTGTCTACACAGCCGTCTTCTTAGTAAAAACACCTCCACAAAAATGTAAGAACTATAATTCAATCTGGAATAATTCTGAATATTACCCTATACATGAAAAAAAAAGTTATACTTTCAAAAGCAAGTTTATGTTTCACATGATATTACAAATAGTATCTGTAATTTCACAAGATAATATAAAGAGGATGTAATCTTACATATAGGTGCGAGGCAAAATATAACTTTTGTAGACGCATGTATAATTAGATGGAATTAACTTTTATTGTGTAGCATTTTATATTTCGGATTTTGACTTAGTATTTTATTGAATAGGAATTTTAATCACAATATATTCACAATAAAAAGAACACATCGATAATATATAATATATTTGTCCATTATAGCTTGCTCATACATATACTGATTGAAAGATGGGAAGTATGCATCATGCTCACATATTATATCGTAATTAACAGAAATGAAACAAAATCGATTCACAAATACAAGTTCATACTTTCCACGAATAACGAGTTGATACATTTTTCAGAATAAGCTTCTTCTACATATTGTATGTAAAGCCCGTATGACATTATGAAATTTCTTGTACAAGATTTTCTACAAAATCCTGTGCAATTTCTTCTATTGTATGATCTAAAATTGTTCGGTTTTACACTGATGCAATATCTTGTACGTATTTATGTGTGTACGCATGCGCTTCGTGCAGCTTTGGTTTTTTGCGAGAGGGAAGAAATATTGGCGGGAGGTTTGTATGTTGCGTATTCAAAATAGTTATGACTAAACAGTTCAACAACAAAATCGCTTTTATAGCAGCATGTGCTTCTGTGATTCTCATTACCGGAATCTTGAAAAAAAAAGCCACAGAAGAACATTATGGACCCGTCAGTGGCTGAAAAGGAGGGACGAAGGCAAGGAAGTTTTGAATATGTTAAATGAGGAACTGAAATTAGAAGACCCATTGTCTAATAAAAACTATTTGCGCCTCAACAGCCAACAATTTACTGAAGAATGATATCCAGGAAATGGATTCATGAGGGACAGTATTTCAGCAAGAAGCATGTAAATTAGGTAGAACCAGTTAGTGCATGCAATATTCATCTACTGTTTCTCAATCATGCATTGCGTTTCGATGAGAATTTCACAAATTTTAAATTTATTTAGATAAAAACTGTTTTATTTTGTATTTGAGGTTATATTAGGATAACACGGAACACGGAACATTTTTTCTGCATCGCCAATGCATTTTGTACAAGAAATTAGAACCCGTTCTAATTTCTTGTACAAAATTCTGCACGAAACAAAATTGTATACAACATTTATGTTTGACACTTGACAATAAATTATTGTGCAGATTCTTGCAACATAATTTGTACAAGAAATTTCATAATGTCATACAGGCTTTAGCCTTTTTAGCTTATATCGATTGTATAACTGTGAAACTTTTCGTATACCTTTAAATTATTGGTGGTAAAGTGTGTATGTTGAAATGAAATGGAGTATGATAGACCAATAATCAAAATGTGGTCAGATAAAACTGTTATTATTTTGCTCTCAGTGGTATTTGAGCAGCTGAATAAATTGATGAAATCAATGATTTTGACACTGACAGGAGAATGTTCAAACAGTTAGGTATACAGTGTGTACCAGCCAAATGGAATAAATTCGTTAATAAATAAACGGTGTCGTTTTAGGAAAAACGCTCGGACACGTCGATTTGTATCTTTAGTTGCGCTTTTTTTCAATAAAAACTTTTTATACAGGGTGTGTCATGCCACAGTGGCCAATATCAACTTTCTTATTTTAAATGCAACACCCTGTATTTGATTTCATTTTCAGATTCTTCCTGGAGAGCTGATTTCGTCGATATATCATACTTGGGGTATAGCGAGAAAGATTACAGAGATATAGGGTGTGAAAAATCGAGATTTTTCAACTTTAGGAATTTTTTCTGCCGAAACTATCCATTCTTGCTGAAAACGGCTTACACGTCCCTATCTCAACTTTCCATTTACTATCGATTGATATTTGATTAAAACAAATACAGGTGGTTCAAAATTTTGAGTTTTGCATCACCCTCTATTTGTTTCTATTAAATGTCAGTTGATAGTAAATGAATAGTTGAGATAGGGACATGTAAGCCGTTTTGAGCAGAAATGATTAGTTTCGACACAAAAAATTCCTAAAGTTGAAAAATCTCGATTTTTCACACCCTATATCTCTGTAATATTTCGCGCTATACCCCAAGTATGATAGATCAACGAAATCAGCTCTTCATGGAGAATCTAAAAATGAAATAAAATACAGGGTGTTGCATTTAAAATAAGAAAGTTGATATTGGCCACTGTGGCATGACGCACCCTGTATAAAAAGTTTTTCTTAAAAAAAAAGCGCAACTAAAGATACAAATCGACGTGTCCGAGCGTTTTTCCTAAAACGCCACCGTTTATTTATTAACGAATTTATTCCATTTGGCTGGTACACACTGTATAATGTTGTGTTTATTGGACAAATTGATGAAAAATCTACCTTCCTAGAGCGTTCGCCACTGCTTCATCACCGCCGTTTTTCACCTAAAAAAGCCGTCGTGACATTCACGCATCCTCGAGAAGCGAACACGCACCAATCCGATCAAATTACAGAGGCCGACTTTGTCAATGTAGCTTTGACCAAAAAAGCTATTTGCATACCTAAGCGAGTTATATACTCATGAATAAAACATCTACGAGATGGTTATCGAGGCACAGGACTAATGGGCTAACCGAAAATAACGAATCATTAGGGGTGCATTACGGTGTGTTTTCTTGCGGGGGCGGGTACGGTACTTATATCAAGTTGGCGGTTTTCACGAAAGACGCTCATCATCCCGAAAGAGGAAATTGATTTATTATACGCAGGTCTCTAAGTCTTGGGTGATAGGAAAACATAGAGAGGTGAATATCGTTGAATGAGAACAAAACAAATAAATTATAATGATGGAGGGATCCATCCACACACATAAAAAGAATTACTTAATTTGATCTGATATGCTTTGGTTTAAGAGTATGGCTTGTTTATATATACTGGAATAAATGTGTGCTCAATTCAAGACTATTATGTTTCCAACTAAATACACTCATACCAATGTTATAGATTTCTTGAATCGTAAATGAATGGAGTTCTTCGTGAGAATAATACAATATTTCAGATTGAGAACACAATATATTCAAATCAAGACAATCATAATCTCTCAATGACTCGCATTTTTCTTGAACAAAAAGAATCAGATTTTCAGTGTAAGCTGTAGATTGTTTTGTATCAAGAATTTTATCAAATTAGAGGAGTTATATCGATTTCTTGAAATGAGAATCATCCTCAACTTCCGTTCTCTTATTGGGGTTCTCATCAATCACATCATCAATTGCAGATCTTCTTCTTGACAACCTTTCCCCCTATTCGTAGAGATTATTTCTGAACTTGTCCACCAGTTTACCTCGCAATAAAGTTGTATTCCTCTGGTTTCAAATTACTGAAAAATATAAAATATATCATTCACAACTCCATGTAGGTACAATGTGAGAGATAATCTGATTTAGCACAATGCATGGTTATTATATTTCTTCAAATCTGGGTTCACATTCTTACTACTGAATTCATTTTCCTTGGATCGAAATTTGGCAAAAAATGTAAAAATATGTTAGGTATAATATGCAATATCAAAATACCTAAGATGTCTACAAGTTCAAGAAGCTCTTTTCCACTGTTCAATCAGTGTTTGGACAAATTGAAACGTTCATCCGCACATAGGTACCTAACCCCAATTTTCACTCACTATGCCGATCCTGGTTATTCAAGTTTTTCACGAATTTACAGTTTTCGAGATGATATAGCTACGTTAATTGATTGGATACACAATAATACCTACACAAGAATGAACGTCGATAAGATATAGGCATGTAACTTACCTCTAAAAGTGGTAATTATCTCCTCAGATATCTCCTAAGACCTTATAGTTATTCTTTCATGGCAAGCCGATATTTCTATGCCAAAAAAATAGGTTGAACTGGTTGAACAATGATGGATGCACGACAAGAGCACCGAAACAACACACTCAAACCGTTTGGCAACATTCTCGGCTCGAAGGGATCGCAATTATATTCAAGAAAATGTTATGGTCAATCCAAAGAAACTTTCTCAGAGATTTACTTATTCAGAGATTAATTGTCTTGTCAATCTCGTTATTGAAGAAAATGCTACATATGTTATTTTGAAAAAAGAAATTCCGTGATATATTTTTCAAGAACTTCATTATTTTTTCTGGATACTTTGAATTTCTTGAATTGAGAACATTTTGTTATACCAAATGAATATTCCAGTGGAATAATTTTCTACAATTGACATATTCAATAAATTCATTTCAAATTAATTATTTCAGAAGAAGAATGCGCATTGTCAAAAAAAGAATTGGACGTTGAACGAATATATCGTTTTTATTTGAGAATTTGTTTTTTTGTGTGTATATGATATTGTTACGTTATTTCCACTTGGGTTCGTGAATTTAAAACACTCAGTACAAAAATGAACAATTTATTTCACCAAACACACTAAATAAAACTCAATAAACACTTAGTTGAATCACAACGATATTGGCATTACAAATCTCAATATTCACTGTACTAGCTTTCTTTCTAATCTCAACTCGTTCTAAACTATAACTCGTCCGCGAAACCGCGGCTCCTATATAGGCAAAGACATCACTGTCCAGAAAAAACAGGAAAAAACTGGAAGTATTTTTCATATTCGACGGCAATGAATCATCTGCTAATTATAGCGGTGCGTCTGCGACCGATACCTCCGCTGTGAGTCACGCGTCGGGAGGATGCCTTCTCGGAAATGCCAGCGGTTCGTAACAATATTCAAATTATCAAAGGGAATTGAAATGAAAAGATTGATTTTGTTGTTGCATTTCTGGAAAAAAGGAAGATTTCCATCACACCATTCTAACTGGGTTGGTAGTCGAATGCGTTGAGGCGCTGGCTTATAGTCTAGAGCTAGACTCTATTAGAGGGCTTGGGTTCAAATCCCGCGGCGGCTATTGAAAATATTTATTTATTTATGTAGCATCGTTTAGCAGAAGGAGATAGGTGACTAACCGAACATTCTTGGTACCTAGATTTCAATTTTTTGTACTCTCAACAATAGCCTGTCAAGTAGTGCTTCGGATGACACTTAAGAAGCTGAGGTCCCCGTCTTCCTTACTCGTACAAGTCTCAATGAGACTTCGAGGATTTCTTTGCAACTGGGTTGGCGGTTAAAAACACTTTTGAAACACACTTTGAAATTGTTGGATACATTTTGAAACGTTCACGATTTTTTGTCATTTGTAATTTACAAGAACTTCGTCTAGGAAATCAAGTTATTAGTTATATGACAGAAACAAAATTTCTGGGTTTATATATTGATGCTGAATTGAAATTTGAAGACCATATAGAAAAACACAGAAAAAAACTAGCATCAGGTTGTTTTGCAGTAAGGACCACCTCATGGGAGCTGGGTGAAGATATGTCAAAAAGTGTGTATTATGCTTTGATCGACTCATATCTACGCTACGGAATTTGTTTCTGGGGATCATGTAGCAAATATCTTTTCAAAATGATTTTTGTCTTGCAAAAAAGAGCATTACGCTATATGTGCAAAGTTAAATTGCAGGAATCTTGCAAACCGCTTTTTATCAAACATGAAATTCTACCACTGCCTTGCATTTTTATTTTAGAGACAGTATGTCTCATTCATACCAAATTCAAAAATGAAATCCATAATGAAAAACATTATAACACCAGACAAACGCTGAATATGGCCCTGCCGATTCCAATATCGACACAAATTAAAAATTCCATAATTTATAATGGTAAAAAATTATTCAATCACCTACCCACCGAGATCAAAAATATTGGTAACAATAAACAGTTCAAGGGTTCCGTGAAAAAGTTTCTACTGGCGAATGCTTTTTACTCATTGGACGAATACTACTGTGAAAATTTTTAGTGTTGTGGAATTCTTCTTTGTCTCTCTTACCTCAGTTAAGCAACACTTTGAGTGCACATTAATTGTTTAGTGTATCTTTGTCCTCGAAGTGTTTTATGAATGCATCCATATTTTTACTGTTTTTCTTTGTTTCTTTGTTTAACATTTTATAGAACTACACCACAAACTTTGTCAACAAAATACATATCCCTTCTGACAATGAAGAATATTTATTATTATTATTATTGAATATGTTGTATTTTTACTATGAGATTGAATGTTATGTGAAATGTGATTGATTGATTGTCGTTACTTTTTGCAAATGTGTCGTTTTTCAGTACGACCAAGACAGGCTCATTTTATTTAAAGTAGGCCTATCTGATTCTATTTCTAGTCTTTCAACCTGTGATAGAATGACGAAAATTTTGGTGAGATCTACCTCCGAATCTGCCATCACATGTCATCTGTCACTGTACATTGTCTTCGAAAATTACCAATCGCACATAAATAAGTCTTGGTTTCGATTATCATGACTTTGGCAATCTCCGAGGACGTAATAAAATAGGGACGCCATGTATAGTCGGACGACCCCTCGTTCGAACAGAAGGGCACTCTAGTCGTAGATAGCGTGGCGAGAAGCCTTAATTCACATTTACATGTTAATCGGAGCATAAATCGTTCTGATAAGTGATAATTGATAGCACCCGTATTACTTACACGGCATTGGCGACTTCCATGACTCGTGTTTTAACTCACTTTGCAAATTTGTCACAAGAGAAGTATCGAAGTAGGTAGACTATCCATTTGGAAAGAGTGGAATATTTTTCTCTTTCGTACCGAGAACTACTTCAATCTGTCAGAGATGGTTGTTCACTTGTTTGGAGCTCCCAAAGGGTAGGTAATATGGATTCTAACCAGAAGAGAATTGTCCGTCTGGTTGGTGTTGACTATTGGTAGCATAAATAAAAATTATTTTTACTCAAGGTAAGATCAAATTACTTTCCTTTGTTGCCCCAGCAAAAATTCAACATTATTTTAACATGGCTAGACTCTGACATTAGTTTCTTGTATCTCAAAGACTCTATTTGTAAACAGCACAAAGTTTTTGTGCAATTCTACAGATGAAACCCGTTTTGGTCCAAAAATAGTTATTGAACTTTTATCAAATAGTGAAGTCAGATAAGCAAAACTAATGTTCAACTGAATGAAAGCAACTCCTTACTCCGATCAATCGTATAAAAAAGAGAAAAACCACCGCAATTATTTGGAATCTGACAGGTCTGACAGGTGCGTATAATCTCAATGAGTAATTCAAAACAATAAAATT
Source organism: Chrysomela aeneicollis (assembly GCA_029955515.1). NCBI lineage: Eukaryota > Metazoa > Arthropoda > Insecta > Coleoptera > Chrysomelidae > Chrysomela > Chrysomela aeneicollis. The sequence continues at coordinate 435,549 of JARUHQ010000003.1, forward strand.
CTTTTAATTATGCCAATATCAATGGATCATTACCAGATATTTTTTCATCTATTGAGGTCTTATCTGGCCTTTAACCTCCAAACTTCGAATACATTTCAATACCTATATCATCCTCGAATATTTTCCCGCTGGCTTGCACAATTTTCCACGAACATTATGGGTCAACTTCCTATTGTCACCCCTGATAGTTGAAATAAGCTGGCCGCCCAAACCAGAATTATCAGTATTTTTTGGCGCCCAACATGGAGTCATCACATATTTCTCAAAACATGATTTATAACTTTCTTCTAGTCAGTTGTCCTCGATATATGTTTTCTGTTGACAATTATTTCTGAGGAACGGCACATAAATCTCCGAAGCGCAGAATAAGGGTCTCTCGCTCTAACGAGTCCTTTATTGAATATGTATACCTCTTTCACGAGACCGGGGGCCCGTATCAGATGTAAATTCATCCGAGTTTTCTTCGCATCTGTATGCCCTCTTCTCTCCCGATTTAATGAACTCCACTATTCAGCACTTTACCTTATCCCTATCCGTCCGGATGGAACGATATTTTTGTTTCGTGATGAATTGAAATCAAGTGCCCCCGAAATTATTCTAAGGGGGTTTTGTAAATCAGCGAAGACAGAAGATGAGTTAGAGGAAACGGAGTGCAATCCGGATTATGTGATTTGAATAAGTGCTACAAGACCTCAATTATAACGTAATATTGATAGCATTATGTTTAAAATTTTGCTGAACGTCATAGGCAAATGGAATATTTGCAGTTTGATATTGAGGGCAATACTTTACCTACAACCTGGCATGGTGGACCAACTAACATTGGTTTGTAGTTGGGAAACCCAAGATGTTTGACGTCTGTCTCGGAGAATAGTCAAAATCAATTCTATTTTCGATTCAAAAAGGATTCAAATATCCATGTGATTATCCGGAGACTGTGAAGTGATCGCGAATGTGAGACCAGTCTGAGATTATAATATAGGTACTATCTTTGAGGCTATGGTTTTTTTTTCGACATAAAATTCGCTCTCAAAGCACTGAACTACATCAAGGTAAACTCCAAGTTCGTCTGGAATTGTATGGCAGAGAAAAATTAATACGACAAAGAGAAAGATATGATCACCAATCAGATGAATAGCTCTCATTTAAATAGAATCCAAGAGCGTCAGCGTTTGCTTGGGTGCTGAACTCCAAATGTGGAAAATATTCCGACAGCTCGAATCTGTACTTTGTAGATCATGAGAAGCTGTTGAGGTGTGAAGTAGCTCTTGGCACGGGACCACAGAATAAAAGCGAGTTTTTGTGAAGCAGTTTCAGTAATAAAACTCACATTATCATCCCATGGTTATTGATCATTTTATAGAAATAACCGTGCATGATTTCTTAGAGGAAACACAGCCTTGAGTCTTGGTTGCATTATAAGATCCCCATTTCGAATTCTGAATTTCAGTATGATATTCTGGCAATAAACAAAGCTCAGATTCCATTTCCAACACATTTTTCATATTTTATCATCTGTGCATGTGATAAATTTGCTCATTGGTAACAGCTGCTTACAGGACAGGACCCTAAAGGCAAGAGACCGTTCCCAAACGGTGCCTTGCTGAAAATGATGTAGAAATGGGGGCGATGGAGGGTATAACAAAAAACCGTTCGAAATGTGGAGAAGGTGCAGGACCTATTATATCGTCTGCGTTATATTTTCGTTGAGATTTCGGATTCCGTACACGATCGCCTTCGAAGAGTTGTATAGAATTCTTCCTTCCTCACCCTTGATAAATGATCGCAGTTTTCTTGTCTGTGCCCCGGGCCGTGAATAATGAATTGCCCCATTTTGGCGACGTATTTTCACGTCTGGAAATTCTGGAATGGAATACCTGACCCCGTGTCGAGCAACAATGTTCCTGCTTTGATCGGTGTTTCAGATTGGGGAATACTTTTTCAACATTCATTCATTATTCGATTGCATTTATACTGATGAGAACATTTGAGTCACCCTATATGTGCCGTTTTCCACTAATGACTATGTCCAACATTCTAGAGATACAATATATAAATTTTATACTTGACATCTTTTTTCTCTTCCAAATCTCTCATCATTCATCTTCGACAATGAAAGCATTTCTCCTCGAAAGAGGGGATTTATTTTGTATCTGTTAAAAGAAAACTCGAGATACGAAATCGTCTGTAGATTCTTTTTCGGTTACAGCGATAGCAAAAATTGCAAGAAATAAATCTGCCAAGCAACATATAAAGCTTCTATTATTCCTCATACTTATAGTCTCCAAAGCTCTCGGTATAATATTTGAGGGGTGAAAAAAATAAATGAATATACAGGGCAGTACTGATATTCATTCATATTATTGTCAACAATAACTCAAGAATGGTAGCTTGTATAAATGAAAATCGTGTTCTATCTATAGAGAATCAATTCCTTACGTAGGTATTTACTACTTTACACATAATGGTTTGCAAAAAGAAAATGCATCATACTTTTTACATACAGTGTCCTTCATAAAGTCCGCATCATATGGGAAAAACTTTTATTAATGATTTATTTTGAAATTCGACTTGGGCGTTAAGTTGTGTTTTGAAAAAAATGAGAAATGACCTAATCGGATGTGGTCACGTGACTTTCGCTACCTGTCAAAAGTAATATTTTTTCAAATTTGAGATTTGTACCGTGAAAAGTCGTAAACTTTGGTTAGATAAAAGTAAAGAAGTTTTATGATGTTTTGAATTATGACGTTGGTATCATTTTAATACTGAAAAAATCCACTTAAATGAATTCTTATCCTACATGCTTGAAGATACGTCAACTTTGCATCAAAAATAACAGAAATATGTTAACCAGTAATTCTCATTTTCTTGAGAAAAACATATTTTTTGGATGATTCGTGATTGACAGTTAGTCGCATATAAAACAGTTTTGTCGAAGTTACGAATTTTTTAATGTTCCAGAAATTTTGTAATTATCAAAAAAATTGCAAAAAGTGAAAGTTGCAATAGAACCTTCAAATTTGGGAAGTAGGTGTAAAATCGAAGAAGAAACAACTTTTCCCCTTAAGTTTTTTTGAAATTCGAATAAATAAGCCTATTTTCAGCGATTACTTTGAAAAAATATTACTTTTGACAGGTCGCGAAAGTCACGTGACCACATCCGAGTAGGTCATTTTTCATATTTTTCAACTCCCAAGTCGAATTTCAAAATAAATAATTAATAAAAGTTTTCCCATATGATGCGGACTTTATGAAGGACACTGTACTATATCTTCAATGCCAAAAGTCAGGTAGATGTGAATTATAGATATTTTATTTTAAGTGACGATTATTAAAATATCAATAATTCAAATATTCCCAGAGAACGTAATGATATTCATAATCATGATATTTCAATACCATTATATGACGGTGGTAATTATTATTACACTACATCCTTTATAGCTGCTGTAGTCTGTGCATGGAATAATGCCAGCATGGAAGGAAGAAAATCAATTCACTGAATCGAACTCATTTATTAATAACAAACGCTTCTGTTGGAGCTTTTGACGTGTAGTAATGGAATACCTGGAAAACAATCGCAAGGAATTGATCTCAATGGGAGAACGCTGATGAATTATTTTACCACAACACTGAATCTGATAATGATGATGAAGCAAAAAGACGAAGATTCGAATTGTATCACTTAACGCACAAATAATTTCGCTGTCAATCACTAGGATTGCTTTGCTCCGATATTCCATCATCAAATGTCGAAATCTTTATTCTCAGAGTTTCATGAGATATATAGATTGTAAAAGCTTAACAGATTACCTGATCCATTCGTGAACAGAAAATATCTTGTAAGAAAAGCACTTCAATAAACATTATTGAAACACAAACACTTTTTTTGTTCGACTGGCATTTCATTTGGTTGTGACGATTCTCTGTCGAGCATCGATATACAGTCGGCGAGGTACGATATTATGGAAACCATAAACCTTAGGGCTCCTAGAAAAAAATTTTGAGGACTAAATCAGCCAAGAGAAATTGATGGAAAATATTTTCAAGTTCCTAAAATGACCGCTAGAGGGCACAACTACTATGACATAAATGAAAATTCGATTTTTCTCGGAAAATCACTGTATCAAGGTACTGTATCAATGACGGAAATGAAGAGTTCAGCAAAATTTGCGTCAGTTTGTTTTTTTACTTTTTTTCATATCTCGAAAAATAATGGTGGAAGAAGCTGTTGAAAAAATATTTTTTTAAATCGCTGTATCTCCTGAACCCTTGCTCCAAATTCGATCAACTTGGGCTCGTTTGAAAGATAATTTCTCAATCTTTCGAACGCTCCATTCGATGTTGATCTCTAGTTCACATCACGTCTACTAGAGGGCGTTGTTCACCCAAGGTTCAGTTTTTTCTGATTTCCTCAAAAAATTCAAATGGAATGCTACAAATTTCTAACATTTCTTTCGAAGAGAATAATATTAGCTACAGTTTGGTGAAAACCGCGATTCGATATCTTCATTCGTTTTTCAGTTATTCGCAAATAATTAATTTAACCTGAAAAAATCAAGTATTTTGTTGAAAAAAATATTCTATGATTTCCGTTTTCTTCAGTGAGTCTGCGTTGCAAGCGAAATGTGAGGTATAATTCAATCCAATTCACCTGTGCTAGTGATTAAAACGGTTATTATTCAAATGTTCAGCCTTTTGGTGCATTTGTGCGTTGATATAATATTCCGTACTATACGCAAAATAGCAATTGATGCAAATGCCACTTACTGAGAATGAAAATGTGGATCCTACTAGTCAAGAACTAAACTGCGATAACGGAAAGTGACTTTTCATAATAACAAATAGAAGAATATCAAATACCCTCTACATTCTGAAGCCATTTCTATCACACATCTTTATCGACAACGTGATACAAAAAAATGTCCCTACAAATGTTCAAAATGCATTCCATTATTTTCAATGTAACTAGCATGATTGAAGAACGATTCCCATAGATATCACGATGAAAATAGAGGAATAGTTTGCATCAATTGTTATTTTGCGTATATAGTACGGAATATTAGATCAACGCACAAATGCACCAAAATGGTGAATATTTGAATAATAACCGTTTTAATCACTAGCACAGACAAATAGGATTGAATTACCTCATATTTTGCATGCAATGCAGACTAACTGAAGATAACGGAAATCGTAGAATTTTTTTTCAACAATAAACTTGATTTTTTCAGGTTGAATTAGTTATTTGCAAATAACTCAAAAACGAATGGGGATATCGAATCGCGGTTTTCACCAAAATGTAGCTAATTTCACTCTTTTCAGATGTAATGATACAAATTTGTAGCATTCCATTTGGATTTTTTGAGAAAATCAGAAAAAACTGAACCTTGGGTGAACAACGCCCTCTAGTAGACGTGGTGTGAATTGAAGATCGACATCAAATTGTGCGTTCGAAAGATTGTGAAATTATTTTTCAAACGAGCCCAAGTTGATCGAATTTGGAGCAAGGGTTCAGGGGATACAGCGATTTAAAAAATTATTTTTTCAACAGCTTCTTCCACCATTATTTTTCGAGATATGAAAAAAAGTAAAAAAACAAACTGACGCAAATTTTGCTGAACTCTTTATTTCCGTCATTGATACAGTACCTTGATACAGTGATTTTCCGAGAAAAATCGAATTTTCATTTATGTCATAGTAGTTGTGCCCTCTAGCGGTCATTTTAGGAACTTGAAAATATTTTCCATCAATTTCTCTTGGCTGATTTAGTCTTCAAAATTTTTTTCTAGGAGCCCTAAGGTTTATGGTTTCCATAATATCGTACCTCGCCGACCTTATTGGGACACCCTGTATTTGTTGTCAAATCACACACTACATGAATATCTACCTATATATGGGTGTATCGAAAGAGTCCCAAAGTTGGGACCCAAATAAATCACACTTATAAGTAATGAGCAGCCTGTGGGCCAACAGACTCAAATCATTATTAGTAGTTGTTTTCCATGTTCGTATGGCGAACTTTCGGGTTTCGTTCGGCTTCTGTTTGGAACAACTTCTCCACCAAAGGACGCATAATTCAGGGCAGCAGTTAGCACCGGCATATATCATAGTTTCCAAACTTTGCCGTTTCGGGACTTTATCCGAATGAATAAGTCCGCGCACATTGATATTTGCAATGACTCCTCTGGCGAGGCAGCTCTTGGAATACGACGTTTATCAAATGTGCGGCTGTGTTTATGTGCAAACGTATATTCATCTGTTGGTGTGGCGCAATATTCGGAATATGATGGATTATTTATGTTGCGCTGGATATACGATACGTAATAAGAAGGATCAGGAATATTGCTTCTTGATACTTGAACTGTTTGATGAAGTCAGTAAAGTTATATGCAGTTATTTACAAAAATAACGTAGTATTCCAAAACATTCATTTACAAATTGTCATTTGGGTGGAAAATTTTTAACCTCCCACACCTAGATCCCTCTGAGTGTAGCAATGTTGAGAGATCATCAAACAAACGACTCTTATAGAGGAAATTATGCTGGGTGTTATTCAAGTATGCAACCAAACCTCATGGAATGATTTCTTGAGTGATTTCAAAGAATCACCCTAGGAATTACCCCTTCAAGTTTGGCTACGTACTCAAATATCTAACACCCTCTATAATGATGAGAAAAAATTGGGTTTATACTTCCATTAGTCACTTGAACTATATCATAGAGACAAATAACTAAGGATATACTTTCAAAGATACAAAGTCGACTAAATTGGCAAAAAGGACAAACAAAACGAGTCGAAAAAAATCTACAGGGACTCACCTGTCTCGAATGATAATGAGAAAATAAAAAATACAGTTATCTACATTATTTTATGCCTTCAATTTTGTTTCTTTATCTGATAACTCAATGGAGCCATTGTGTTATTATTATTCACAATCACATCTTCCATGCAATGCAATGGAACTATACGAGAGACATTCAGTCTTTCGTATAGTTTTTCTGGAATAATTTCGTTATTTATGTAATGTCCGTAGAAAAAGTATAGTGTTGAACTCACACAGAATTTTTATTCCACACAAATGCGTCCTTTGAATATAGTGGCTTTCGTAACTTATGGATGGCTTCAAGCCGTCGAATTTCAGCTTAATCTAGATATTTTTTTAATATTGACAGAAAGAAAAAAAATCTCAGTGGTCAGTTCAAGGTGGTGACACGAAACAAATGTACGAATGTTCTCATTTTCTTGACAATCCAGCCAACATCCTTCTCATGCAGCCCTCAGCCACCTCTGATCCCCCCTGTGCTCAGAATCTTGCACGTCCATGTCGCGATTTATGTATGCGGTATTCTGGACCTGCAGAATAGTGACATCATCTCCGTGGGGGGTGGAGAATAACGAGTCGCCGGTCAGAGGCTTCCTGTGGGGAATCCCCAATTTTCAGGTGTGATATTAGCACAGGGTCGAACTCAGACATCTACAGGTATACCCCGGTTTGTTGGATGATTAATCATTGCATATTATCAATGTGACATTGTATTAGAATGGAGTTGTTTCACTATTTATTTTATATTGGATTCCCGTGTTTGTCGTTTCATTTCCATAGACTCAAAAAATTGAGCATTGTATACGATATTCTTCTTGAAGAAATCAAGTCGAGTTTCCTTGTTGAACGAAAGTATAGTAGTTTCAGCTTCAATGGATACAAAAATAAATCATAACTCTATGTCGGTTCGGTTGATTATTGTTGAAATTGCTTACAGCAACCAATTCTTAACGTCTCCACTGTGATTGGTTGGTTAATCATGACGAAAACTAGCTAGATTCATTAAAAAAGCCGCCTTTCCAATTTTCCCACTCACTAGCGGTCTTTCTCGTTCCCTCAATATTTCGTTTTTCTTGTGTCAGTCGCGAACAGAAATGTTTCCGAAAGATTTGTGTCGGGTAGTTTTGCGGCTGACAACTTTCTGAGAGCACATTATTCGCCCGAAATGTTTATTTTGTGGTTTTTCTAGCGGTTTGCCTTCTGTTTTCATTCAAGACCGTAATGGATTCCGCAGAATTAGTACATCTGAATGCGGAAGCACGTCGATTGAAGTTTTCATCCGAGATATTTTATGCGATGAGACGGTTAACCTTTTATTTTTCAAAAGAAACCTCTTTTACGTGAGTAGGTGTGAATATGGGATTCAATGATTAACATTCAGGAGAACATTGTCATCTATATCCGGAAATTGTGCGCAAAATATTGCTAAAACTTCCTATGCTATTGTGTCTAATGTAGATTGAATTCCTCAAAGCCAGAGAGCCTCAGTTGCATACAATTGAACTTTAAAGAAGGCCAATAATGTTTGTCTTTTTCTGAATTATGAAGATGTACAATAATTGAAGGACAAAAGAAAATATCCGAGAGAAATTCCGTTAGGAAAGGAATGATCATGAAAACTGGGGAATATCATGACTGCTACGTGGTTGATGGCCTCAGCTGATCCAAGGAATTCAATCATATGGGAATCATGGTGGAAATGATGTTGAAAAAACTGAACACGAGGTATAATACTATCTATGTTCTGGAACAGTTTCTACTAAATTTGTCACAAGATATCTGAAAAGTCAACAGGTTATCATCACATGAAGCCGTATGTGTTGATGTGAACAAGCAAAGGAATTTGAATTTGATAGACCAATGAACGCTCTTTCCAACGATACCAAGTTTGTTGAAATCCGTTCAGGAGTTACAGCTGTTTATTTGAAAAAAACATTGAACCGTCCCCCACCTCTTCATTTTAATAGATACGTCAAAAAGTGTCGAGCAAAAATTACTCGAATGAAGCTCAACTTCAAAAGGTATATATTTCATTGGTACGTTTACTCAGGCGTATTTCGTCAAGAATTCATTTCAAACGTTTCAGATGGCGGGTACGCCCCCTGGCGGCTATCTTGGAACCATGAAAATAATTTCCAGGATTTTATTTCGGTAACTAAAGTGATATCATTTTTCACCGCAAGTCTCTTGGACGAATAGTTTCCGAGATACTGCACTTTGCATTCTTATCTGGCCACCCTGTACATTCATGTACATTGAAACTAACTATAGGCCTTTTCAGTAAGGCAATCACATTTGAGTTTGATTTTTGTTATTTTTACTGTACTTTATTGCTGATCACTGAATAAACGACTTGAATAAACAAAAATCTGTGAATTCAGTAATATCGGAACGCCACTATAAGTGCGACTTTAGGCGGACAGATGCCAACTGTCAGGTGACATTCAAATCTAGTGACTTCTCTGGTGACTTTCCATAAATCTAGTGACAATCTGTTCCAGAACATACACAGTATATCTACTAACGCGAGTCGCATCGTATCAGATTTCTACCTCAACAATGTGGTTTCGATTTTTCCATTCCACCGCATAGTGAGCCATGCACGGGCCATCCGGCCAATCAAATCCAAACAAGGCGCCGACTGAGATGCAGGCGATATTCAATTATCAGTGGCCCCCTGATGGGCGAACGTCGGAGATTGGCAAATTGTTTGCCTGATTCACCTCACGCCACGCGGCTCCGTTTCCGATCAAGTTCTCGTCGCGGTTCGTCTCGGAAATGTGAATGAAAAATGTGAGGCTCATTATCGCCGTGAAGGGTTGGCAAGTTGATTGGCGAAGTGCATGTGCGGTGATGGTGGTGGTGGTGGGCGAGAAAACACGGGTTTGAGGTCATGCTATGCGGATAAAGCGAACAACCACACGTGCAAATCAGATGCTTCTGCTCGAGGAAAGATTATGGCACTTCCAGTGGGGTTCTACTCACTAAAAAAAACTTGGATGTGATTTCAATCAAATGGATTCCAGAGCAAACTCCGACGAATACAACATCTGAATATCAAAGTTTTGTCAAACATTTCACAATTGTCAAGTGGTGTTAATTCCTATCTTAATAGTGAAAAATTAAACGAACGTGGTGAAGTAGAACGATTCTGAAACATAAAATCATAAGAAACACCAAATGGTTGAAATATAATATTCTCAATTAACACCAAGTTACACCGTGTCCTATCACGATGAAATCGAGACGGTGTACGAATCATCAAATTTTTGGTCAATGATCATTCATTAAGTTTTGCATCCTGAAAACACAGATTTTATAAAAATTAATAAAAAAAATATTTTGTGTTAACATGTGAATGTGGTGAATTTCTTGCGCTTATCTGTTCGATCTTAGAACTTTAGAACTTAGGTGGCACTGACGTCTTTCCTACCATACTTGATTTCAATATTGTAACCAAATATGGTACAACTTATCTTTATTTTAGCCTATCAGCTGCTCTAGATTCGGTGGGTCGTGGATAAGGAAAAATTGTTGAATTTTAAATGAAAATATTAACTCAAGAGAATCAGGAAAAATACAAATGTCATCAAAAATTGAGCGCCATGTATTTTATTAAGGTTAAAATACAAAAACCTGGGATCTATGCAAACTTTTGAACAGTAAAACTACTAATTATAGTTGGGCATGCTATATCGGATGATTTTGATATGGATCACACAGATCGGTATAAATCCAATCAATTGGCCTAGGCCCCACTGCCACTGATCAGGATTAATGAGTCGAAACAGTTCGTCATCATCCGAATTGTCCCTAGATTTTTCCGAGTCTAGTTTATCATCATTTAAATTATACCTTAGTAGCTTATACAATCTTGTAAAAACAACGGAGATGGTGAAGAATAGCACTGATTCGCCTATTAATACACTCATAATATGGTGTTCCTTCCCATCAGAAAAGTATTCGTATGTACCTGCTCAGTGTATAAACGAACCGAAGAGAATTTTGTTGAGATATAAAATCACAGAATGTGCATCATACCACTGCGGTGTAAAATAGCACTTTCGGAAATGTATAAACAACACCACCAAGTGTTCATTCTTGCACAACACTAGTGGTACTCACAACTAGGTTCGATTATTGAAATCACCTGTGGTAAAGAACACATAACACCTACAGTGGTGAATAATATGCCGGTGTTTACTGACACTTAAACAATCAGGACCTCAGGGGACACTAGACGGTGTTAGCTGGTGTGGGCTGGTATATTTTTTTTTCTGTGTAACACGAGGATTGTAACATTTTCTAGCCATATAAACGGATAACTCGACCACTGGACGTATGGAATACAAGTTTCTGGATGGGAAAGATAATAGCATTTATAGCTGGATTATTGTAACACATGAATGATAACATAATATGCATCAGTATGATTTCAAGGCGAACCTAATCCTATTGGATGGATCGAGGGATAAATGGAGACCATCATAAACTCTGGTTTGGACGCCAGAACACATTATTCATTAGATATTGAATAGATGCAGACGATCGATAATTGAACAATAACACTAATTTTAGGTAGGAATCTACAGAATCTGAAAGTGAAGTAGTCTATTTCAATGAAATAGAAAAATACTCAGGAAATGACTTCTAACACTTCATTATAATAATACTAATTAATTAGGAACACTTAAAGATTTCCACTACTTATCTACATCTTTAAAACAATCAATGTAATCTTACCTCAATATTTGGATCCTCCTCACAAAACATGGAATTGGTATAAGATTAGCATGGTTTATTCCACAATAAGTTCCAGGTAAGCTTTTTAAGTTGTATTTCAAACTTGTGCTTATTTCAGCAAGATTTTATAATACCTGACACTGAAGATGAAGACTGCAGTATTCAAAATGTACATTTAGTGATGAAATATACATAATTATACGAAAACAAAATTGTGAAGGGAGACTTCGAGATCATTTACCCCTTTTCCTCCGAACAGTGTCTTTTTCTAATCAAATGTCTTATTATTCATTCTGGATTGCTTGAAAGCTCCATGGTTACTCAATTTTGCCCTTCTCTACTAAATGTTCGAATATGTTGGAATGTAAAATCGCATTGCTAGGTAACTATTTCTATATACTAGGCACTCAATATAAATTTGGAGCATGACAGTTTGTTCGTTATGATTAATTATTTACCAAAATAAAAATATCACAGGGCCCATAAAGGTTTTCAATAACTGTTAACACCATGCAAGCACTGACATCTGATTTATAACATGAATAATTGACAGTTGTTGGGACATTGACAACTTCAATGCATAGCTAACTTATTGACGATTATTTCGACACAAGTAGAAAATATTGATAGAGGAGTATTTTACACAGTTCTTTCAAAAACTCGAATATCAACTTGTGATATATCGTTGGATTTTGAAAATAATGGAGAATCCTACAGAGTATTATTTATTGTTCTGTTGTGGCGTTTTTTATATGAGACAATATTCCTAATTACCAAGATAAAAATAAGTAAGTATATCGAGAATACAATCTAATTCAAAAACACGTCTATGCTTAACTCTGTGATGACAAAACTGTCTTAGATCTCCACAAGACAAAACTCTTCTGTTTGAAAGTGACTGACGATGTCCAGTTATGAGGTAGACTGAAAAAGAAAATATCGATATGAAAACAAACCGCGATATACAGGTTGTTGAAAAAATAATGATAAATATTAAAAAGGTTAGGTTAGGTTAGGTTAAAATAAAAACTAGCTTATTGAATTGGAAGATTTAAATATCGAAAACCTGATAAAAATATGATATTTAGTATAAACTAAAAAAATATATAGTTGAAGAAAACAAGTCGATTACCTGAAACGAGATCGTTGTGTGAATAAAATAAATATAAATAAAATTGAGAGATATAAAAAAGAATATTACGAGAGACTAAGAGAGTTTGTTACGACGTTTCGATTGTGTGTATCCACCGTCTTCAGTGAAGAAATGGAAACCTTATTGAATATCAGCAGCAAGTTGAAAAAGGTTGTGAAGTACAAACCTTTAAGAATGAACCTAGGAGTCTTTCTCCCCTTCGCGATTGGAAAACCCGCTGAAAGTGGACCGACTATTGGTGCGCATGATTGCGGAGGGCATCAGAAGGAGTTGCTAGGGCCGCGACGGATCCGGCAGTAGGTACAACTCCGCTGGAAGTACGCGTCGGAGTTGAGGGAGTTTTACGGCGTCGAGCGACGTCGCGCGAACTGTCGGAAATTTTGTGGGTGGTCATTTTTGTTATTGCTGCTGTTCAGGATATTAACACGATTTTTGAGGTGAGTTGAGAATTATTTTTTATAAAATTTGAGAATCAGAATAATTGCAAGGTGTTATACAATAACCACTGTAACTCCAATGAGTGTTCTAGAAAAAATGGTGCATTTTTGAAATCACTGTTACTTTTAAAAGTGTGATGTATTTGTAAACAGATTTTCATTTGCAATATCGCATTCAGAAGCAGCGACATATTTGATTTGATGATTTATATTCAGTATATCCAATTGAGTCGGCATTGAAAACTCTCCTACATTTGTTTTGTAAAGAAAAAAGTTGTTCCGAATGAAAAATTCTGCATGGCCCAAAACCCATCAAAGTGAGCAAATCTCATCATTTTTTTTCATTTTCATACGAGGTTTGTCGAAAAAGTTCATTTCTCACAATATCCACAATCTTTTATTAAAAAAAATTGAGCATGATTCAAAGTTATGGTCAGACATACAATATTGATATAAGAGAAGAGTTAGAAGAAGAATCTTTTTTTACATAGTAATTGCTACAAGACAATAATTGACTTAAGTTCTCGATAAAACCTTTGCTTCATTTAAAGATTGTCGATATTATGAAACTCCTAATCAAAACTCACACATTTTTCGACAAACCCCGTATGATAATGCAAAAAATTTATTACTGATTGTTTTGTTTTGGGTTTCAGGTCATACAGAACAAACTATCGGGAAAAACTTTTTTCAGAAGATAAAAAAGGTTTCCATTCATGTATCAAAACGAAATTCAAGTGTTTTATGGTTTTGGAGTTTGTTCAAGAATTTGAAAACTTTCGATACTGAGTTTCGTCTGATGGATGTCGAACAGAAAAAAATATGATTTTCTTCAAGTACGCCAGTTTATCCATCAAGCTTATTTGAAAAAATCAGTTTCGAAGTGAAGCTCTTATTAGAAATGAAAATTAAATGAACAATTATATTCAATGAAATGGCGAAGGCATATATAATCTGTCAAATGGTGATTAAACGATGCAATATACCATTTTCACAAGAATTGTTGCACCATTCTAGAGATATAAATAGATGGAACTTTTCAGGGACTTTGGTTTGGATAACAGAAAAAAAAAGAATATTTATGAACTATTTCGAGATGAAAATTGTACGCCAACTCCAAAGCGGCAGTGGTTTGGATTCCACTTGTAGGTCGAGAGTTTCTGAGGATTTCAGAGGAGATACGACAGTCAATACGACCTTTAATACACGGTGGTAAAATATGCCCTATGGAGAAATCTAGACCTTCATAGGAAATTCGATAAATCAGTTGTTAACCTGTTTGGAAGAGTTATTAACCCCAGAAACCACCCTTTCACACTCATAATGGGTAGCTGACATTCACGAGCATATATAGGTAGGAACGAACTGAACAATGCTCAGAAGCCCAAAGCCAATGTAGAATAGGTACAGGGTGGTACAAGACATATTTATTTTCCAGTATATCTACTATGTGTACTGTCGTACTCAGCAAATATTCCAGAACAAGAGATTTTTGTTCCAGATTGAAACAAACATTGTGTTTTTACGATTTTGAATGTGAGTGAGAAAACAGAAATTCTTACACAAAGTTCGGTTTTGAGCTGAGTGAAAAAATGAACTGATTTTTTATCGAACTTTATCACGTTGGAGACATTTGGTACGCTCACCCTGTATTTCCAGGTCGGAACGAGCCTGAATTCAGAAGCACCGATTCAAAGCCAACTCTGACTGTATGAGCGGGAAACAATGGTGAAGGAAATGGGTTTTGAGAGTTAATGTGTAATAACACTAATTATTAATGTGTCCATAATATACGAGCAGTTGTCAGCCAATTTTCCTGGCACCAAAGCATTTCCGTGATATCGTTTATTAATGCAATGAAATTTCCATTTTCGAGGTAATTTGATTCGGTTCAAAGTAAGAGAAATAATCTCAGTCGATTTTGTTCAGAATGCACCATCATGTTTGATGATCAGAAAAAAATTTGAAAAAAAAAAAATCGGAAAAATTCATGAAATAAATGGTAACATATCGACCAGCGATTTGAAATTCTTCACTGAAGATCGATATAAAAATACATCAATTTTTTTTTTCAGAAAGTCATCGAGAGTGTTTCTGGAAAGAAATCGTTCTTTCGTCGATCTGCGTGTGAAATTGACAGTGTATTGAGTTGATGTGCAACATAATATAGTGAGTGAAAATAGTGTTCAGCAATTTTGGACTCTGAAGAACTGAGAAGAAAACCATTCAAAAGATGGGATCTTGGTGGACTCGGTGTTTGTTTCTGAGTTTCACCTTCATGTGCACAATCAGAGGTTAGTGTGAAAACTTAAATAACTGCATGAAAATAATATTGAAAATGAGAAATTACTTTTTGCGTTCACATTATTTTTTATGCAACTGCATAACACGCAGAGTGAAGAAAAATAGGTTGATTGCATGATCGTTCCATTTTCGCAGTACTTCTATGCAAATGAAATATTATATTCATCAATTCGACCGTTCTTGAAAAGTTACGAAAATTTTATGTTTTCAAAATGTTCATGTAGTACATATTATACATCTAGATTGATTTCTCGAAGAATTGAATTATATGCTTCGTATGGAATGGTCGAAAAAAAAAACTGGGCACCTGTAATTATAGTCGTTCAATATTAAACAGGAGAGAAAACCAAAGATAAGTGTTCAGAAATTAATATTTTTTTTGACTTGATGGTTGTTTATAAGGGATACATACGTGAATACATCCTGAATTCCATTATCAATAATCGAAAAATAATGGAATTGGGATACAAAACAACGAAACGAAGTAAATAATTTCTCTCGAGTATCTCAAAACTCACGCGATAACAAAATTATGGTGATAAAACTTGTGTAGTATATTGAATACTTCGAGCCTCATAATTGAAGAATCGAATTGCGAAACAAATTCATTATCAATTCTGAACTTCCAAATCCCCTGATTTAGCACGTAAGCTCTACTGGGAACTACCTCAAATACTCGACAAACTTTGATAAATTGTTATTCTTGTTGTCCCAAAGACATTTCATCTGACAATATCTGATTAAAACTTGTAAAGTTTCAAGAGGAGACAACGTGGAAAAGTAACTATAATATATAATCGAAAATTTCGAACAGAGAAATCAAATCAATACTGAAACCAATTTGATATGCAATCATCTGGATAACTTTGAAGTTGACGAATACAGGTCGATGCGAACTTTATAGAAGCTAATAGATGTCATATTTAGAATCAATCAACCAGTCTAGCCTAGCCACACTTCTTTCTTTCCATTTCAGAATTCCCTATACTTGTGAACTCTCAAAAGAAGGATTTTCCAATATATGATGCATTTTCTTCGTCTTCTATCACTCTCCAATCAGTGTCCAAGTCATTGCGGTTTCAAATAAATCTATTCTCTGCGACGAATATTTCTTCGATTTTTCTTGGTGGTGGGTGTCCAGATGGCTTACATCTCAGTTCAAAATATGAATTCGATATTTCGACGTCGTCAAAAGGATATTGATGAAGAGTAAGAACTAATACAGCAATAATAATAAATAATAGCAACCGCTCATTTTCCATTTTACGAAAAAAAATGGGATACAATTTTGAATACAATGTTTTGGCACCAACTTTATTAAGGCGCCATCTACATTCTGCCAAAGGTAATGTCCTGTCCCGTCCACAGTTTCACGGATGACAGTACACTTCATACCATCGATATTTTTTAGGATATTCCGTGCATATTCGTCTGTGAATCGCAGTTTTTTGTGTAGGAGGGGCATCATTAACCACCGGTCTCCGATGGGTGAGGGTCAACGTACCCCAGTACAGAGTGCCAGGGGAGACCGCCATGTTGCAATGCGACTATGACCTAGGCAACGACACCCTGTACGCCGTCAAGTGGTACAAAGATCACGAAGAGTTCTTCAGGTACGTGCCAAAGGCCAGACCACAAGCCAACTGGTACGAAGTGGAAGGAGTACATGTCGATGTGAGTAGAACGTGCATGTTCCAGAAAAAAATTATGTCATTACCTGATTTTTTTGTTCCTACGTTATTCTGTAAGATCATTGAAAAACAGGCGGACTCAAGCTGACCTCATATTTCTATTTAAATTACTGTCAGGTCATTTTAATTGCCCAGAACTTCTCTCTTTGGTTGGCCTGAGAGTCAAACAAAGAGTGACAAGAGATGATAAAACTGTTTTCGTAGAGAATTCACATTCAACCAATTATGGATTTAATAGTCCAATGTCAAGAATGTAAAGGGAGGCTAATACATCAGAACTTGATTTTTTTAATAATTCCTTAGAGGCCTTCAAAAAGTCTACAATCAATTATGTATTTTATTTATAGATTTATGCCTTGTATGTCTGTTAGTTTTTAGTATTTAGTGTTATTTTTTTAATTGTTTTATTCAGCATTTAGTTATTTTACAACGTTTTCCTGTTTATAATAAATACATAAATAAATAAATAGATCCCTTATTGATTGTGCAATTCGGACCAGACGTTTTTGTAAAGCCTGATGAACTGTAGTTTCTGATTGAAACCCGCAACATTCCTATACCAAATCAATAAATAAGGAAGGCCTGCTACGTATTTTTCTAGGAGTCAAATTCATATAAGCGATATTTTGATTGATGCATTGATGGTAGTATTGAATAATATTGAAAATCAAACTGCAGGGAACATAATGGTAATTGTAGATACTGTACCATGCTATGAGATTGGCAACACTGTCATGTGACAGATGGTGACGTAAATGGCATTGACAGTTGACAAATGAACAGGGATAACAATTGTCGATTATGCGCTTAGGCAGTTAACAGTTATGATTCATTTTTTTAATTATATTAAAAGTAGTTCACATCATAAAGGTGGCTTTATTATACCCAACAATAAACTAGTATAGTCAACAACAATACAGATACGTCTTGGTAAAAAAATCGTTTTAAATCGCAGAATCAATAAAGATACAATATAGCGATATACGAATATAAATGGGTCAAATTGTCTTTGTCTCCCGTATAGGGGTAGTCCAAAATGTACTTGAATCACCACTGAATATTCAAAATAAAGCAGATTTATGTGTAATATTTTGATTATAATCATACTTTGTGGGTTACCACAGCTCAAAGTCATAATTATCACCAATTATTCGTTACAAACAGTTGAACCTCGAATGACATATATATTTATTTGGAACAAACCATTCGCGCTGGAATTAAATCATACATTGTACTTACAGGATACCGCAAACCAAAAATAATATCAGGTATTTTTTCAAACAATGTTTCATCATAGATCTCCATATAATTCCCATGTTCTATCCACCCTCGTAACCACCAATAAATAGCACCATTCACCTATCGATTTTTTCAGTTTTGTCAGATTCATTATATTAGACTGAAATCGGGGACTGAATAGACAATAGACCTATTTGTGACACTCAATTTGTTGACAATGATTTTGTGATTTCGTGCATGTTTTGAAATACTACCGACAAAAGAATTCGATTTTTATTTATTGACATTTTGATTACCATTAGCTGCCATTAGCAAGGGTTGTACTGTCCTTGACATGGATCATGAAAATAGTGCTTGGGCGTTTTTAGAGAGAAATATGTGTTCACTTCATTAACGAATGAAGGTAAGCTCCGATATTCCATAAAAACAACTCCCGGAGTTCCTACTCGAGTTTCCAAAACGATATTATTTAAGATCAACCGAGATGAACTCAGCAGAACCCAGAGTTATTATGTTACATATCGACGAAATTCGATACCTTAAGAGCAGGGATTCAGCAGTACTGCTGGAATTTCCGATAGATGTCCATAGTGTGAACATATCATAGCAAAAATTCAGAATCGAGAAAGTACTACAGATTTCTTTATAACCATTAATCTTCGTTAGTCATAGCAGATTTCAACAGATGTCAATCGAACAGGCCAATCATTTTTTATGCAATGATCCATCTACTCTTTTCCATAGCGCAAATTTTATTATTTTATTGTGTTGGTATATAAATTTGCATTGAATTTCATTTCAGACTTCACAGAAATACTCAAAATTCAACAAGATCGAAGTACTCACCTTTAAAAGTATTCTTTGAGTGAATACTCATCAATAAACCAAGAATACCTATAAAGCATCTATAAAGTATAAACGCTCGATCAAATAAACTTCAGCGTTCAAAATTCAAATAGAGTAAACATCAATTATGTGTCTATGACAGTCTGTATGTCATGTCCATCATCATTCCAATCTGAAATCAAACTAAGCAATTTCCATTGGAATTAACTAGCCGAGTTTTTATGCACAGTATATTTCTGTCTCTCTTTCAGAAATGTAATAAAAGGAGGAAGGTATACAATACACTGAGTGCGCACCCATGAGTACCAGACAATAAGAGACAACTCACATTGACCTTGAACAGCATAGATCTTATTGCATGTTGAAATTTGAATAGACCGAAAACTCTGTTTCCAAACAAAATAAATTTGCATGTTACTGCCTTCTAATGATTAATCGTGAATATTTAACGTATTCAAAATCATTTACGAAAAAATTGAGGTTTGTTTTATCTTTGAAAAATTAGACAGGTAACAGGTATTAACCATTGATAGTTTTGAATAAATGTCAAATAAACCAGTTTCTCCTCGTCTTTGAATACATCATTGCAGATAACTTATTTTTCACTCATTATTATCAGTATACTGACATATTGATAAAAAAAAATCAGTCGAAATATCAGGACCCCGAAAGTAAACACTGAAATAACATTACCTCAAAAAATTTCAACATAATTCAAAATATTTAGCGTTTCTCATCTGTTTCTATTTTTCTAATAGGAACTACTATGTTCTATTTTCCATAAATTGTATCGAAATATTTTACTTTTCCACTATAAAATGATATAATCGAGTTCTAAAAATCTCTATGGAGACTAAACTGAGTAAACATGGAAAACTAATTTGTTTGGAAACAATTGAAACAAATTAGGAGTACCAACATAGATTTGACGTCTTAGTTGTCGTTGCAGAACACTGCACTCAACTGTAGTTTATCATGTCATTCACCGATCCGCCATTCCGCCATCTACGAGCCAAGGGCTGAACTATTATAGTACTAGTTTTTGACGTGTTCACGTATTTTTTAAATAATAAATCTGTTTTGCTCATATCTCTGGAATTATTACATTTTGAAACTTAATATTCAGGCAGGACATAGACCAATATGTAAGGTAGGAGAGGATAAAATATTATCACATTCTGTGACGAAAAATTTTCAATCCTACATTTTTCGATCGTCGATATATCTCTTCAACTAACGAGTTACGATTCCAAAAGTTGTCCTAACTTCGGTTGACCTTTCTTCTTCAAGAAAATATAATATTTTTTGCGATTGGACTCATCTTTTGGCAGAAGAGTATCAACAAAAAAAGGTCTGTTTGACGGTTCTTGTGAAACGCCCCTCTTAATCAGACTCTTGGCTTTTGTAGGAAAAAAGTTTGAATTTGTTTCGAGTACAGGTTCACTAGACAGGATAAAGTCGACTACAATAATATAAAAATTCGATTTTCAAATAAGACATTCTTTTAGTCATACTTATTGAATCTTGAATCTCGAGTAGGTGAGATTGACCTGCTGCCTCCTCGCAGAGTTGAACTGCTCCTTGGCGTGAAACTGACCCACCGAATAAAATATCCAGACCTTCGAGAAGGACATAAAGTTCTTGCCACCCAATCCAATGGGATCGAGGACCAGCCCGTCGACTTCTCTTCTTCTTTTTTTTTATCCATCTTCTTGCCGACTTCAGTCACATTCTACCGATCACAGGGGATTATTAGGGGAACGTGTTGTGCCGAATTTCCGATATACGTGAGCAACGTTCAGACCGGGCTCGCTGCTCTTTTTCATCAAATCCACTCGTAGACGTCAGGAAAGCAAATTGATGGGCATTTATGGCCTGATCCAGAATAGTGGAATAGTTCACCCATGCTGATTCGATTGAGACATATAGGGTGCGATTGAAATTATAGTTTCTTTCTCGAGGTTTTTGGATTTCACCGCTGAACTAAACTAATGAGCGTGGAAGTTTGCACCAAATTCCGTCGAATGACTAACTCAAACAAATGTAGAATTCGAGTTTAGGTAGTGGAGTTTCAAACGGCTATTTTTTTACATTTTTGATGAAATTCTCACTGAAAATTTTTTTTGCGCTGCTGACTCTCAAACGATTATACCAAATGAAAAAATTATCGGATGAGTTGTGAAGCAACAAATCCTGTCTCCACAAGCATTCGACGTTTGGTCAATTTTCAGTCAGTCATTTTCAGCGTCTTTACGACGAATAATTCGAAATTGTAATCTGGTATAAATCAGGTCAAAAGATCAAATGTGGTATGGCTGATAAATTTCGAACGCTATTAACCCGATAGTAGGTACCTACTGAATTTGATTAGTAATAGTAGTGTTATTAGGGGTAATAAGTGGTATAATTATTACCGATAAATTTCTGAAATATTAAGGAATTGCGATTCCAAATCTGCAGGGCGAGTTGTATTTTCTTGCATTGGGATTGCCAATGAATTGATATTCCAAAAAAATATAGGTTATTAATCATACCACAAATAATATTTAGGACGACAATATATCGATTTGAAATCACCGTTTTAATTTGAAGTACCTAATTTACAGAAATGAAAATCAAAAACTAATATCTTGAACACTAAAAAGAAAAATTAGAGATACTTTTTTCCACTGAATCATCTATAATACCAATGGACATTCGTCCCCTATACGATCGCTCATACAAGTCCTAGACTTACGAGGGTTGCTTAGCAACTAAGTTGGCGGTTAAAAACACTTTTCAAACTCTTTTCGAAGATAACTAGTAAATTTGAATCATTATTTTCACTTGACAATTAGTAAAACAAAAACTAATCAGGTTTATATACAGCGACAAGGTATATTTTCACTGTTATCCCGATTCTATTGGCTGAATTAGAAAATTTGAAATCCACTAAGTGGTTGTTAAGTAAAGAGATATAGTGATGTTTAAAAATTCACATACAATGTAATTTCCACATCACCAATAAAAAAATGTCCCCATTGATTGTTGTCAAAAATGTCTCCAAGCAATTATTCTAATATTTTATACCCAGCGCTCCTATTTTATCCCTATTCCCCTCAAATGTTTTAATAATATTACGAGATTCTTGAGAATCAAACAGTTTGTGAAAATATAAAAAAAACTGAATCATATGAAAAAATATATGAATTCAGACGAAGGAAGCCAAAAATAAAAATCCAGTGAAGTGAAATAAAATGAGAAAAAAATCGCAGTTACTTACAGACAATGTCGGTGATGTTTAATACTTTCAATTTCAAATAGAATTTGCCCATAATCAGAAAACACACCATCTTGGATCCGTCACTCAAATTTCATAAATTTTGCCTGCAAATTCTCAATCTACGACACCGAAAACGCCTACATGCCAATTTTAAATCCAATCGGACAATGATTACAAATCTTTTCCGCCATTTTGGATCCGCCATCTTGGATTTTTCGATTCTAACAATCAATTTAAAATCTGCAACCCCAAAAACCACCAGATACCAATTTTGAATTGAATCGGACAATAATCACAAAATTTGTCCACGACCACTCGAAGCTCAATTCGAATGAAAGCTCGTATGTAAAAATACCTTCCTGATTGTCATAAATCCAACTATTTAGTTATATAAAGATGAAATGCACTTCAACAATGTCATTTCTACCCCACCACTGTTCGATTCCCATTGAAACAGCGTGTACGAACAACCAACCCTTCAATCAAGATCGGAAAACTACCCCCTCCCCCCACCCCTCCCAGACACATCCGCCTCGCTTATCTCGCAAGAAGAAGAAGAAGAAGAAGAAACAAGGGCGACATATTTATTGGCATCTTGCGACAACAGCTGCGTCCGCATTATCCTAATACGACGCGCGACCTGCTTCGAGACGCCCGTCGAGACGCCGACAGATGAGAGATTCGTGCTAGACGATGCTGTTCTAGGGTGGAGAAAAGTGCCAATTTCCATACCGTCTATCGGCGGCTGCGGTTCACCGTTTTTCCTGCACGCGGCAGGATAAATAGCCGAGCGAATGTGCGGGCGGTTTTCTTTTCGTTATATTGTTCTTGTGAAGTTTGATTTGGTTTTAATGTGTTTTTTCAATTCTATCACACGACAGGAGTTATAGAGATTTCTGATGTTTGCCACTGTTTGTATCCCAGTGATTTGCTTGATCCGCAAATAACACAAGGTGAATATTATGTCACAGTCGAACTAAGAGCGGGTTTATACAGCAAATAAAATAAGGTGTAACATAAAATGAGATAAAGGAATGAAGAACAATCAGAGTAGGTTATACAGATGAATAACATAAAATAAAATTTAAGAAGCTACCAATCAAATCACTGATGCGTTTGGATAAAGACTTTTTCCTACGACCACCTATGAAAACGTCAATAATCACACTGTTTTGTTCATATCACCATGGTATTGTTTATTTAAAAAAAAAAGCACTAGTGTTGATATGAAAAATATCACAACGGTCGTCTGAATTAATAGAAATAATTAGGTATATTGTGAAGGTACTCACTGTCAATATATAAGCGTTCTCAAATCAAATTCATATTATTTATTGAAATTTCTGTCTCGTTTTGAATTATACCGAGAACTCTTTATCTATTAATTTCAATGTGTCTGATACATAACCTCTGAATTCACTTCAAAACTGGAACCTATACTCTCTGCTGGAACTATTTCGATGTTGATGACAGAGGGTTAGATCATTCAAAAGAGTACGGCTAGAGTTTTATGCACGGCTTGCTGCTTGCATCAGTTTGATATCACAGTATCACCAACGAGAAGATTCTTTGGTATCAATGATGTTTGCAAAGAGTCAAGGACGCACTAACTCGAGTAACTCGTACGCGCTTGCGAACTACATGCTTCTATGGTTCTGTATTCCTGGTTGCGTGATTACTGGCGCTAGCAAGTGAATGGTGTCAAGGTTGTTTATGTACGCGGTGTCAATATCAATAAAAATTTATCCAAACTAAACTAACTCAATCAATTAGTAATTCACATAATGAGGAATTGTCGGAGGAGTATTCAAATATCATCTTGAATATGGAAATGAACAGTACTTGATATTGAATCAAAACCACCTGAAATTTTAGAGACCGCTCAAGTTACATTTTTTACAAGATCTCCCGCGAAATGAAAGTATTCGGAGTCGTAGGAAAAATAGTGTACAAAACTCGTTGGAAAGTGCATTTCCTTCACTCGTTACGTTTCCGCACTCACCGCTACGCGGCTCGTGCTAAACGACTACTCGTGTGAAATATGTCACTTTCCACATTTGTTGTGTAATATAACTAATATGCGAGCTTTTATGTCATCCTTTGATAGAAATTTAAGCTGTCATAATCAAATATTCGAATTTCAAAGGAAAAAGAAAACTTTCAAATTAACAAAGAAATATTGATGATGGTCAAATAATCGAACAATTATAGGTGACATTTTGAAAATCTCCCACTCTCAATATCTACCTTCCAGTAAAAAAGACAGGTCAATTATATTCTCCAAACACTTAACATGAATATCCTTAGTCCTCATGGTTGAACCTTCTAGAAGGGGTAGTTGTTACCCTTAGAATCTCAAATGAGAAGGTGGTTCAAGTGGCACATCATTTGAAAGTCTGTTGAATTCTCTAAACATCGATGTAGTATTTTTTCCGTTGAGGTCATGATTACGGAGATATAGGGTGTAAAATTCAACTTTAGGAATCGTTTGTGTAGAGGATTAAACGGGCTTTCAAATGATGTGACTCTTTGGGATTCTGAGGGTAACATCTACCCCTCCTAAAGGGTTGAACCATAAGTGCTAAGAATATTTATTTTGAGTGTCCCCCTGAAGAAGAAAATTGACCTGTTTTCTCGATTTTTCATATAATTTATTGGAAGGGAGATATTGAGGGTGGGAAGTTTTCAAAATGTGCCCTGTATGTGAAATCCAATTCGAGATACAAAAATAATAACATGAGAATGTCATAACAACGCACATGCGCATATGTTATCTTATCTTAGTTTCTGTATAAACGATCTAATGGTAGCACTTTCCATGTCCATGTCCATGTTGAACTTCCTTATCTTATTTTATGTTATTCCTTCCTGTATAAACCCACTCTATGACTTTACTACACAGCGTCATTCTTTGGATCCCTAAATAAACGCAAACATATTTCGTGAAGAGGTAAAAAAATTCTACTTCAGAAATGTTACTACAATCTCAGTGAATTATGGATAACCTCACAACTAACTCTTTAATTTACATTATCCTGAATCAATCAAATAAAAAATGTCACCTTTTATTTTGAATTTCAATCATAATGTCAAGGTGTACATTCGAATGGAAAGCACTTATACAAGATTTATCATTTATAGTCTGCTGTGACTGTAATATAAAAACATTGATAAAAACGATGATGACAATATTTTGGGCCTCAAAGGTGGGAACCGCAATCGACAGTTTTATTACAGAGATAGATAAATCACCAATGGCAATAACCAGAACTAAATGAGCAGTCTGAAAAAAAACTGAAATATCCACATAAACACTGATTAACCCGTCATTCTGTTGTTGGTCTTATGTCGATTCACTCCATGAGATGCTGTAACTAGTAAAATTCTGATTTTCTAGGAAGCTAGTAAGCCCTTTCATTCAGGATTGACGCTGTGATGACAGGAATTCGAAATTTACATTCATGGGAAAATGAGGTGAATTCATGGAAAAATGAGGTGAATTCATGGAAAAATGAGGTGAAAGAGCATTCTGATTCATCATGTATATCGTAGATACGTACCAAGGAGAGTATACTAACAAGGAGATCCCAATCAGCTTTAGCCAATCAGAATCATTCAGCTAAAACGCGTCATAGTGACGTAACAGAGCATGCGGTAGGTGTCCCAAACAAAATCACATATACAGTGGCCCAACTACACTATTATTTGTAATCGTATATGGAGGGTGATGTAGATTGTAGGGTACTTACCACAAATTCCAATTCTAATGAAGCAAATGTAAAACTTCGAATAAAAATGATGTATTTTTTATATCTGTCACATCTACTACTAATCAGTAGTCTGTTCGACAAAGTATTCTAAGAAACATTGAAATTAAATGTTTATAATAAAAAATATTGAATTGAGGTTATGGTGAATAACAAAAAGCAAATTGAGTAAACTGTTATAGTGGAATGATATGAGAATATGTTACATTGTGAAGGATAGGATACGTAATAAAGTCATGATTAATATTATTTCTGAACTGATTATGCTTCAACTTGGACAAAATATGAACATGGTAGGCGGAAATGTTTCAGAAATGATCAAGAAATATAAATGCCTTTATTTAGTGGGAAAATAAATAGCGGCGCATTTGCTCATATTGGGAATAATAAAACAATAGTTATTTTAAAATTATCCATATGATTCATGAGGAAAACCCATAAAAACTCATGAAACCACTATAAATCATTATGATTTGACAAAAATAATTCTTATATCTAAGTATGTACAATACACTTTCTAGTAGGTACATTAAGAAATTTCAATTTCAAAAATGCAATTACAATATAGATTTATAACTGATATTTATTCAAATCCTATTATTCACTGCCTTCATAGTAAACTCACTCAGAAATCTGTATTTCATATTCTCTGAAAATATGTTCAAAGTTTGATTATATAAATATGATCATATATATAATAATTGTATATATTATTCACATTTACCAAATTTTCTGTTGGATTTGTTGGTTTTTCTTTGATAATTGGGAATTCTGAATTTGTAAATCATTATTTTGTTGAAGAAGAATAGAATAGAGGGTTTTGTAATCTAAATTTGGTTCTTCTGGGGACTGCGTGATCAATACACTATCTTGATTACCAAAAGATGTACTAGGTACTTGTTCTTCTTCTATAGCTTCCTCCATTACTCTTGAGATCAGATATTTTCTTTCTTTCTCCTCTTTGTCAATGTTCCTGATTACAGTTTTGATGAATTCCTGGTTCTCTTTGTTTTCATCAACTCCTGATGGTTCTTCTCCAGAATCATTGATGATACTTGGTACAGCTCCTCTTTCAAGAACTCTCCTTGAAACACCTCCTGAAAATTAGAGTTTAGTTTGAAGACCCACATGTATAATATCTTTTTATTTTATATATTTTATCTTGATTTCAACCACTGAATAATACAATGAAGGCTGATTAAACTCAAATATAATTGGGGTCAAAAAGGCAATTAATATATACCTACCTATCATTGAAAACTTTCAAATTTTTTCTCCATATAACAATTTCAATGAAATTCTAAGATGTCATATATAACATTCAACAATATATAATAGGATTCATTAAAAAACCACAAAATCTATGATCAATTATCAAGTAGATTTCATATATTCATTTACAATAGTTACATAGAACAGCTATTACAGAGTATTATTTTTGGAGGGTTCTGTTTGTTCATCTTGAGAAACAAAACCCTGGAATTGATTAAGAAAATATGTAAGTGTAGGGTTGCTAATTTACTAATTTGTGCCAATAAGTTACTATTCACCAAACTATATATCCTGATTTCTATGTTATTTTTTGAGAAAAGACAAATCCAAACCAATTATTTGCAAGAAATATAGAAAACCTTACTTTATTCTTCCAGTTTAACAAAAGAGGGGTGTCTACAAAATGTTTACTTCCAGGAAGGAAGTTAGGTATGTGGTATATATGCTCAATAAAAGGAATTCACATACCAATGTGATCACTCTGAAGATTCCTCTCAAAATCAATTTTTCGGAAATGAGATGAGCAAATCCTTGAAGTTGATGAAGGAACCCATCCCAATCCTCTCTCACAAAATGATATCCAAATTTTTTTCTCCCCTTCATTTTTAGGAAACTTATGGTAGGACACATCAGAAGTTTTATCACTCCTGTTTCCACAGAAGGAAACACAACACCAAGTCGGCATTTCCTGAAAAAAGTACAAGTTGAAACTAGAATTCATGGAGGTGCATCCCCATCATCTTCTATACATGGAGATTGGTGAAATCTAGTAATTATTGATAAGAATTCGAATACTCACGAGGATCACTCCAAAACGTCTATATGTCTATAATATATTGTTGAACGTTCCTGTGAGCGTTGATATTCTTTGGTTCAACACCAACACTGCGAATGCTACAAATTCCAGAGTGATAACACACAAAAACACAGCAAAGCCAGCAAGAATCCAAAGTTTTAAGCTTTAGAATCAAACCGCCAAAACTCTGATTGTGATTATTGATGACACAACACACAACACAAAACACGAAACAAATTCTTGCTTTATAGAATAGTTGGACCACATTCGACTCCGCCACTGAAGAATGTGGCTGGTGGCAGCTGGCGGCCATGACATGCTCTGTGACGTCACGAGGCGTATTCTCATCTCTTTCTATCGCGGAACCATTGCCTTATGGGGATTGAGATCTCCTTGTTAGTATACTCTCCTTGGATACGTACTGCATGTCTTGTCTTTTTTTGGCCTTTGCTCTATATGGCAATTGGCCAGCACATTTATTTTTCTGCTTGGGCCACCTTTGAGGTGTGTCTGAGATAACCTCATGACCTTTTTCTTTGGTTTGGTTCACTGTGATTTTTCGGATTTGTAGCTAAAAGAGTATATTTAATATAATGTTTCACACATAATATTAGTTCAATTTAGGTTAAATGTGTACCAGTCCCTCCAGCAGTGTGATTTTTAGAGAATCATACGGTAGTATGAAACCTTAGCAATGATCAGCAGTTCCATCTTCCCCATAGTAATGAAAAAATGGATTAGCCATAAATTGGAAAAAAAAAAATTTGAAAGAGAAAAATAGTCTATCCAATTAAAAATATCAAACATAGTTTGAAATGAATGTCTGATAGACTACGAGCAGAAAACAACTACTTTCCTGGTAAATACCACGCAGAACATTGAATTATATCTGTTCGCAGCCCATGCAAGGGCCAATAAGCTTGAAACCGGTCTGTAGGTCGATGTGAATTTGTTACGTCTTAGGAAGAAAGAAACATTTGCGATCTGCATTCACAGTGTGAATCGTTGCATGGACTATACGAACAGATATAATTCAATTTTCTGCGTGGTATTTACCAGGAAAGTAGTTGTTTTCTGCTCGTAGTCTACCAGACATTTATTTCAAACTATGTTTGATATTTTTAATTGCTGGATAGACTATTTTTCTCTTTCAAAAAATTCCCCATAGTAGATTAGGCAAACTTTGCGTTTTTCTAGAATCTGATTTCACAACGCTTACTCGAAATTCCACTAGGTATATCCAAGTGATCAGAAATAGACTAAATCTGAGCTCCCTGAGAGATGTAATATCTGGAGTGATAGTGCAATAAATATCTACAGCAGCATAAGTTCGATTCGAGCAAATATGAAATAGATCGAAAAATCCTGTGAACTGTCGATGTTTCATTTTCATCGGCGGAAATGCTGGTAGATTGATTTTTAAATTGAAAAACCATGATTCCGGGTAATAAAACACGTTTTAGGATGTAGCGATACATGCTGTATTTATCGAGGGTCGTTTTTTGCAAGCAGCGTCTGAATCAATAATGAAATTTTGACCATTGGTGTGCCTAGATTTTTCTGTATAATTTACCAGATTTTTTCAAAGAACTTCAATATAGTTGCTGTCATAGAAACGTCAATCACCCGTAGGTTTTTGATTTTGTTGTTGAATTTGTAACATTAAACTCTTAAAGTAGTCGACTACCAATGAACTGAGATCACCAAGAATTAATTTTTGACATCAGGGATTTTCAACCAACCAAGTCTCAACTTATTAAAAAATCTATTATTTTTTGTTGAAACAAGAACGAGCGACACGAAAATCATATTCTAATTGGGGGATAAGGTAGACCCTATTATGCAAATAAAGCGCCTCTCGACTCAAGCTTTTATTCATTGCTTCATCAAGTCCCCATTTATTCTTGTCGGTTCCTCTCTTCTCCTATAGCCATAATTGATACGAAATAAAAGCACGTCACTTAAAATGATGAATAAGATCTATTGAATCGGTTTGAGTGCAACCTTCTTTGATCCTTGTTCGCAATTTAAATATATAAATAAATGAAAAATTCATTGAGTTTTCCTGATTCTCCTAACAATTATTTCCAAAGACATTCTTAATCCAGCTATACATAATTGGAAACCGTTAACTTTAAGACGTATGTACAATGAACTTGAATTCTAGAAAAAGTCACATCAATCAATAAGGGGATGTACTGTTTAAGAAGAAATTATTACCACACAACAGTTTGTTTCGATGGAAATCAACAAACTTGGTCTTGTTAAAAAGACCACAATATTTTATGGTCACATGAATGAAAATTATTTTCAGTGTCTTCTCATGCCCACTTTCATCATACATTTTTTTCTATACGCAATATGTACATCATCGGTATCTAGATATAGAGAAAATATATAAATTACCTATATAAACTCCCTTTAGGATTAATGAATCAAAATAGCCAAAACATAATCAATTGGGGTTATTTTCATAATTTTCTATCAATGCCATCCGACGTAAATATTGACAACAAATACCTTAACCAATCGACGTTCGTTTACATCAAGCTTTGATGTCACGGGATCATGACATATTGCTGTTGTTTCTGGATAAATGTTAGCACATGAAAATGCCGTTGCCTTCAGATTCAGAATCCATCTCCATCAATACTATACATGACAACTTTTTCTCTGCCACATCAATAACATCTTTTTCATCTGATACCGTTTTCTGTTGTTGCAGATGTCGAAATCGGACAGCCGAAAAGTAGTGATACACCCTGTAAGTTGGAAAACCAGCGGTCTCTTCAGATGCGAGGTGTCTGCTGAAGCGCCATCTTTCGCTTCAGCTCAAAGCGAAGCCAAAATGGAGGTTGTCGGTAGGTAGATATTGAATGTTTCTTCCATTGATCTTCAAGAAGAGCTTTCAGTTATCAGTTTTCGAGACCCATGACAACAATAGTATATTACACAACTGGTGTGGAAAGTGACATATTTCACACGAGTAGTCGTTTAGCACGAGCCGCGTAGCGGTGAGTGCGGAAACGTAACGAGTGAAGGAAATGCACTTTCCAACGGGTTTTGTACACTATTTTTCCTACGACTCCGAATACTTTCATTTCACGAGAGGTCTTGTAAAAAATGTAACATGAGCGGTCTCTATAATTTCAGGTGGTTTTGTTTCGATATCAAGTACTGTTTATATCCATATTCAAGATGATATTCGAATACTTCTCCGACAATTCCTCATTATGTGAATTACTGATTGATTGAGTTAGTTTAGTTTGGACAAATTTTATTGATATTGACACCAGCGTACATAAACAACCTTGACACCATACGCCTGCTAGCGCCAGTAATCACGCAACCAAGAATACAGAACCATAGAAGTACGTAGTGCGCAAGCGCGTACGAGTTAGTGCGTCCTTGACTCCTTGCAAACATCTGTGATACCAAAGAATCTTCTCTTTGGTGATACTGTGATATCAAACTGATGCAAGCAGCAAGCCGCACATAAAACTGTATCCGTACTCTTTTGAATGATTGAATTCAGAGACACATTGAAATTAATAGATAAAGAATTCTCAGTATAATTCAAAACGAGACAGATATTTCAATAAATGATATGAATTTGATTTGATAACGCTAATATTGACAGTAAGTACCTTCACAATATACCTAATTATTTCTATATCAATTCAGGCGACCGTTGTGATATTTTTCATATCAACACTTGTGCTTTTTTTCTTTCAAATAAACAATACCATGGTGATATGAGCTTTTTTCTGAATAACAAAACAGTGTGATTATTGACGTTTTCATAGGTGGTCGTAGGAAAACATACCATCAACATAACATGAACATAGCATAAACATACCATATACCATTGCAATGACAGTTTGAAGTCAGTCCAACTAAATTCTAAAATTAACAACTAGCATCGAGTTTCTTTATCAACTGAGGGAGCAATCGAAAATGATAGTACTTAGTAGAACTTCATCACCAGACCTCGTATTTTTCATTAACATCATATCAATATCCATCCGTTTATAATTCCAGAGCTTCCCACAGAGAACCCAGTGATAACTGGTGTGGAAGAGGATTATCAGATAGGGGATGAGATTAGCCTGAACTGCACTTCAGGGATGAGCCACCCCGCTTCAATACTCCATTGGTACATCAACGAACAACAGGTAAGAGAAAAACTCGTTCGATAGAGTATAGAGTTGTGCGGATATCCCGGATAATATGATTGGCTGGTGCATCGAAAGGGATTAAGAATTCCATTGTGAAGCGTTCGTTTTAAACTACTCCATCTATGATTCAGCCGCCTTTTGCTCTAATGCCATCAAACGGTATGGGGATATGGTGCATAATCAACCTGAGTTAATTCATGGAATACGTTACGCAAACCAATAGAAGAATGGCAAATAGCCAAGGATAAAGTACACTAGATAAAGATAAATGATCTGTGATCATGAGGAATGTTTCTCTTTCTTTCTTTCTTTGTTGATCTCCTTTATTGTTTTTACTGATGATCAATTTTGTTTTACAGTTATCGTTCCATCTGGAACATATCGTGGTGGTGGGTTATATAACATTAATAACATGATCATTGATATAAATTCCTAAAATAGACCCTCGTGGTATTATCTTCTCATCAAGATATCCATAACATTAATAGGCTTTTTTCCTCTTGGCTCATATGATAAATCATGAGGAAATCTGTACGATGTGTTAGATATACTATTCACTGCTAGAGATTATTGAGCATATCATTTGGCACTGTAGTTTGTACAAAAGTACAAGAACTCCAGAAATAAGTAGTGCATCTTACTGGACAAACTCGTTGTGTGATTCTAAGAGCACTATATTAGACCATCTGTAGGGCCGAATTGAAGTGATTTATAAGTATTTCAGAGTTGAAACCGTTGAAAGCCTTGAAGGATGTCTACTAAATATACTGTATTCATGAGGGGATCCAAAGGATCCAGTAGCGACGTTGTATCAACATTCCCTTGTTTTCGTGTTTTTCCAAAACAAATGATTAATCGAATGAAAGCAAACAATTTGACAACTGACTACCCTTAACGACTGATTGCTATGGGGCTTCAAACACGGTATCGGAATAACAAATTATGACAACCGTTAGTTGGGAATGGGGCCTGAATAATTTATCAACCAAACTGCTTGTTAGCTTTATCGGTCAATAGAAATTATTTCGAATATATAAGTGGAAAATGATAAATTCGGCCGGAGGTTTTTACGGAAAATAATCGAAATATTGAAGGGCAGTAATCACTCGAATTTATTGGTTGTCCACAAAACCAAAGTTTACAAAAAATACTCTATATTATAAACTTTGACAAAACAGCCGAAAAACTTCATCCACGGCAAAAATTGAGACGAAATATCAATCCATGGAGTAACCTCTGAAAAATACTTTTTCCTACGATCACGTATGAAAACGTCAATAATCACATTGTTTCATATCCCCATGGTATTGTTTATTTGAAAGAAAAAAAGCACTAGTGTTGATAGAAATAATTAGTTATATTATGAAGGTACTCACTGTCAATATAAGCGTTCTCAAATCAAATTCATATTATTTATTGAAATTGCTGTCTCGTTTTGAATTATACCGAGAACTCTTTATCTATTATATCAATGTATCTGATACATAACCTCTGAATTCACTTTAAAACTGAAACCTATACTCTTTGCTGGAACTATTTCGATGTTGATGACAGAGGGTTAGATCATTCAAAAGAGTACGGCTACAGTTTTATGCGCGGCTTGCTGCTTGCATCAGTTTGATATCACAGTATCACCAAGAGAAGATTCTTTGGTATCACAGATGTTTGCAAGGAGTCAAGGACGCACTAACTCGAGTAACTCGTAAGCGCTTGGGCACTACGTACTTCTATGGTTCTGTATTCCTGGTTGCGTGATTACTGGCGCTATCAGGCGAATGGTGTCAAGGTTGTTTATGTACGCTGGTGTCAATATCAATAAAATTTGTCCAAACTAAACTAACTCAATCGAACAGTAATTCACATAATGAAGAATTGTCGGAGAAGCATTCAAATATTATCTTGAATATGGAAATAAACAATACTTGATATTGAATCAAAACCACCTGAAATTCTAGAGACCGCTTTGACAAGACCTCCCGCGAAATGAAAGTATTCGGAGTCGTAGGAAAAATAGTGTACAAAACTCGTTGGAAAGTGCATTTCCTTCACTCTTTACGTGTGAAATATTTCACTTTCCACACTTGTTGTGTAATATACTATTGTTTTTGTTTATTCAATGGCAATTGCTTCTGTTCTAATGTAGAATATGTAGCTTCCATATTTCGTTTTTTGCTGTACACATTTCCAGTCAGCTTAAACGTCCATGTCTATTTCGAAGATATATGGTGATTTTGATTTTATGTTCTACTCTCGGAATGGTCCTTCCGACGTTCACCTGTGATGGGACTACTATATGAGCCTGCGAATTGTATCCTTATCAATCAAATTAATTGGAAATATATTGATTTATTTTGAAATCAATTTGTATAATCAATAGCTAGATGACTTATTTCAGATGAGTTACGCATAATCATCCAGTCGCTATACTCGATACGTTTGCTCACAGATCCAAAAATCTGGCGCCCTCATTCACTACCCAGTGGAAAATCACCAACACGGCTTGGTGTCTTCGGTGTTGGGCTTGCGTTTTCGACTCAGCAGTCACCACTTCAGAGGCGGCTCCATGAAAGTCAAATGCAGGGCGTCCATGATGCCGATGCTCTACCAGAGCGATAGGGAGAGCGTCGTTCAAACACAAACGTTGCCACACAGAGAGGCTCTGCTCCTTGGTGAGTGCTATGAAATCTGCATTTCTTACCGTTGAAAAGAACTATTGCTCATATGAACTACTGCGCGCACGAACTATTGCGCGCACGAACTATTGCGTGTATGAACTACTGCACTTATGAACTACTGCGCGCACGAACTATTGCGCGCATGAACTGTTGCTCATATGAACTACTGCGCGCATGAACTACTGCGCGCACGAACTATTGCGCGCACGAACTATTGCGTGTATGAACTACTGCACTTATGAACTACTGCGCGCACGAACTATTGCGCGCATGAACTGTTGCTCATATGAACTACTGCGCGCATGAACTACTGCGCGCAAGAACTATTGTGCGCATGAACTATTGCTCTTATGAACTACTCTACGCATAAACTATTGCTCATATGAACTACTGCGCGAATAAACTCACTTATATCTTATTGCTACGTTTTTCAAAAGCTTGATTGCATTTTGTTTTTGTTACAGTCAAGAGCTCAACGAGTAGCAACCTCTCCGTATGTGTTTCCATTCTTCTGATGTCATCAGTCATACTACATCTGATAACGTGAGTGTTCGTCGTGTAAATACCGTTACAAAAACGAACCACTACTGTACATATTAAAGGGCATATCAGTGTCGCTTCTACACCAGACTGCTACGTTTATTAGTGTTATTTCATCTGTGATAAAATGAACTAATGACAGTCTTGTGAACATAGCCGAGTGAGATTGTGTGGTGGCTAGAGACACGTAGGCACGTTAATGAAAATAAACGAGGTGATTCTGATTTCTGAGAGAAGAATGGATTGTTGGGTCAGCTGATGATGACAGTATTTTTCATTAGGAAGTCGTGCGAATTAACGGAGAATCAGCTCGTTTTTCATGTGAACCATCAATTGTAATCGCTTGTTTTGTGACTGATAGTATCGATAGATTTTTCGGATGTGGCATCTGAACTACTCAAATCTGAATCATTTGCGATATTGTTCTTGTCTCGAAGATATAATTATATTTACAGTATGATGAAAAATGGACAATTTGGAGGAGGTCACGTGTTTTTTCATCTTCAACTACGAGAATCGCCTAAAGTTCTTGTTGTGTTCAATGCAAACATTTATTCAAATAGATTTCTTCAGGATAAAAATGATGCAAGAGTCATCAACTAAAAATCATAAACATACTTCTCGTATCGAACCTGTGTTTAAGACTTTCAATGTAAAACAAATGTAAGTATTTGAAGGGATTTCTTTTACAGAAAATGATATTTTTCGTCTATTCAAAAGCTGAATCGAAATCAAGTTGAATTCGAGAATAAATTATCAATAATACTGCTGTAGCAACAAATTCCGGTCATCGGTCATCAAAAATCGATTGAAACAAACTACCTATGGTTTCCAGGAATTTATTTCAAATAATAAATTTCAGAACTTATAAATATTACATGAAAAAGCAATACTTCCGATACTCGAGTTGAAATTCATGGTTCATGTAAACTACTAGCTGATTCTGGATATTTTACAGGCTGTTGCTCGATAAATAAAATTGATTCTGGATCATGTAGATCCATTTGAAATGCTAAGCCGTGGATTTATATCTGTAAAGTCATCTCGGTGGAAATGGTGGTAATATTTCACTGATGGGTGATATATTTTCTTTGATAAATATAGGAACAATCATGACTAGCGTAACAGTAATTTCCAAAAGAAAAAAAAATTATGTGTAATGTAGATTTGACAAAACTGTTGATTGTGAATTTTCCCCCGACCAAATTGAAGCTTTCATAATCACTATGCAATCGGATAGTTATTCCACAATAACTGAATCGATTCACTATCATCCGAGTTGATGGCACCATCTTCACTGGACCTCATTCAAATGTTTACCTAATATATAAGAATTTGTTTTTGTTGAACCAATGTCAATTGCATTTCTAGTCGTATGTTACCTATTTGTTGGTGTCTACTTTGAATGTTGTTCATAGGTTTGCAGTTGCTTGGTTCAGAATTAATTATAAAGTTTCCATAATCTTCAGTTGCGTCGGTCAGAACCTTGGAGTTTAACGATTTATCTCACAAGTAATTTTCTAATTACCCCATCCATTTCATGGCTATATAATTTGCTTCGTGAAAATAAAAAATTATGCCGCATCGACACGGCGAGAGCATCAATTCAATGTGCGATGAAAGTATCCGGCTCGAAGGACCAATTTTTATTGATTCAACGAACATAATGAAAGCCCAGTGGTTCATGATTCACATACTATAACGTTGTAGCGTTTTTCGACAATTAGCCTTCATGTGTGAAAAATCGGAACTCAAATGACAGATAACTCCTTTTGCGGTGATGCCATCAGTTGAACCGAAAAAGTCCGCGGCCTTCCTATCATTTTCGATGCAGGACGCGTTCAAACCCGGAACCCGGAAGTTCATATACCAACCGCGGACGGTGGATAAGCAGGGGACATTTGCGGGTTTTATTTCTTCTTTCCGATCGATTTTACGGCTGGTCCTTTCGATCGTGGAACGTGACTGGAAAGGCGAGCGGTATTCTGGTGCATTATGCAGAGAAAATCGCCCCCTACGGAGGTTGGTGCAGGAAGTTTGAAAATTCGCAGACTGCGTGGTCTTTGTGACTATTTGATTTATCTGAATATCGGAGCAACCAGCGTGTCGAAATGCGGTAAATTCTGGTGCCGTTCGAAAGACACTCTTCTAAAACCAACACAAATTTTGCCAATTTAGTACCTACTGTAACCGAAACCAGCTCTTGAAGTTGATGATGAAACTCAACAGCACTGTCTGATTTCAAAAGTAATTAACGATTTTGTCAAACACTGTCATTAGAAAAAAACACACATTCCTCTGATGATAATTATTGATAATAAATCACAAATTCTTTATTCATTTATTAACGGACAAGCCAATTATACAACTAAAAAAAAGTAAATATACATGTGTGAGAGCATGGTTTGGAAAATAATGATATTAAAATTTTTATACAGCCATTCTAAAAGATGTTAAAGTTGAATCGAACAGTTCTAGTTTATTGTTGTGAGTGTTTGCTGATCTCGTTATTCTATTGAGGGTCACATTCTGACCATAATTTTTTCTGCAAAATGGAATCTTGAAGATGTCACTATTTCTATTTCTTCGAGCATTGACAGAGAGTGGGGTAAGCTCGACAATTTGAGGACAATCAATTTTGCCATTGATAATTTTATGAAGAAATGAAATAACAGATCAATCTCCAATCTCCTATGAGTTAAAGTATTCAAATTAAGAAACTTTAATATTTGTGAATGATTATATTCATCTCTATTAATTCCCAAGTTGAAGCCACAGTGTCTCAAGAATTTATTTTGAATACAGTCCAAGAGTTCTATATCAATTTTGTAAAATGGCGACCATGTGATAGAGTTGTATTCGAGTATAGACCTCACCTGTGCACAATAAATGATCTTGAGAGCATTGATTGACTTTTTGCTGAACGAAGAAAAAAGCCTAACATTTTTCGAGCACGAGATGAGGTTTCAATTATATGGTTCTTAAAAGTCATTTTTGAGTCGAATATAACTCCCGAATCTTTGATCTTATCGCTATCTGATGAGTTTGTGTTTTCAATTTGGTAAATATAATCAATAGTCTCGTTATTTCGTGAAAAAGTTATTTTTTCACATTTTCCCAAATTCACCTTTAGTAAAATTAATGTTGCACCACTTTGAAAAGTTATTTAAATCAAACTGTAAACACTCATCTACAGACATGGACTGAACTGTTCTGTACATCTTTAAATCATCGGCAAATAATAGAAAGGAACTACCAGTGATAACATTAGGAATATCATTATCATTTATCTTTGTATTATCATTGAATTCATCAACCATTAAGATTTCCGTCGAACTCTATATTTCTCTATCTGGGTCTAATAACTGCTTATATTTGGTAGGTACAGGTTGTTGTTTACAGTGATCCTGTCAGATTATAGTTCAACGATTCTCCACTCTAAAATAGTGCAAGGAATCGATATCGTCCTATGTGAAGAACTTTTTCTTCTTTTGTACCACGGTCATACACGTTCTTTGGTCTTTTCGAGTTTCGAGGAATATAAAGGAGTTTCGGACCCATCTTGACTCGTTCAACTTCAATTGTTTCGCTTCACTGATCACTGACGCCAACTGGTGAATACGAAAATGAATCACAACATAGAATGTTCGAATCCACTACCGGAGTAATATCTTCGCACGAAACTTTTACTTCGAATTTTGTTCTCCATTCGCCTCCAAGAAAACATTGTCATGAAGTTAGATTCGTATTGCGCAGAATTAAAATTTGTCATCGGTCTAACGTGTTATTAGGGTATGGATGTATATTACGTGTACTATATATTCTGCTCATTCATCACATGTAACGCTAATGCTCAGTGATTTTCCTTGTTGTTTTTTTTGTTGTAAATAGATGAGTACGTTAATCCTCTTAGCGAAGTGAGCTACTCACGTATCATAACACCCTGTAATGCTATCACGCTTTTGGAGTCAGGCAAACTGAATATCCGTTTCTTATAATTTCTGCTTGATTTTTTGTTTGAAAGTGTACTCTCAAGACCTCTGTATATATGTAAATATCACTGCATCACTATTAACATATCTCAAAGTCATTAACGTAAAGAATCATCTATAAATTTCTCATAATGCTGTATTCGAGGGCGTTCGAGGATTGTAACTAACGAGTTTTAATCACATGATTCAATTTTAGTAAGAGAATATTTCAGATTGTTCGAATTTAATCCCTGCCCAAGAATTCCTCAACCCCAAATATTATATATGTGTAACAATTCCAAATGTGAAATAAACACAATTTATGGAATATTGAAAGCGTTTTATTTCAATGAATGCCAAACGGATTAAGTGGGAGATTTAATGATTCTGTTATTTTCGGCAATTAGGCATTCTCATGTATATGCTTCATTTCTAAATGGTTTAATCCTAAATATTACCGAGGCTCCATCATTCAATAAAAGATGGATATGATATTCCAATGTGATGGATAACATTGGTGTAACTAAGAAATATAAAAGTTCAGAGAACGTCTATGAACATTGAGAAAATAAGATTACTTCATCACAAATAATGCACTGAAGAGTAAATTATATTATGTGTCTTAATAACTTTTTTTTCTGGAATTATATCGGGTACGATTGTTCCAATGGGACGTTCATATTGTCCTCTAATAACTTTGCTTGCATAATCTGTGACTTCACATGATAAAAATAACTTTTTCTGTTATAACCACTCAGAGATATTTACGATATTTTTGACAAAACTCTCTTGCTTTTATTTTGATCGACATTGTCACGACATTTTTCCATTATAGCTCTATAATGGTCACGTGTCACGTTCGACATCGAGATACAATTTTCTATTCCGCTACATTATATGTGTTGAATGGAATTTTAAAAAATATCTATTCTTTTGACGATGGTCTTTGAAACGGTGTTTTTGTCTATGTTTCGAACTGCTGCGTTAGATTCAAAGTCGGATAATTTCTACGTACGGGAATTCACAGAAAGGACAATTGCCTTTTCTAACAAAATGGATCGGAGGACTCTAGAGATGAGTTTCCTCGTTTCATTTTGAGGAATTAAGGCCTATAAGTAAAAATTATAATATTAATAATCATGTTATTCATTAATGTTGGTTCGAAAAATCACGAAAATTGAACACAAAAAGTATTGAGAATTAATCAGGTGTGTATACCTAGTCTAATCAGTAAACCTAGTCTTCATTCATTTAATTATCTCTCTACCAACATCATGCAATCCAGTAGCGGAATATTGACATCAGAGAATTATTCTGGAATGATGAGAGGCTATTATAGACATCAGAAAAAAAACTCACTATTCGATGCAAAAAATAATTGTGGTGGTGCTTGCATAGTGATAGAAGTGATTGAAAACCTATTAATTCATTTTCAATCACATATTTATTATGATGACTTTGAGTAGGTACCATAGGAATAATTGAATAAAACAAAGCGCTATGATTGTACGAACAGATATTTGTTAAGAGAGCAAGGTTTCTCAATTCATTATTGAAGACGAAACATTACGATTTTCACGTTCTGAGCCTCCTTTTTCCGTTTGATCAATTGATTATTAAAAAAATAAACGATTATCATATACAGTAATGTTCGCTTATAACGAAAAATTTAACACATTAGTGATGATAATTTAGTTCGTACCTTATAGATTGGTTCTTTATAAACGGAAGTTCGCAATTAGCGGCTTAGTTATGAGCAAACTGTCATTAATATGAATCATTGGGTGTTCTGTCAATACAACGAAAGGTTTTGTGACTGTGTGATTGGGTGCTACCTATGCGAGCAACGCAACGCCACTGCCACTGCCACTGCCCCCCCCCACCCTACATACGACTTGCCCCTTCCCAGTCATCCGCCGTCTCAGGGCGATTGGGTCGAGTTGGAGGGGGGAGCGTAAATAGCCGTGAGCAGGCAGCGCATCTCCATCCAACAGGTAATTACCGTACACCTCGGTGTAGGTACACAATAGACGCGAATTAACTACGACGAGACGTGTGGGAAGAACGCCATCTGGCGGCAATCAATTATTCAGGCAATCCGAGCGAGTACAATATTGTGGCCGCAAAGCGAATAATTGTATGCCGGGTATGTGAAAACTTCGATGATGTTAGTCGCTGGTGCGTAAACAAGAGGATGGTGGTGGAATGAAAGGAGGGGTAATCTTCCTGCGTCGCAGGAAATGTCAACAAATTCGTTCCGACTATATAATTTGGGCGTTTATTTTATCCAATCCCCTTCGTTCGTGATTTCCATTCAGAAAATATTGCTGTCAAAGCAAAGACAGTTTTGAATTCCCACACTTGGACGGTGATGATAAACGGTTCATAAAAAGTTATTTTTGCAAGCAGAATGTGCATATTTGTTACATGAAGTTTGCAGCTCTGGATGAAGTCGGAAGCTTCTACGATCGAACTAAATTTGCTTTTATTTCGAATTTTATTGAAGAATTCTTTAAGAATAGTTCAGGATAACGTTATATTTTAGAAATCAACTCATTTATTATTTTTTAATTTTAATTATTTCAATATTGCAATCCTCTATGTAATTGACAAACTTTTTGCAATCTGTTTTCGTTTTTGCTAGTGGAAGTCTCATGTTCTTCACTTGAAACTTAGTAACCATGTTTATACGTGCACTCAAATCACAAGAAAATATTGAATCGATAAAGAATGTTTTGCATACAGCAACAATTAATTACTCTTTGAACTAGTGCAAAAAAGTTTGAGTTCTCGCATAGTAGATATTATAGATGAAAGTATTTATGGCTGAAATACTTCAACTTGGTTAGTCACACTGTCTATTAAATTAGAAATGTTCGAAAGAAATTACGATCTTTTTGGCAGAATCAATTTGATTGGACAGATTAGTGGTTGATTTGTTATTCTATAGAATTGTGGTATCATCCGCATCAAGCATGGTGATTTTGCATATTATTCATGTATATTTGGTAAATATAAACCCTTTGTAATTCCATAAAATTGTTACAGAAATGCAGTATAAAATTATCACGTATCCGGACACGTGTAAAATCTCTCTTTATTTTTTCACTGCGT
Source organism: Chrysomela aeneicollis (assembly GCA_029955515.1). Classification (NCBI taxonomy): domain Eukaryota; kingdom Metazoa; phylum Arthropoda; class Insecta; order Coleoptera; family Chrysomelidae; genus Chrysomela; species Chrysomela aeneicollis. Next base: position 478,364 of record JARUHQ010000003.1, read on the forward strand.
TAATAAATATAACAATACCCTTCGGGTTCGCAAACAAAGTTGTCAACATACTGCCCGTTATTATTCAGCCAAAGCGGGCTTACGTGTTTGCCTTCTCTCACAGACCGACGAATCTCAAAAGAACGATTGCACCGACTGCTTTTGAGTTAATTGGATTTTACCTATTTCGACTATGCCGTATCTATACGGATTCATTTCATTTTAATCATCTAAGGATCAGTTGATTTCGCCTCCCAAAGCTGAATATTTCACATATAATTGGGAGGAGCAGTCCTTCCTATACTGGTTGACAATGAAAAAATTTAGGATCATAGATTTATTTCAATCAAATCAATGTGTGTTCATTCAAGAATAAGATTTACAAATATCTTGAACCAAGCAACAGTTTTCTCCATCATGTGAAATATTTTATATTTATTGGTTATTTTTTATTTTTCAGTATTTATTTATTCAAGGATCTCATCAGGTCTCAAATGTATACCTTGTTTCTTCGGATATTCTACATTGATTGCTTACACTCTAATCCTATTTAGAGGTATTAAGATGCCCTCCGCCAATGATTCTTCAATTTGTGCATATTTGACTTCTGATGAGCTATCAAGATGGAAGTGTCTCCATCTGGTGATACCCTTACAAACAAGTCATGAAACTGTAGAACCAAGTAAAGGAAGTCATGCATTTCCTTTGTTCGAAACAATGTTGTTTTCATTCTGGAACTGTTTAGTGTGTTCTTATTACACTACCTCATGGGATGATATCTTTTTGAATATTACTTATATTGTAGAAGCAAGTGAATTTCCCAACAACACCATATTCTTTATTAAGAAAACTTCAATACCTTCACTTTTAGACAAAAATTTCGGTCGAAGTAGCCGTATGCTCTGATGAAGCAATTCAATTCTTGAGAAACAAACACCCAAGCTAAGCCACTGGTCCTTCAAATTTCTTTCGATAAGCTTTCATGGAAACTCTCTATGTTGTTTAGAAAATGAAAATCAACCGATTGATTTAGGTATGTTCGTTTGCTTTTGCCTGATATAAAAAAGTTTGAGTGCGGAGAATAAAAATTCGTATGATCAAATGAAAAAAAAATCAGTTGTCACGTTCTGCCAAGCCCTCTCTGGCGTTTGAATCTCGACTGCACATACCCAAAAATCAAATCATTGTCCTGATTTCGATTCGCACCCAATTCCAGCGGTCGGTGGTGTATCCACGTCCATCCCAGATCCGGACTAATCCGCCAACAAACTAATTGAGATACATGGCGAAGGCTGGCGGCAGAACGTTTTATTAAATTACCGGCGCACGGTGTGTTAGCCGCTGCCGGTAAAATATCCGCTGATAAAAAGTTTATTAGCAAACAGGGATTTCGAATCATTATTTCGATGGGGGGAAAAGGTGGGGTGTGGCGGAAAGGGCACATATTGCTGGAATCGACCTCGATAGGGGGATTGTATAGGGGGTGGAACACTCGCCGATTGATTGATACAGATAGGATTAGGCAAAATTACTGATTTCGAGAATCTGTTTAATGAAAAAAGAGATTGTGACTATCCATTTGAAAATTCACGCCAAAACGTGGCCATTCGTGACGTCATTTCTATTTTTGTCAAAGGTATACATTAGGTGCCAATGCAATAATTCAGTCATTCATTCTGTGTGTTACATATATGAATTCCAAATAAGTGTACCTATAAGAGGTGTTCAGTTTCTCAGTGCGGTAATACATACGAAAAGACTTCTAACAAGTAATTTGTTCACGTTCCACACAAGAAAACAATGCGAATGGTGTAGGTCAATTTTCCACTCAGTATCGCCATTGTATTTTTCAAAATCAATTTGAAAAAAAATACTGAATGAATAATGTAATATATTATGTATGTAGATGATTCCTGAGTACTTCGATATTTCTCGATATCTCTTTAAATTTCAGGATATTACTACTTTTTTACCTTCTTTTTATATATAGCTTTGATGCTAAATAAAGATAATTATTATGATTACTATTATTACTCGATATTTCGACAATTGAAAGATATTACGAATCTCCGAGTTCTGAAGATTATACGTATTTTTCTTTATTTCATTCTGCGATCTCTTATGGCATTTTACTCTGGCTACAAGTGCCATAGCAGTTTTCAGATGTCAGAAGAGAGCTATACGAATATTGGCAAACATAGGTTATAGAGATCACTGCCATCAATATTTCATCAAGTTTGGTATCATGCCGATACCTACCTTATACATATACACAGTTTTGTTACAAATACATCAAAACGTGAACAAATACGACAAACATTCTGACATTCGCTGTCAGCTGCAGGAATTCTCTAAATATCAAAATTTACAACATTCTCCATAGCTCTGTCAAAGTATGGAAATTCAAAAAATTTAAATCTATTATAAAGCAGTTTCTACTTAGACATTGTTTTTATAATATTGACAGCTATATGGAATCAGCAAGTTCATTGAAGTTTCCATCAGTAATTTAAAATTTGTATTGTATTTTTATCGTATTGTACTGTATTGTATATTAACCAATATTTTATTCAGTTTTAAATGTGTTATATTTGAAGAGCCTTTGGTGAAACTGTATAATTGTTGTCCAGTAATTGTTTCCAGTATTTATTATATGTATAATGTTCCATTTTTTATATAAGAATTACTACTTGTTTGTGTATATTTTACCTTATCTATTTTTTTAGTTGATCTCTCGGTTAATCTTAAGCAGTATTGTAATTATGACTTGCCATAAATGTATTTACATAACATGGTCAAATAAACTACTATACTCTCTACTCTACTCTACTCTACTCTACTCTACTCTACTCTACTCTACTCTACTCTATTACTTGATGTTTCTCGATATTTCTCGATATTTCTCGATATTTCTCGATATTTCTCGATATTTCTCGATATTTCTCGATATTTCTCGATATTTCTCGATATTTCTCGATATTTCTCGATATTTCTCGATATTTCTCGATATTTCTCGATATTTCTCGATATTTCTCGATATTTCTCGATATTTCTCGATATTTCTCGATATTTCTCGATATTTCTCGATATTTCTCGTAGGTTCTCAATATTAATATCGTCACTCGATATATCAATACATTTTTTGATATACCCAGTCGATTAGTTTTCCTAGTCTTACCTATTAGCATTCGTTAGATTAACTTGTGTAAAAGTGAGTGTAGGTACATGATAAACAAAATCGTTTTAATAATTCACATTCCATGAGAAATTTCGGCCCTATGCACTACACCGAATAACACAGCCGAGTATAATTATTGCAGAATTGTCATCGAAACAACATACAACGATCCACTCCCAGAGTGAAATTACCTGTTCGATGTCAAATAGTAATTGATCGGATGATGAGAAATGTCTTGAACAAACACGGACCCCGGAGGATTCCGTTCCATCCGTAGTATTTATATTGATTATCGAGAACACAAATACGAAGACTGACTTTTTGGTCCTCCGGCAAGACTTCCCCTTCGTAAGTTACTGGTATTCGTTTAATAATCTTCCTTTCGTAAAGTCAAGGAAAAATTATACGTAATAGGTTTTTGATAGTGAGAGCCGGCTATAAAATTGAATTGGAAATTTGTTATAAACAAAGTTATTCCTGATAGAATGACGACAGAATGAATTATCGAATAGGATATATTCTGAAAACTATTATATTTGGAAATATAATGGAAATAATCATTATATACGAGGACACCATCATGCACTCTCAGTCACTTCGTCTTATTACAAGAGATGAGAGATTTGAAATAAACATGATAGAATTCATCTCTGAATTCAATGTTCCAACATGCATGATGATCTTCACATAAATAACTTGCCAGTTATTCATTCAGGAATTCAATAAAATATCAACAATATTGTCAGACTCCAAATACATTAACTTTTATGTTCCGATATAGACATCGATATTAATCCAACTTTTTGATAATCCATAATATCAACACAGTTTATCTAAATGATATTGGAACAAAATGGATACAGCATTTCAAGTTGTGAAATGTTTATTCTTGGTAGTAAGTATTACTTGGAAGCCTATTCAGACTGATGAAATATGAATAATTTATCCGGTAGAAAAACACGCCAAAAACGTGTCTGCATCATTGAATCCACGAACAATGGGCATAAAAGAAGGCATACGGAGCAAAAGGAAACTAGCAGTCATTTGGCCACATTTACATCATCCGAGTTAGCTGGCAGTTTCGCTTCTTTTTTGTGTCCGTCCCGTCGTCTTATATTCTGACTTTCGCAAAGGTAGCTTTTACGTATTGAAATGAGTCGCGTAAAAATGAGGGTGATTTATCAACGTAATAGCTCTTTGTCAGCGCAACTTGGACTCATTTTACATATCTTAATGACGAATCGAAAGACTTCCGGAATCCGGCTATTAAAATCCACAAACGGCTGACTATGAAGAGCATTTTTATTTTTTCCATGATTGATGGTTTGCCCAGTAGGAGTATTTATCTCAAAGTGAAATCCAATCTGCGAATGGGGACGGATATATGTTAGGAGAGTTGAAGCCATAAAACCCACACTGAATAAAAAATGTACTTACTATTTGTGGTGAATCTTGAATATCCATCAGTAACGTATATTTCTTTCGGGAGTACTAGCATTAGAGCTTATTTTCTATTGATTTATCCAAACTCGACGGTTTTTGAGATATTGCAGAAAACATCGAGGAATTTATCCCACCTAAATTAGTTCAAATATATTTTTATACGACTGTCTCAGAACAACAGTTTCCTCAAATTCGATTATCGAAAGTAAAAAACTCGACTTTCACAATATCTCAAAAACCGTTAACTTTTGTATAGAAACATACTATAATAAGTACCTATGATGATATCTATATTGAAGTTCAGTATTTTATATTCGAAATCTAGTTTAATATACCTTGGATAGAATGAGAAAATCGATAACTTCTTGCTTTATATTCCAGATAATATTTCACGTTAACTTTATTACCCCTATTTCTTGATAAATCGCTCTAGAATTTGAAAGTCTTCCATACTTTAGAATTCGAATAGCTTTTTAAGTTCACTAGAATAATAAAAGTGGGTAATTAAGTTTTCAGTGATCAGTAGTTGAAAAACTTTCCTATTAGGTGAAACGAATCTCATAAAAATTAGTCCAATGAATAATATTCAACGATGACGGCTTCTGATTGGCAGGCTCAATCACTTCAAGAGAAGAAATGGAGGTGCAAGAACTGAAAGATAATGAAAACGATGTATCAACTGATTTCAGTGTCATATTGGTTGATGCATTTTCATTCGTGGTGTACCTAGTTACCGATTTTAATTCAGATCGAAATAATTTTCTTCCATTTTATTTCGTCTTCCTATTTCTTGGTGCAAGGAAAATCTCAGTCCACCTGAATTTAATCGGATGATTTCTTTAAAGAGTTCTTGCATGCGGTTGAAGAAGCGGAAAAGATTACAATGTATCAGAAGATTCCCATATCCTTTCTGGAAAATTACGACCGTATTCGCTGTTCCGAGCTTCCGAGAGCTCTCTGAAAATTTAAGCCAAGTTTAAACTTAAGCGTTATGCACCGCAACACGATGAACCACGAGTAGCCAAGCATGAAAAAAACCTGGCAACGTTGTATTGTTTAGACGTTTTCAGATATATTACGTGCCAAAGTCATTTGTTAAATATTCGAGAATTCACCTACCCGGTGACTGAATACGTCAAGTAAGGACGAATATGGATTGAAAGTGCACAAATACAGTAGAATCTGTTTTATTCAGATAAATAAACGCAATACAATCTTATTTTTCAGTCATATCAAAAAAGATGACATTAAACATCAATCAAACAATTTTCAATATACTGAATGAAAAGTATAACGTGCAACTCGCAGTAACATTCTGGAACATCATTGATTGTCCGGAATTTCAAATTCATACTTTCGAATTTTCGATTTTATTTATTCATAGCAAAATGAGTGAGTATAAGTGAGAGTTCAAAACTTCAAAACTCAAATCATCGGAGAAACCAATAGGGCTTCTGGTGAGAAGAAGAAAAATACCTGTGCAGATCACAAATGATTTCAATGGTACTTCATCTACTGCTATATTTCACGCAGTATGACTTCTTTGAAGAACTGGAGAATAGAAGACAACAGCTCAGGAACACCTTTTTGGATGAAAAGAGGGAAGTTCACCCCTTCCAAAAATAAAGAGGGATGATACTGACGAACTCTTAATGGCAATGATTAATAAAAATACAATGGTGGGTTTTCAAAACAAATTTGATAATGATGAAGATTATAACACTACCATCTACTATGTGCCTAGAGATCCTGATGAAGAAAATGAAGTTGAAATGTTGAAATAGGTACATAGTTGAAATGAAAGACAGGTAAATCACATGGAAAAAGAGTTTTTTCAGAAACAGAACATTTTCGAACAGAGTATTCATATTAAATAGAGTGCGAATAGATATAAGTGATGGTTATTATTATGATACAGTTGATTATTGAAAAAAATACATTATATTATCACATCCTGTTTTGTCATATATATTTTATATATATGATTTCATTGATTCTCGGTTTGAAAACTAACGTAGTTGCAGGTAATTTCATATTTTCATAGATTTGGTGAATTTCTTCATCTTCCATAATTGGTTTTTCGTACTTCCGGGCCTAAAGTGACAACTTCACTCCCTTGTGACAGGTACTTAAGTGTCACATTTAATCCCTCCGGGATTAAATATTAACGAAACTCCCGGAACGATTAAATCACAAACAAACGAATTTAAGGGATATTTTATTGAAAAATATAATTAATTAGAATGGTAATTAACGTTAATATTCAAATTAATATTGTGACAGTTCGTCATATTGACCAGTCTCAGAGAGTTGAGGCACAAACCGCTTTTGATTTATCATCGAAGTAGACTAACAGCGCATTTTCAGTAGGTTGTCTCACATTTTTTAAGCGGCACCACTTTTTAAAAGCATCGTACTGCTGCTCGTATAGTTTTCTAGATTTCGGTGGTAACAATTCTTCACCTACTTCGGCTGCTCTTTTATCAATATCAGATACACCTTCTTCACTCATGATACCAATAATTATCAATAACAATGTTTCTTTACAATGACACTAGTAATGACAATGTTTCTAAATTATAACTGTCACAACGCAATGTTACTATGGTAACTTATTTTAAAGACAGTTTATTAAATGAGTTGAAGAGAGAAAAAACTGATTGAAATTATTGAAATAATTAATAAAATTATACCGGAAGTACGAAAAGTATCGTATATACCTTGCGACTGAAGTACATTTAATCCTTCAGGTAAATTATGGCCTTACCTTCAGGATTAAATGTACTACTTCAGTCCCGCGGTATATAATGTACTATTTTTCACTAGAAATCAGAAAAATGAGGTTATGATGCTACATAGTCTACATGGCTTAAAATATAAAGCCGCCGATTGTGGCCGCTTAGAATTGAGCAAGCTTAAATGCTTTTGTGGATACGGTGCATACAAATTGGTAACGTTAAGCGAGCTTAAGCCAACAAAACCAAACTTACGGCCGTATTCGTCGTATACTTTTAAGCTAAGCTTAACTTCAGCTCGGTTTGAAAGCATACAATTTCCGTATTGTTAAGCGATTTCAAACCCTAAGCTAAGCTCAGAAGTATACGGCGAATACGACCGTTAGTATTCGATCTATTAATTTTTTTTTGAAATTCATAATAGTATATATTTCAAATGTAGTTGCGATGTTCGAATTACTAGCACTCAATTGAACTCGTAGTATACTGATTTCAACTATGGAGGAATATTATATACAGGGTATGTCATTATTATTTCCGATGCATTTCATGTGAGTTTGATGTGTAGACAAAATCCGAAAAATGTCTCCCATTCTCGAAACATTGCAGGCAGAAGGCGATGATTCCGAAAAAGCAACTCCTATTTTTCATCCGTATATGAGCATTACCTCCGACGAGATCATCCCAAGGAATGTATATATTTCTGTCTCAGGTGCAACATTCATCTTATGTTGAACCTTAAAAGTTTCGGCCGTAAATCTTTTGAGTCATAAAAATGTATTATTCCTCGGGGACAGAGAACCCCATATACTTCGCAGAGTATTATTTCACCTGTAGAGTTATGCGATCCACTATGTTTGTTGTCTCTCGGCTTCTCGAAATCCTGAAAGATTAGATATTCCTTCTCTTTCCCTCTCCGAAATTTACACGAAATGATTTTCCCTTGATAGATCAACAAGTCAGAAGTGGAGAATAGCAGCAGTTCTTCACCTTCATCTTTGGATTCATTGGATGATAATGGATTGGTATGAAGTGTAAAGAGGTGTGAGCCTAGGTTATATCCTTGTGGTACACCTTTTTTAGCAAGGTATTCTCCTGATATATTAACAACAATAAAGTAACATTTTTCTACAACCGACTCAAAAGTAGTCCATTTTCGTTATGAAATTAGCTCTGGAAGTTGACGTATCTCTTATACTCACACAACAAAATTATTAATATACATGATGCTAGGAAACACTTTTAGTGCATATAGGAGATAAATTTGATTGATCAAATCCTAGGATTTAGAAATGAGGTACCTTACACTATAGCATTGTGCTATGTTATATGATCAGATATCAACTAAACTACGCAACACTAATTACGTCGCACCCCGAAATTTTGACCCTGTTTAAATTCGAATATATTTTTTCTTCTTTGAACAATTTGAATCCTGTTCACACTGTTCGCTAGCTCAGTCCTTCAGCTATAATTTCGTACTTCTTCGATACATGCGGTTATTTCCATATAGAATTGCTACAGGATGTTTTTTGGAACTGTGCAAAATTTCGAAATTTTCAAAAGGATCCCAAATGAACAAAAACGTTTTTTTTTTTCAACTTTAACAGCAGAGGCATGAAGATTATCTCATTACCTTTGGCCATTTCCAAAATTGTCGTCTTATCACTTTTCTTTACAGAGTGATCTCAAAAAATCAATTTTTTAGTTTTGCAGTCATAACATTTTCCTCTTCAACCGATTTTCAAAATTTCAGGCTCATTTTAGTCATTTTGAAGCTGAAACCTTATATGGGAAGATTTAAAGATCAGAATTAACTCAAGATGAACATTCAGAATCGAGGGTTTGCTCAAAGGTGACCCAAATCTGAAACACTCTGTAAATCCCGACTGGGAGGAGAATTAAATGAAAATCAAATTGTTTTCGGTATGATCTTTCATTCTGGACACATCCAGATCTTTTTTTTTTCAGTAGTCAAAAATTGTGCGTGAGAAAACCGAAATGAAACGCCATGTTGTAGAAAAAAAATCAGCCCAAAAAAAATGCATGGTCCGTAACCAACGTAACAAAAATCATAATCGGGTCAATTCTGTTCGAATCTTGTTATGATAACCATATTGTTACGTTTATATAATTCGATATAATTACTCTAATATTCACTTTTTAGCCGAGAAGAAGACATGAAATAGCAAGATTTTATGGAAATTAACAAATTATATACTTCAAAGTCGATTTTTAAAACGATAATTCATCAAATCTCTGTTGTGATAGCAATATCTTCTCTGTAACCATATTGCTATTTAAAAACAGAATAGACCCGAATGAGTGACTGACAAGACAGGTTGAAAATTACGTTCTCGTGAAAATAAAGACTAGGACAGAAAAAACTATTTGTAGGTCTTTCTTTTCTGAAGATATTTCATAAAAAAATTCAGAATAAAAAAAATTCTGAATACAACAAAATTTCAGGGTACTCACCCCCTATACAAAGTCTTCCATCATGTTTTGGATTTTTTTCAAAAAATGTAATTTTTTAGACCCCCAAAAAAAATTTATACGTACGCCTATGAAACAAATTTTTTATCTCTTTGATCAACTTTTTCCGCTGAACACAGCTATGGGTACCGCTTGTCTCGATTCTGAAAAATAACTTTTTTTCGCCCTGTACATCAAACTATGATACTTGGAGAACTCGAGTTTGGGCGATTCTTAGTAGTTTTGTACGAAACTCACGAAAATTATATGTAAAAATATCACAAAAATCTCCTTCCCCTTCATTCGTACCCAAAGTACCCCAAGGGGGCAAGGGGGCAAGGGGGCAAGGGGGCAAGGGGGCAAGGGGGCAAGGGGGCAAGGGGGCAAGGGGGCAAGGGGGCAAGGGGGGCGAAATAATTATATTTTTTTTTATTTACGATCCCGATGTGGGGGTCAGGTGAAATATGTTTATCGATATATCTAACCGTTTGACCAGCAAAAATTTTCCACCCCAAAAAAAAATTTGGGAGGGAGGGGGTCAAAAATTTTTTTACAGTCTTTTTGGTGGTGATATTTTATTTTCGATCAAACAATGTGTTGGATATTTTTCTTTTTTAATCAGGATTTCGAGGGGGAATTAGATTTGGGTCATCTTTGCAGAAACCCTTGATCTTTAATATTTATTTTTAGTCAATTCTAATCTTCATGTCTGTTCACCTAACGTTTCAGCTTCAAAATGATCCTGAGATTTTGAAAATCGGTTGAAGAGGAAAAAAGTTATGACTGCAAAACCAAAAAATTGATTTTTTGAGATCACTCTGTAAAGAAAAGTGATAAGAAGACAATTCTGGAAATGGCCAAAGGTAATGAGATAATCTTCATTTCTCTGCTGTTAAAGTTGAAAAAAAAACTGTTTTTCTTCATTTGGATTCCTTTTAAATACTTCGAAATTTTGCACAGTTCCAAAAAACATCCTGTAGCAATTTTATGGAAATAACCGCATATATTGAAGAAGTACGATATTATAGCTGAAATACTGGGCTAGCGAACAGTACAAACAGAATTCAAATTGTTCAAAGAAGAAAAAAGTTATTCAAATTTAAACAGGGGCAAAATTTCGGGGTGCGACGTAATTAGTGTTGCGTTTATTTCGATTCCTGAAAGAAAAGCATGTTCCATTACTTCCATTCACATCAAAAGTGTATCTGTTTGACTCGCAAATTTTTCGTGGTAGACTTCGTTATCACGAACGCAAAATTCGCTTGATGTCAAACAAAGTGTCACTTTGAACCTCATATAAAAATGTACCTACTATTTTTATTTTTATTCTGTACTTATTACATGTGTATAAATTTCGCAGAAATATATGTCGTACCTTGAGAATTAATATGCCAAACAGCTGATACTGGCGGAAACATAAGAAAGGCTGTAACACGATTGGGGCAAATTCCAAAATTATCCGTGAATAAATCTTCAGGGGATCGGGAGAGCGTTTTAACTTCCAGAACACAAGGTGCCCCATTATTCTTTCCAGTTGGGTAAATAAAACTCAAAGCAAGTCGAGTCCGGGCCCTTTTAACTTCATGATTTAAAACGATTCCAGTCAAGTGCAGCAATAGGATGATATCGCCGGAAGCAGCGTCATCCCGAATTCTCCAGGAGATGTCTGGTTGGTATATTCACCTGGATTAGTCTCTGATGTTGTACATGGACGGAGATCAGCAGAAAATGGAAATGAAATCGATATTTCTGCTTCCTCTCATGTTACCAATTTATTTCACAGATGAACAGTATCTGGATGTTTCGAGCCGATACAGGCTCATCTTCAGTTATTTATGTATCGTAAATTCACTTGTCTGAAATATTGGATATATCATGTGAACCGACATGTTGATATTCTTTGTGACTCATTGGATATACCAAACAATTTTTGCTTGGGGACATTGGAAATAGAGGAGGTTACGAATTTGGTTGAATGGGAGAAAATTTGCGCATTGTAATGACCTTTCAGGTGGCTCTTGTAGAAATTGCTTATATTTTCTTTCGTTTTCGAGATATTTGAAAGAATCTGATTTCGCAATTTTGGTTTTCATTCATTCCTGTAGTTGTTTCAGTAGTTATCCAAAAATAATGTGTACTTTCTCATTGCAACGTTTTGAGCTACATAAAATGTCGTTGACGGATTTCAAGTCCAACTTTTCGTATTCAAGAAGCTTCCACCCAATTGGAATAGGTACACAAATGAGAAAATGTCGTTGCATTTTCTTGAATTTTCCACCAGAGGTAAAAATAAATTTGTCTATAACTTGTGCCATTCAATGCTCTTTGTGAGAATGTAATACATTCAACACCAATTGGGACACCTTGTATATTAGTATAAAATCTCCTTACTATACATGAGAATGACAGCCGCTCAAAAAGTTGTGAACAGAATGAAATTATATTGCACCTTGCACCGCAAGCTTTTTGTTCCGGTGTCTTCAGCTCTAGAAATAATGTCATATGTAAACGTGAAAGGCTGAATGTGGACGGAAATGAATTTTCGCAACACCATTTCGTCCTTTTTTGCTTCTGCATTCTCCCTCATACGCAGGAAAACGATCTCGTTACTCTGATGATGGTTTTGTGTTTGGATCTCTAGAAGAATACAAATGACGAAGGTCGGATGGGATGAGGTTGACTTCATTTCGCTAGTGTCTCAGCTATGATTTTAATGAACGTTACAGCATAATTCTGTCATAAGACCCTCACACGTTGATGAAATTCCCAACTTGACGCTATCATATAATGTCTTTGTTACAAGTCACCCATAGATACACTGAAGGTTAAGTTCAAAATAAGCCAACTATTCAGTAGGTATAGCATAATCAGGGTGCTGCATGAAAATATTTCCACAGTATCACCAACGAGAAGATTCTTTGGTATCACAGATATTTGCAAGGAGCATGGACGTATAAACACAGATGGACTCAGTTGTTTACGTTATAATGTGAAGCCGAGAAATTCAGTGACATGGTCACATTCTGTACACCTGCCATTGAATTAGATGTTGTCACGTCTTGTCATTGATAAATCCTAATTTTAGTCTAAGATCATATTCTGTTCATTTGGGATATTTTAATTATCCAATCCTATCGTAATAAATTCAGAAAGTTCCTGAAACAAATGGGATCAACTCAATAAAATGAAAATTGCTCGTAATCGAGGTGGTATTACGTGGTATTACTCCTGCGGAAGTAGCAGAGCCAACAGAGGTTATGTACAACTGGCAACATTGCTTCAAATCAGTCTCGTTTGACGTTCGCTTGGAGCAAGTCTTTGTTTACCAAACTTCGTTTGAGTGATTAATAGTGTTTTTTCGAGTTATTTTGTGAAATACTTTGAACATAGACAGTAAAAATGGTGAAGCAGTGCTGGTTATGCAGGAAAACTAAGTTTTTACACCCAGATCTGACATTTCATTCGTAAATACTATATGTTTACATTATCGAATCTGAGTAACATAGGCGTAACAATGGGTTTATTTATCATTTCATGATCATAATAGTATTCCAATGATATTGTTAGTTATATAGCAGGTTTCATATCAAGGAGTTTGAATTCTATTGTCACTTGCTCCAGATGTAAAAAGTTATTGACGGATGAAAATGAGGAAACTTTTTCCAAGCTACAGAAAAGGAAAGAGTATGAAAACCTTACAAAAGCATCTAAATTAGTCATTGGAATTCGTAAAGAGGCTGAGAAATATTTTAGATTTTTTAATGAAACAACGAATATTTATAATAAAAGAGTTAATAACCTTATGAATATTTTGGTGAGTAAAACATTACAAAATATTCCGAAGGAATTATATCAACATTTTGGTGACCACTTTCTATGATGGAGATAATATTGATGGCCACCCTGTACAATTTTTGAAACTAATCCTTCATAAATATTTCAAAATAAAAATACACCACGAAACGATGAATAAATTAGATTCATCAACTGTCAGATTACGGAGTGTTTTACGAGGACTATTCTGTTCAGAAATCAATAGTCACATTGAGGAACTGTTTCAGAAATCGCAATTCTATGTCAGTCACTGTATCTACAAAATTAATAAAGTAACCTTAATATAAAACTTTGTTTTATTACATCATATTATCTTTCTACATTAACTTTGAGTTACCTATAAAGAACAATAAAATTATCACAGAGGGGTTTAATATCATGTTATTTATTCAACTTAGGATACTTCTGCCGTCAGATGTTCGATAGATTATAAGGGTTGTCAAAATAACTGATATTATTTATTTTTATTCATTCTATATACCTATAGCTACTAATTCAATAATTAGCTCATATTTGAATGTGTATTTAGTTTTGAATCGTCCATTGAATTTTATTGACAACGAAATAAAACTTCTCGATACGTTAATCACGTACGCCACTGTAGCGGAGGGAACAATCACAGTCTATCGTTTCCAACTCTCTTCCCTTCAACCCGACTGCCTACGAACTCTAAGCCTTCAAAACAATGTGCGATGAAGGTATAGGCGTGCTGTGTCCATCTGTGTTTATACGTCCATGGCAAGGAGTCAAGGACGCACTAACTCGTACGCGCTTGCGCACTACGTACTTCTATGGTTCTGTATTCTTGGTTGCGTGATTACTGGCGCTATCAGGCGTATGGTGTCAAGTTTGTTTATGTACCCTGGTGTCAATATCAATAAAATTTGTCCAAACTAAACTAACTCAATCGAACAGTAATTCACATAATGAAGAATTGTCGGAGAAGTATTCAAATATCATCTTGACTATGGAAATAAACAGTACTTGATATTGAATCAAAACCACCTGAAATTCTAGAGACCGCACAAGTTACATTTTTGACAAGACCTCCCGCGAAATGAAAGTATTCAGAGTCGTAGGAAAACTAGCGTACAAAACTCGTTGGAAAGTGCATTTCCTTCACTCGTTACGTTTCCGCACTCACCGCTACGTGGCTCGTGGTAAACGACTACTCTTGTGAAATATGTCACTTTCCACACTTGTTGTGTAATATACTATAAAGCTACATTTCATAGTATAAATGATCGAAAATGTATGACGCAATATCATTATTAGTGATATATTTGACTTCAATTCGTCGTGAAATGAATTGGTATTGTTTATTCACTCAGATCTTAATTGTGCCACTTCAGCCGTCAAAGAGCCCGTAATGAAGCTCACAATGAAAACTTTGCACAGACTTTGACCTCAAACATTAATCAAACTTGTCTCCGAGACTTTTAACGAATTCGCATTCGATAGCAAAATTCTCGGATTCAACCCGAACGCTACTGCATTGCATTTTATTCCATTGTTTCCGCACCCCTAATATTCCATAATGATCCCTGTTTGCGGTACTACTAATGATGAGAATTGTATAAAAAGAGATTTATTGTCTGGGCATTATAACAGAGACTGAATTTCTGTTTAGTTTCCTCAAAATACTTTTCAATACAAAAGATGATTCGAATATTGATGACATCTTAAAAAATATCGTTTATATGAAACACTGATTTTTATAGCAATCAAATTTTAAATTTAGTCTGAATGTTTGGTTTTATTGAAAGTTTTTCCATATAGTATATAATTTCAAAATACGTATGTATATCATTTCAAAATAAGTTTGATTCGAACTTACTGCAGTCCTAAAATAAATCTTTTTTTGAGAGGAACGCCCTGTATTATATGAATTCTGAAAAGTAGATTTGATTTAAGTTTAGTTTTCCATACCTATACTTCAACATCAAACTGTAGGTATCTTACTAACCGATAGTTGTCAGTTCCTGTATATTCGAACTGCTTCTACAGGGTTCATCATTTGATGATAGAAAAAAACTTCAGATGCAAAAAATGTAGGGTTTGCTCTGAATCTCCAGAAAGTTATACCAGACGAAACAAAAGGATATCGCTGATATTAAAAACTGAGTACCAACTTCAATTTTTTTCAATAGAACACCCTATAGATTTTTCGAAAATATTGAAGATCTTTTTCTCCTGATTTCGAAAATATATAGGTTATTGATAAATGATTCAGTTGTTTTCGAGATATTCGAGGATGGACATTATGCATTGTTATAATTTGATTTTTCCAAATCGCAATTGACATGAAGAGGCAAGACAAAATCTTTGATTGTCCCAAAAATATATAGGGTGTTCCATTGAAAATAACGAAATTGGTACCCATTTCTTATATCAGCGATATTCATTTGTTTCATCTGGTATAACTTTCGGAGGTTTAGAAATAACCCAACAAATATCAAATTCGGTCCTCCTAACCGATATCAGCTCTGAATTTTGGAACGAATGTCGCACTAAGGATCAATGCAAAATTTAAACAGGCGCGTTTCATCAAATTTCCCTTGAGACGTATAAAGCTCCCAATATAGATTTCGCTCCATCACATATTTAGTGGATTTTTGTGCACTCCAATGCTATGATTGAAATAACTCGAACTTTGAGAAAACGAATTTTCAGTGTCAGCTAATAGTATATTATTATGATATAAGTTTTATAAGACGCTATTTTGTCGCACGCGTTGTTTGGAGTACGACGAGCGAAGCAAGGAGCGCTCCAAGTGAACAAGTGCGACAAAGTGTCTTATAAAACGTGTGTCATATGCAATTTTTTCTATTTTGAAGAAAAAAAAAATTTAATATCGATAAATAACGGAAACATTTTCGATTGGTAACAATGATGACATTGAAATAATCAAAATCTGACGCACAAGCGTAAAGCCCAGTTTATAGTTGAGCGATTTTGATTATTGCAATACCAACGGTGAAAAATTCAATGTTGTTAGTGTTTTTACTGGTCAATTTAAATCAAGTAACACTCTGAATTGAAATTTTCCAATTAAAACATTGAGTTTTTCACTGCTTATATCACCAAATCCAAAATCGCTCAGAAGTAAGCTGGGCTTAAAACTCTTCTGACTTTCATTTGACAGTTCGATTGTACCAACCTCTGAATAATAAAAAATGCGTATCGAAATGTTAGAGGCTATTTCGACACGCATTTGCGTTGCACAATTACTTCATTTTACAACCAAAATAGAAAAACGATTTTTTGTTGAAAAAAACTATGTCCTACGAAATATTTATGTGGAAATAACTCAATTAAGGTCAAACCAGTAATTTTCCTCCCATTATATTATACAGGGTTCCTTATTGAAAATTGTATAAAACACGATGATTATGCCGCCTCCAACACTACGCAGACGCTGGAAAGGCACCAGTGACCAATCGATGGTCAATCCGTAATTATGGGCAACAATCTCTTCCTAATAACTCTTCAACTCCAAGCCTGACCCTGTATAATCGGATGGGTGGCTGGAATTGAAACCATTGGCTTGGAATGAAGTGGAGCCGTGTTCAAATCGATGGCAGCTAGGGTAGGTATACGATTATACGGCCCCCCAAAGTTTGACATTATCATCGAGTCTAGTGTTTGGGGAACCCTCGAATCCTCCTCTCGAAGATTGAATCAATTAGCGAATCATTATCGAGTTCGAATGCGAGTTTGGAAACTGTTTCTGCGTCAAAGAAACGCCTGTGACGCACGCGTTGAGGTTGAACAGCCCTCTTTTATGCGAATCCGTTTCCAAATGAAAATTTTTTGTTTTAGAGTTTCAAAGCGGATATACTATATTTCACTCAGTAGTGAAATCTTTTCTTCCCTGAATGTCCAATCGTTAACCGTAATTCAAGTTTCATCATTTATTTATCAAATATCCAAAAGTGCAGAAATCCAAAGAAGTCAATTTTGGAGAACGTCCAGGTTGCAATAAATTCCTGGCTAATGTGGTTGATGTAGTAAGCAAGGTGGCTTCCATTTGCTGATATAGCCAAAGTTTACAGATTCTCTAAACTTTGATATGGCCCTCAATCATCTATAGTTGATTGATGCATGTTTCCAACTAAATTCGCCGGTTTTGAGATCTTGTGAATTCCTTTAATAGGTATATACCTATAGACCAGTGCTGAAGAATCACATCATCGTTGTATGAAAATCTTGGAAGGTATGGTTTTGTTAAATACAGTTGATCATTACCATAGCAGACACGGTGACTGGAAGTCTACCAATATCGCTGAAGGATATATAGACAATTCACTCTCAAAATCAAAATTGCCAAGACCATTCAAAAATTCACATCAAAATATCTGCTTTTTAGAAAAAGTCGATAGCCTTTTTGAACGTTAAAATCTCTTTATTCTGATGGTATAAGAAAAAATATACATGACCATGATAAATTTTCTCAGAAAATGCAAAAAAACGAAAACGAAATTATACAGGTAGTGAGGCCCAGATTCTTCTAGCCTCTTCCCCATTTATCTATGAAATAACTTTCCCGACCTCAGATTGCCCGTAAATTATGAAGCAGAACATACAAAAAAGTCACGATTTCTGTTCCTTTTCCCATTCCTATTTTAAAACATGATAACGTGAAACGAAAAAGAAACGTCTATTGATTGAAACTCACTCTTTCGATTCTGTTTCTGAAGTGCATTCAACTCCATGAAATAAGAATGACTTCAGTCACGCAAATATTATATACAAGACGCAGGTTTAAACATCAATAATTACACCGGAGTTAATTGTGAGGATGAATTAATTCTGAATCTGAACTTCTTTGACTTCATCGATTTTGGATTAACAGACCTTTGAAGAGTATAATAAACTAGAGAACGTTTCCCTAATGATTTTTCAGATACGCATCTGGAAGAAACACTAAAACAAATCAGTATTGAAAGACTTAGGTAAGTAGCGACATCTTTCATGACAGACATTCAGGGTATTTATTTGCTATAGATATATATATCATCTAAGTGTCCAGTTATTTCGATAAAGGGCCAAATGTTTCAAATGGTCTCTGAAAAGGCAATGTCGTTCTACCTTAATAGTAATAATTCGATATCATCCCGTACATCACTCAGAAATGAGTTGATTCAGTAACTTAACACAGTCTTCATCCCAAGTGGGCACTCTCTAGACTGGATGTCTTGTTCATTGTAGCTGACTGCATTCCTTCCATACCATCTCCTTCAGCTAAGCTGACATGAAGAGGGTTATTCCGATGAGTATACACAAACTGCTTAGCTAAAATGCAGCCATCAGTATCCGAAACCCTTAATGAAGGGTACTTACTATTTGAAACTATTCTAGACAAGATTGGTATGTCCTAATATTCAGGTTTGAGGATCTTATTGAGCAGTAATCAACAGCGTTGTACTAGATCTTGTACTTTTCAACCTTGGCTAGAACGCTAGTACGCCCGTTACAAAATTAGTAAGTTTTCATGTTTTCTGACTTCAGACAAAAAATCTCACAACATAGGTAACTGATATGAACCAAGAAACACAAAAAGTGCGATACCTTTGTCTTATAAATACGTTTGTGCTTATTTTGTTTCATGTTATGTAGTTCATACGTTAATACTTACTTTTTATCGTCGCAATACTCGCAATCGTCGTATATTCGCAATGACAGTTCACATTGTGCAGAAAAGGACATTATAAAATTATAATTTTTTCAAATAAAACTTCTTTTGTTTATACCTCTCACCATGCGATCTATTCTTCAGTGAAAATTTTTTTTACACTCTCAGTAATCCGAATTATGTAATGATATCGTGAACATATCTTTACTTTTCCAGATAATACATGCTAAAGTTCAAAATTTCACCTTCTTTTAATGATATCTGTCTTTCTTTTTGACATGTATTGAAGAGAAAAAACACATATCACTAAGTGGTTTTGCTACACCTACAAGTGCCATGACATCTACAGTAGTGTCTAGATGGTTAAATCGTGGATAAATCAGAGGAAAATCATGAAAGAATGCCATATTCAAGACGTTTTTCTTAGACAAAAAGCATAGTAAATGCGTGTTACATTATATACAGTGATCTAGAAAGATAGAATACTTGCCGAAAACTTGCCAGACAAAGAAGGTGAAATTTTCAACTTTGACACGGATTATCTCGAAAAGTAGGGATTTGTTTACGATTTAATCATTGAATTGAAGCCTGAGATCAAAATCCATATTTATTGAAAAATAGATTGCATGATAAGTGCAAAATTACCTACTTATTCAACCTTATATCTGAATCAGATACTAGGGTCCTGAATGTATTGAAATTCGAAAATTCTGATCTAGTACTTTTTTCGAAAAATAGTACATTTTTCGGTGGAGTTTTAGTAATTTTTGGGATGCAGGGCTGGCAACGCTGGTAATCACTCACACTGGAAACTCTCGTCAGTAAGAGAAAATTCAACAGCAAATGCGTATTTATTTTCCACGTTTAACAGATTTTTGAATTTAGACTGAAGCGACAGTATGCCTCATGACGTTCTTTTGTAACGGTTAATCGTGCAGTTGTCATGTTCATGAAACAGTTTTTCAAAAAATGGAAGTTACTCCAGGACAAAAACAGTTTTCGGAAGGAATACAGCGAATAATGGAATCCAATATATTCTTCTCTCCCCCATCATGATCCTTTATGGATTAGTCTGTAACGCTCTCGTAACTTTGTATGAATGGGAGAACACAATCATACGCTATTTCAGGAAGAATCCTCACAATGCCAACTGCAAGTATTGAAGCTCGATCGCCATCCGATTGGTAATGTGAGTTACGTAACTACAATGTTCATCACAATATACCACGGCAACGAATGCGGTTGAGCTCGAGTTAATGTGATTGCTGAAGTCAGGTCAAGTCGGGAAATCACTAGGAAAGAGTTTAATCTGAAATCTACTGGCTTCAGTGGTTAGAATTGAGGTAAAAAGTGCATAGGGTGAACTTTGCCTTGTTGATCTTAGTTCTTTATCTATTCCAGGAGATGTTGAATTTATTATCTCAAAGGTAATGTTTCAAATACTGTTGATTGCATTACTTGCATCACTCTCATTGTCAACAGTTGTCATTGTTTCATGCAGATAATTCCAGCATTACGCTTTTCTGCACGCTTTTCTGTCTCTTGGTTCTGAAAGAGTGATGATTGCGTAATAGTAGCGTGTACAAAACAAGAAATAATGAATAATATCACTCGAGAAATCCATTTTTAATCTTTACGAGATACACATTATTGTTTCAGATTATCAAAATGAGATAATAATTATTATTTTTCTATTTTGGTTGTATAATGAAGTCATTGTGCAACGCAAATGCGTGTCGAAATAGCCTCTATTTCGATACGCATTTTTTATTATTCGGAGATTGGTACAATCGAACTGTCAAATGAAAGTCAGGAAGAGTTAGGCCCAGTTTACTTCTGAGCGATTTGGATTTGGTGATATTAGCAGTGAAAAACTCAATGTTTTAATTGGGAAATTTCAATTCAGAGTTTCATTTGATTTAAATTGACCAATATAAACAATAACAACATTGAATTTTTCACCGCTGGGTATTGCTCAACTGTAAACTGGGCTTTACGCATTTGTGCATCAGATTTTAATTATTTCAATGTCATCATTGTTACCAATCGAAAATGTTTCTGTTATTAATCGATATTGAACCATTTTTTCGTCAAATTAATTCAAAATAGAAAAAAATGCATATGACACACGTTTTATAAGACACGTTGTCGCACTTGTTCACTTGGAGCACTCTTCAGTCGCTTCGCTCGTCGTACTCCAAACAACGCGTGCGACAAAATGGCGTCTTATGAAACTTGTATCATAATATACTATTTTTCCTCAGACGATACTATAAAATTCGAATGACTATACTATAGTACCTGATATTCCATTGAAAACAACATATTGAACGCAAGCACAACATCAGTAATAACTGTCTTCACAATTCAACCCCATAAAAATAAATAATGCCTACCACTATATCCACATGCGATTGAATAAATTGGAGCTTAAGTTCATTTTATTTTATTCGACTCATGATAATTTACGGATCCAACTCAATGAATGAGCTGAAGAATTAAATTTATTTTCAGTATCGTCGACTAGAAATTCACTATAATACAAATATCACATCATACTTGGTATTTTACACATTTTTCCATTTTGTAAGGATTAATTCGCATCCTCCATTCAACTAGGGAAAGGCCAACAAAAACCCGAGAGATGGCGTATTTAATGTCGCCTTCGGCTAATTTAGCAGTAATGACTCGAAATGAAAAACCAGTGTTGGCCTTTGAACAATTGCTCTGTGGCGTCACATGGTCATTAGAATAATTGAAGCGGAAGGCGAACATTCTGCATCTTTGCGGCCCTTCGCCCTTTGTTTGTGGTACATGAAACGTTTTGTTGTTGGCCCGGGAAAGGTCAATATCAACCCTTTGTGATGCTGCTGAATCGTTATTTTTAGTCGTTCCTTGAATGCACAACAATTGTTTCAAAAAAATTTGGATTTACACCGATTCGAAGAGGGCATTGAATTATTCTCTTACCTACAAGGAACTTCTATGAATGGTCAATATACAGGGTCACTCACGGTCGATGGTACCTTAGACGTTTACGGAGAACGGGACGTAGGATTATTCTGAAAATTTGGTTTATTGGGTAATCAGTTTTGTTCTATCGATCTAAAATACTTTCAGCGTTGCGGCGTTGCCGCTTCTATCAAAAAGTAGCAACAACTTTGTTATTTCAAATGGAACACCCTGTAATTTATCTCATTTTTAGATTCTTCCTGAAGAGCCGATTTCGTCGATCTATCATACTTGAGGTATAGCGCGAAAGATTACAGAGATATAGAGTGTGAAAAATCGAGATTTTTCAACTTTAGGAATTTTTTGTGTCGAAACTAATCATTTCTGCTCAAAACAGCTTGCATGTCCCTATCTCAACTTTCCATTTACTATCGATTGATATTTAATAGAAATAAATACGGGTGGTTCAAAATTTTGAGTTTTGCATCACCCTCTATTTGTTTCTATTAAATGTCAGTAGATAGTAAATGAAAAGTTGAGATAGGGACATTAAGCCGTTTTGAGCAAGAATGGATAGTTTCGGCACAAAAAATTCCTAAATTAGAAAGATCTCGATATTTCACACCCTATATCTCTGTAATATTTCGCGCTATACCCCAAGTATGATAGATCGACGAAATCAGCTCTTCAGGAAGAATCTAAAAATGAAATAAAATACAGGGTGTTCCAACGCTGAAAGTATTTTAGATCGATAGAACAAAACTGATTACCCAATAAACCAAATTTTCAGAATAATCCTACGTCCCGTTCTCCATAAACGTCTAAGGTACCATCGACCGTGAGTGACCCTGTATAGGTAATTGTTGGAAATTTTTTTTGAATTTGTGAATGTAGGCAATAGTAATAAGCATTCAATAATACTTTGTGGTTGAATAAGTTTCGTAAATTGGCTCTTACTATATAGGAATTATTAAACGATGATATTATTTGTCTATCTCAACATCGATATATTCGTTAATAAATAATTCCTTGATTTATTGTACCTTTACATTTTAAAATGAGGAACTGATACTTCAAACTATCAAAAGAGAGATATAGAGAAAATTAGTAGGTTTCTTAGCAGAAGGCAGAAGCATTTTTATATCACACAGTGCTGATTTTTCTACACCATTTGTTTCGATCCATATCTTTCACAAATACAAACTGAAACATTTGTCAAATATACCATTCTGAAGCATCCTTCAGCAACATTGGCTCTCAAGGCAACTTGAAAAGTTGAAAATTCTTTCTCGATGTTATAAGTAAGCGCCATAGTCGATGCTGAAAGAAAACCGCTTACCTGAAAGATCTCGAGATATGCGAGCCCAGAATGGGCTGAATAACCGATAAATGAGGTGGCGTACTAGAAATCTGCGTGCTCCTAAACGAATTTGTTTGTCGGGTGGAATTGGCAATTTGCGTCGAATGGCAGGAAATAATGCCACAACAGTCGCTGCTCGCCAGACGACGATAGTTCTGGAAGGAAATGAAGCCAATTTCCCTCTTCCTGCAAGGCATTCTGAAACTTTTCCGGCTGATATACACGAGCGACTGTTTGTTTTTGTTACCCAAAGTTATCGATTGGAGTTTTCTGTTCAGTTGAAAGTGAAGTGAATGTGTCACAACCCTTCCAGAAGACCTTCGCGATTTTATCAAGTTTGCACGGAACATCCCATTTTGAAAGGTGATCTTCCAAGTCACCCATCCCATTCCTAATCTAGATGACAGCAACTCGGCTTTCCTTCAATTTGCAAATTAACTCAAACCGAATTATACGTAAAGAGATTAAGCAGAGAACTGCAAAGATGTATAGTTCGTGCACTTGCAACTTGCATCCCCATTAAAGGGCTATTATCTTGACAGTTCTGGTTGCGAACCGATTTAATAGCGAAAACCATGCGAAAACAGACTACATATATTGAAAACTCAAACCATCATCCATATTATGATACCTACCACTAATTATCAACAGTTGCTTCTAGAAAAAAAACTGTTAAGCAACCTCAACATTCTACGACAAACAAATTGTTTATTTTATGATTCCACGTCGAGAATTGATTTAATGCACTTCGTTATGAGTTGTCTGTAATAGCTCAAATTTACACTCTGGGATATGCTTAAATAAACAAAACGT
This sequence comes from Chrysomela aeneicollis, assembly GCA_029955515.1. NCBI lineage: Eukaryota > Metazoa > Arthropoda > Insecta > Coleoptera > Chrysomelidae > Chrysomela > Chrysomela aeneicollis. The sequence goes on from JARUHQ010000003.1 coordinate 502,768, forward strand.
TATCGACCATTTTGCCAATACTGAACAGGAAAACTCAGATATCATAATATTACTGCTTGTTGTTTTTTTGTAAGACTATCAATTTCTGGATGTTATAGACTAGAGGATTGATTGGTATTATCATCATCATATTATCATCCTTCGAAAATGTATAACCGCGAACATGATTTAATAACTTGTATGTATTATTTCACTACTGCAATACTATTGTATTCCAAAGGGGAAAAATTGCTCTGAATGACACTTCAACAGCAACAAATAATAAATGTCAAAATCAAATGAACAAGAAAACTCGTTTTTATGATTTTTTGTCTCATTGGCCTCTTCCCAAAAAATGGGCCAATGTTAGATTGGCGTGAGCCACAATGGTGATTACGTCACTTATATTTTATCAATTATATATCCATTCGCCACGCAAACGTAAATTTAGCTTGTCAAACAAAGGGTATGATTCAATATATATAACGGTTCAACCCGTTGATTGATCAATCAACGGTTTGAACGCGGTTCAACCTGATATTTTTCTTTTCCACCTAACCTAACAAAGAGGGTAGCGGTTACTGTGTATGTAAATATGAGATCAGAGTAATACGACGTTATAGGCAATGACCGTTGATGAGAAAAAAAGTAGGTACGTGTATGACTCCACTTGTTACTAGCCGAACAATAAAGATTGATATGTCAGGCACCTAACTAAGCGTAGCGATTGCTGCTTGAAAAAACTATCAAATACAATCAATAAAATCGAGTTTATTTAACCAAGTTACAAAAATGGGTAAAACTTCGTTTATCGCACTCCTATGAGTTCGGAAAAAAATGTTGGTGGAACTTACGTATTTTGACCTCCTGATCACGAATCTGAAGTCAAAACGCGGCGGTCTCAAGTATTTTCGGAGATACGGCCTCATTTTGTCTTAAAAATGCACCATTCCAAATCTCTATTTTCTGCTAATAAAAACACACAAAACTAATCCTTCTTTGGGCCAAAACATCACACATGCTCATATTCACTTGTTTCCAACACTTTTTTGCATAAAAAACTGTTATTTTCACAAAAAATTCGCCCTTCTTCAAAACGTAAACAAAACATATTTGTTCACTGATTTTCTGGTTATTTTTATTTGAGATGTTGGCAACGTCTTACCATGAGCCAAACAATCACGTTGCCAACATCATAAATACAAATTACCAGAAAATCAGTGTGAAAAGGTTGTTTTGTTTACATTTCAAAGAAGGGTGAATTTTTTGAAAAATAATAGTTTTTTCTGCTGAGAAGTGTTGGAAACAAGTAAATATATGCGTGTATAGTGTTTTGGTTCAAAGAAGGGTGAATTTTCTGTATTCCTAATAGCAGAAATTTGACATGTCAAATGGTGCATTTTTTAGTCAAAATGAGGCCGTATCTTCGAAAATACTTGAGACCGCCGCGTTTTGACTTCAGATTCGTGATCAGGAGGTCAAAATACGTAAGTTCCACCAAAAAAATTTTCCGAACTCATAGGAGTGCGATAAACGAAGTTTTACCCAAAAATTTATTGTTTGAATAGATTCACAGGTTTTGGTGCATAAATATCTATGTAAATTGAAGATCACTCACCTTCGAAATCTATGTTTGTGAGCTAATCACAATCATAGATTAAATATGTCACAATGTATGGACATAAAAATCAGTTATCGTTTGGCGATCTAGCAACGGGGACCTCTTCCGGAACAAATGCATGCAAAATGAAAATTCTTTCACCCTCGGGAAACAATTCTTCAGTCCACCCCTACTTGAGTAGTAATTTCCATTTTTTTTCTAAAACTACATGCCATGATGATGCTGCTCTTTCGGCACCTCACATTTTAGAACACTGCACACGTACGGTAAACGAATAAACCGCACATCACACGGTAGCCAAATAATCCGCACTTCACACATCCACAATAGTTAATTGGGTAAAGGAGACCGCACTTCCGATGTCTTAGAGGGATGATGGTGTCTTTATTATATTTCTATATAATACCGTCACGACAATGATGATGACACCGGCGTATATATCATCAATATTGTGCCGAACAACCGAAGTGTTCAAGCATCGCGAACAGACAATAAAATCATCCTAGCTTATCGATATGGTTCAAGAACAATAATTATATAAGTTGTATATGACTGTCCACAATGATACGAATGAGAACAAAGAACAATGCAAAAAAACTATAATCTTTTTACTGCTCTTTTTGAGCATGAATCAATCATAGCCAAGTCGATGAGAGACGATACTATATACAGTCTCGTTGATTTTCAAATTCGCAAAGGATTTTATAGATCATTTGAATTTCCTTAAAATTTCTATAGCTTTTATGTGTTTCGAAGATACTTTCTATTTAACTGGGGAATCATTCAGAATTCTTCAGTAGTGGAATTATTCGAGATTAATCAAAATTCAAGAATGATGTGTACCTAAAAATATCGAGTTTATTCCCGAATATTATTGAAATTCAAGCAAATTACTTTGATCAAAACATGATTTCATTAATAATTGATCGACATTGGTTAATTTTCAAATTCCGCTAGAATTTCTTATGAGAATATTCAATTCATTCTTGAATATTTCTGAAATTCCAACCATGGACATGCTTTTATTATTTTTTCCATTTATGGCCACAGCAGGGACCATTAGATTTTCATCTATCACTCCCCAAAGCCGCATCAACTCCCAAGTCCACCCTATTCTCAAGGTCAACCCAAGGTTACTCCCCAAGGCCACGTGGAGTTGTGTGACCTTGGGGGGAGGTCCAGAACCAGCGGAAAACATTGACTGCTATTATACAGGGTCACTCACGGTCGATGGTAGGTTAGACGTAGGATTATTCTGAAAATTTGGTTTCGGTTTTCAGTTTTGTTCTATCGATCTAAAATATTCTCAGCGTTGCGGCGTTGCCGCTTCTATCGAAAAGTAGCAACACCCTGTATTTAGATTCTTCCTGTAGAGCTTATTTCGTCGATCAATCATACTTGGGGTAAAGCGAGAAAAATTACAGAGATATAGGGTGTGAAAAATCGAGATTTTTCAACTTTAGGATTTTTTTTCGAAACTATGCATTTTTGCTCGAAACAGCTCACATGTCCCTATCTCAACTCTTCATTGAATATCTACTGACATTAAATAGAAACAAATACAGGGTAGTGCAAATCTCAAAATTTGGAACCACCTTGTATTTGTTTCAATTAAATATCAATCGATAGTAAATGGAAAGTTGAGATAGGAACATGTGAGTCGTTTTGAGCAATAATGGCTAGTTTCGACACAAAAAATTCCTAAAGTTAAAAAATCTCGATTTTTCACACCCTATATCTCTGTAATCATTCACCCTAGACCCCAAGTATGACGCATTGACGAAATCAGCTCTTTAGGGAAAATTCGAGAATGTAACAAAATACAGGGTGTTTCATTTGAAATTACAAAGTTGTTGCTACTCACCATCGACCGTGAGTGTCCCTGTATATACATTAAGCACTATAAGTGCCAAGTGGAGGCAACTTTGCTACCACTCTGAAATACAACGTAATAGAATTGGAGTTGAGATAGTAATATAAAGTAATAGATTTTTCGTTGTGATGTATTCGAGATGTTTACAAAACATAATCAGTTTTTGTTCTTGTAGCGTACCTACTGATAATCTCATTTCAACCACTTTTCAACTTGCAACTGATGAATTTCATTTTTGTACATACAAATTTTCATGCTACAAAAACAAAATATGAACAAATCTATAGTAATTTTATATTTATTTCAATGTTTCAAGGCATTGTTCAAGATTCGAATTTTCCGCCTGCAAATATAGTGCTTCGATTCACAATCAAAGACATAAGAAAGGTGGATGACACAAGCAAAATATCGAAGTTGGTAGAATTCTTGGGTAAAATTACGGGCTGTTCACTGTTGATGGCTGTTCAGCGAAATAGTAACAGTTTTTTGGTCTATAGTAATAGCGTAATAGATTTAGTTCAATAGTAATAGATCTATTACGAAAGTAATAGCAGTGGCAACCCTGACTTCTACCTGAGATTACTATTGTATTCGACTAAATGACGTCATTGTCTCTTTATTCGACCCCTTTATCTGTTCTAGTTTCACATCTAGAATACTGGTGATATTGGATCAATCAATTTATTAGTTAAAGAAGTGTTCAATTACAATACAGGAGCCTACATTGAAACATACTAACTTAGTTAACACGTCAGATGATAAAAAAAGACAGACATTAATTAACAATAACATTAAACTAGACTGTCTTTATAAACAGAAAATCAGTACTTGTAAACAGAAACGTCTACACAGATAACAATTAATAGCACACACTATACTTAACAAGAAATGTTAAAAGCAACTGTTTTTTTTTAACAATCAGTGAGAAAAACTCATTTCTGTAAAAATTCGTCAACGGAGTAGTGTGCTTTCAGCACAAGATGGTTTTTCAGCTTATCTTTAAAGGAATGTAAACTAGGAGCAGATTTGATATTGTCATCAAGAGCATTATAGAGTTTGACACCAATCGAACCCGGATGATTCTGCGACACTGTTAGTCGAGAAAATGGTTGTTGTAGTTTATGTTTATTTCTAGTACGGTAGTCATGAAAGTTTCCACAAGTAGGAATATTTGTGATATTTTTCCTCACATAAATAACACAGTGGTATATAAACAAACATGGCAGAGTCATTATACCAATTTTAATAAAAAGTGGTTTGCAATGTTCCATGAGGCTTACCGCCATCATTAACCTTACTGCTTTTTTTTGAATGGCAAATATTTCTTGTGCGTTGGATGTAGACCCCAATGAATTATTTCATAGCAAATAAATGACTGTATGAGACTAAAATACACCATTTTCAAGACTTCAAGAGATAGTGTGTTTTTCAGTTGACGGAGTAGAAATATGTGTTTACTTAGCTTGCATTTTATGTACTCAATATGATTGTACCAAGTGAGTTTAAAATCAATATTGATTCCTAGAAATCTTGTGTCAGAGACTTGTTGAATTGACGTATTGTTCAGCTTTACTAAGTAGCTGCTATCTATTGAAGAATTTTTAGTAACAAAATTAATCATTTGAGTTTTGGATATATTGAGAATGAGTCCATTCAAATCACACCACTCGGAGAGTTGATTTGTAGCATTCTGCGCATTACGAAGCATAGTGTAAATACTTTCAGCTGATATAACAAGATTGGTATCATCTGCATACACAATCGATAGAGAAGCAGCAGAACAATAAGTCGGAAGGTCATTTATAAAACAAATAAATAGCAGGGGCCCAAGAACTGATCCCTGAGGTACGCCTTTCGAGATATTTCGAATATCTGAGAAGGTATTATTTAGATATACTCTTTGGCTACGATCTTTTAGGTAAGTTACAATCCAATTCAATGCTGGTCCTCTCACACCATAAATTTCCAATTTATATAATAACAGATCATGGTCAACAAGATCAAAAGCTTTACTCATATCAAAAAATAGTGCCAACGTATTGTGTTTGCTATCAAGAGCATCAGTAACATGCTTTAAAACTACATCAATGGAAGTGCCGGTGGATTTGTTTTGTCTAAATCCATTCTGACTTGAGCTGAATAGGTTGAGATTTTCAAAAGTGAATAAAATTTCGAATACAGAGGTTGTTTTCAACACAAATTCATCGATGATGGAAATGGTCAGGAAAATTGCATATAGTGGATATAGAACGTCATACACAATGTCCGAAATTGAATTATCTTTTGTTCAAATACATTGATGTTATGAATTTGAATTTTCTTCAGCTACGCAATCATAGTTTGCGATCTGGTGTTCAATAGAGAAACTGAATGAATATTAAGTAGCATTTTCTCATCTTCAAACGTAGGTACCTATATGAACTGCGAGAGCCGTAAAAAATCCAAAGGAGTTGTGAAAATTTATGACTTGAAAGGGAAAATGAAGGTGATATGTTATACCTACATTTCCGATAAATTGCCATTTTGAAACACCAAGACAAGGGGGGATATAAAAATAAAGTGGGAATTTCTTGCATAACATTCCTAACCAGTAACATAGCATTTTCGAGTTTTATATATAAATTCATATAAAGCCATTGAACTGTATACAATATTGATATATGAATTTGAACAGATATCATATCATAAACTTTTGTTTGAAATATCTGTATTCTTGTTTTCACCGTTTCAAATGATGACTCATCACTTGGAAATAAATAGTCTTAAGAAAAAATACTGACAGAAACACTATTTGAAATAATGGTTTCACTTTATCAACAAGAATCAACAACTTTTCTTATTTTGCGACTGCACGATAGGAAAAACTGTAATATTCGTGGAACATCGTGCAAGCTATTGGAAGGATATTAGGAGAGGATGAAAGTAAAGGAATATTTTTTCGCCGCGGAGTTTTAATCCATCCGAATTTCAATATCATCCAGTCGTATATCCATTTTGTCTCTACCCCTTTGTAGGACATCCATTAGCCATTCCATCAGTCTCTTGGGAAAGATAATGCAGACGAATGTTTCTGCTACTCGAATTTGCAAAGTGCAACTTCTTAATAGGTGAGCGATTTCAACATAGTCATGCTCATTTCTCATTAGTATAATGTAAAGAAGCCTGACGTCTTTCATTCGCTACTTCAACCAAGTCAATTAATCTTCTGATATCGAGCTTTTTTGAAATAAAAGGAAATGCCACTATCTGAATCACCAAATAGTTTCTCAATCATCACCAATTACTTCATCCAATATAACATTCCAGTCTACATGTTCCATTTGGTTTGAAAGGTGTTTTTGAAGTGTTTGTAACCGATAAATTATTTGCACAGCAACCCTCGTAAGGCTTGGATTTGTATGATTTATATTAACGTTCTTCTGCTAAATGTACTTCTGGGCCATTCTAAATAATGGATAAACACAATCGCGTCTTATCAATTTGAAATTGCTTGATTGTGTACAGGGTGGCTGAAATTCGAGCCTCATCATTGGGATCTCGTAAACCGTGAGAGATACAGGGTCGGTTAAATTATCGCAAAGTTGCACAATTTGATGCCTAACGAAATGTTGTTCTGAAACTTTCATTTTTTGTTACCTTTCGATAGCCCAAAAACTATGAGCTATCACAAATTCTGATTTTCAAATGTTTCGATGACAAATATTGACAGTTTCTCTATTTTTTTACCAAATGCAATTACTGAAATTGAAAAAAACGACATTGATTTTAGCGATGGAAAGTCACAACCAATCGTCAATGTATGACAGTTCAATGTTTGAAAACTTTGCGGGATCAAAAATGGTGTTTTCCAATTCAGAAAAACGTGATATGGTCTAAATTTATCATAGTAGTTGATAGAAACTCGCAAATGAAATATTTCCCAATCAATTGATGTTGGGGGTGTTGCGCTGACCTGCAAGGAGCCCCGATTTATCCCTGCTGGATTATTTTTTATTGGGATATCAAAAATGAACCGTTTATTTCAATAAAATATTTCACTGGACATAAATATCTTACACAAAAATTTAATGTTTGAAAAAACAACCATACGAGCTAGAGGAAGAATGATCCACCGCGCGCTTACGGGAAACCTGCGAAGACGCATACAAAAATGCCTATATAAAGGTGCAAGGGGGATCATTTGAGCATTGTTTTCATCAACTGACTGAGTATTATAGAAGTTATTTTTCCAGAAGATAAATTTCGTAATAATTAGGCAGTGGATGTGTTAGGGATTTCATTAAAATATTGCCAGTTTTTAGGTGCTGATAAGCGTTCCATCGTTAGATTACTAATGAATATTAATATTTCAAAAATGGTTTCGGATTGGATACTTGAAAAAATAGAAAAACTGTCAATATTTGTCATCGAAACATTTGAAAATCAGAATTTGTGATTGCTCATAGTTTTTGGGCTATCGAAAGGTAACAAAAAATGAGATAAAAAATCCAGGTCCGTATTTAAAAAAATTAAGTTGATGATGGTTTCTAGAAGACGAAACGTCGGATTTCAAATTTGATAACGCTATATTGTGGAGAAGAAAAAGTGGTCATGATGAAGTGTTATTTATATCGATTGATTTCCTCAAATAACGCCAGAAAAAAATTAAAACGATTTTTTTCGGATATCTCCGAAATTATTCGGAATTTTCCAAGTTTCAGAACGGCATTTTGTTAGGCATCAAATTGCGCAACTTCAACCGACCCTGTATCTCTTACGGTTTACGAGATCCCAATGATGAGGCTCGAATTCCAGTCACCCTGTACATGTAAATAATACCGACGTAGACAAATCAGTTCGTGGGCTATTTCTATTCCAAAGTCGGCTCTGCACGATAACACAAACAATCTGCTTTGTTTTCTTGACCTTAGTTTATCGTAGTTAGCGATGCCTGATCTAGAAATAGCAGTGCTCGGAGCCGGTATAGTGGGTGTATCAACGGCTGTCGAACTCCAAAAAACTTTTCAACATGCGAGCATCACCATCGTTGCTGATAAATTTGATGAAGACACCACTAGCTGGGTAGCTGCTGGAATTTTCAGACCTGGGACTAGTTTTATTGGACCGAACGAGGATATTACTAGGTGAGTGAAACAACATTAGTCTGTGTCATTGTTTGGACAAAGGTGGATATAGGATGGTGAAACAGCTCTTCAATTGTTTCTGCGAAAGAGTTGTAGACCGTTTGAGAAGGTAGTAATATTTCAGCTACTTGAATGAAGATGGCGGTAAGATCGATTATCGAAGAAGATTTCTGTTGCTTACGTATTTCTGTGGTTCGCATCTGACAGACGTGACTCGAAACGGCATTTAACAATATATTTTCTATAAATCTGGAATGAATATTGATATTTTGACTCTTCTCAATCATTTTTCATCTAGAACATATGAAACTGATACAAGTATGACAGAAGCACAGTTTCTGTTTTACCGACACAAGGTATGTCGCCATCTCTGTTAATTTCAGGAAATATTACTACGGTATGAAATCAAGTATAGGCAAAGGTCTACAGTTTATTCTAGTGCTTGTTAATAGGAAGCTGTTTCACCATCCTATATCCACCTTGGTTTGGACGAAGAAAAGAGGTAAAACAGTTGAACTACATGAAATAATAAACAAGATAACATGAGTTTAATTTTTTTTTCAGAAAGTGGATAAATGATTCTTATCACTATTGGGATAATATTCGAGATTCTGAGAATGGAGCAAAGGCAGGAGTAACTGCTGTCTCAGGATATATATTTTCCAGTGACAATCCAGATTTAGTCAGGGTGAGGTGTTTCTTTAATGAAAAAATCACAAATTTTATGAAACATTGTATACAGGTTGTTATTTTATGTTTCGACCTGCTGCCTACATGGTCCATAATAAATAATGGCGTACATGTAAAATTTTTATTGTAGGTAACAAATGATATTATAAAATATACATATAAAGATGTGGTGAATAATAAGGTTTTAGTTCCAAGAATATCTATCGAAGACACCAACAAGAAGTTTGTTATATCCCAGAAGAACATAATATTTTTCAAACAAAGAAGAATTTTCGCTTTCACATTCAATGGAGAATATTTTTATGATCAATACATGTTTATTTATATGGTGTGATATCTCAGAATTATGGCCATATTGCCTTAATTTCAGTTTGTTGTAGAGTTTTCATCAAACTGAAGCATCTCGAGAATAGGTAGATGCCAGAATATGAAAAGTCAACCTGTTCATAGCAATAGATGAAATATATCGAAAATTGAAGGTGCTCAAATCTATACAAAAATTCAATATCCTTCTAGAACCACTACATCGAGAAGCTTGTGCCAATTTATCGTAAGGCAACAAAAGAAGAACTCAAACTGTGCCAAGGCCAATGGAAATTCGGATCCTTTTTTTCAACTGTGCTCACACAAAGCTCCATCTATCTACCATGGGCGATGAACCACTTTCTGTCCAATGGCGGAAATGTTGTCCAGAGAAAAGTCGACAGCTTAACAGAGCTCAGTGGAAAATTCGACTGCTTGGTAAACTGTGCTGGACTTGGAGCCAAACGCCTTTGCAACGATCATCTACTCGTTCCAATAAGAGGTCAAGTAATCAAGGTAAAATCGGTTATAAAGAAAGAAAATAACACGTAGCGCTACCTGATGGTAACAACTCGAACTTCTCGAAGTGGTATCGTTTTTGTTTTGTTTTTGTATTTGTGACACAACATAAGATTCCACGTGGATTTCACAAGAAGAACTCTCGTAAAACTGCTGGAAATACACCTTTCACATCAGAACCGAACGTAAACAGAAAAGAGGTTGAATTTGTCAGTGGGTTATCCCCCAGGAAGTTCAGTGGTTATCCCACTTCGAGTGTTTCAACGAGTCACCGCTAGGTAGCGTATCGCTTAGCACCTATCGCGAATAAAGAAAGAATAAAAATTAATCTCATTTTTTTGATGGTAGATCCAGGCACCTTGGATTAAAACTTTCTTCTATGGTGACTATGACACCTACATCATCCCTAGTTTCGATGCAGTAATACTTGGAGGCTGCAGACAATATGATTCGTACAATACCGCTATAGATGACTACGACTTTCTCTCAATCAAAAACAGGTGACACACTTTTATAATTTCAATCGTTAATTGCAACTGCTACGGAGTGACTACTGCACCGGGGACGGCAATGTATACCTGCGAACTTGTGAAGGAATTGATGATAGGGAATAGCAAAATGTAGTTTGTGAGGAACAATAAAGGAGCAGATGAAAATGTTGTTTCAATAGAAAAAAATCATTACTTACCAGAATAGTTCTTTTGACTCGAGTCATTTTGATATTTCGATTTGATGAGTTGAGGTGCGCCCATCTAGAACCACTAATCTGATTGATTTGAATGACTGATGGAGAAATGCTTAAATTACAAAACTGGTTATCTTCAGAATCAGAATTCAATTTTTGGTAGCAGGTGTGGGATAATTAATCCCCAAATTTCGGACTTATTCATCAAGTTTAAAAATATCGAAAAAAAAATAGAGAAGTGATTCTAGAATGAATAAACAGCGATGACTATTTCCTCAATACGTTCGTTATATTTTGATTTTCCCTAAAAATAATTGGAAATCGAAATTTCATATTACTATCGGTCTTATCTAGAGATATTTGATAAAAAGGGCATTGCTTATGGTCAGATTGGGTTGTGCAAGAAGAGAAAGCTTCTCAACCGTAGGAATATAGATTCGGCGAAATGATTCAGCAGTATTTTAAGCATTCATTCTGCTCAAGATGACGTCGAGTGGAAAATGATGAGATTAGACTCACTCAGACGGAATGTAATGTCTGTCAAAAAATATCTGTCAGAGGCATTTCACGAAACTCATCTATAGTGCAGAATATTCCTCGTGTATGTGAAATGTTTCAGACGCGATATACGACGGATATTTTGACTTATTTTAAGTAATAAAATGCGTCTTAACATCATAAATGAGTTCTGAGTATTGATTTGTGGTCCAAAAAATTTCAAATCCATCGGAAGATTTGTAGTCATGGTTAAGAAACGAATGGAATTCCTACATATATTTCTGAAGTACAAAAGTTCATATCACTGCCTCAGAACTACGCGAGAAATTCTCAAAGCTCCGAAAATTTCGAAAGATGCTGGAATATCCTGATCCCTCTGATTTCTTTGAGAGTAATAATCTGCTCGATTGAACGGTCCCTATTCCGTATGAAAAGGATTACTTTTTTGCGACGATTGAAATTATTTGTCCACCATCCAACGCTGTGCAGTTCTTTAAGATTTCCGAACAGCTGCGTGAATGGATTATAAACGCGTTTCATTCTCCAAAAGTGGGATATCCCACACCTGCCACCAGATTGAAGGTATTGTTTGATTAAGGCTGGCTATCACTTGAAAGGGGATCTCTCTGATGATTCTTTTTTCAGTAACTACTCGAAGAGAGTGAATACAATGTTCCACATTTAAATACCCCAATATATGTTGTTGTGCTGAAACTTGTGCTAGAGTAACGGCATTTAAAATCATAAAAGCAGTGGGATATCTCACTGCAGTTACCAGATGTGAGACAATTGTCAACCAGATATTTGTATGACACTGTAAATTCGGTAATACAAGTTCTAGTATCATTGGATTTTCCAGTGACGTAGATGAGGTGGCTCTTAGTCACGTCAAAAATAAGTATCTTGATGGAAAAAATACGATGACGATTAGGATAAAAGTTATTCTGTAGTTTCTGGTGAAAATGGGAACAGTATTGAGCGCATCACTTTTTTATATATGAATAGTTTCTTATGGATTGAAATTTTTAAATCAGCACAATACCTTTATCTGAACACAATCTTATTTTTGGTACAGCCCACAACAACCCACAACAACCGTTCTAGACTTTACTCGATTGAGTGGTACAAAATTCTTTTGCAGGCCACTGGGCTTTCAGGCGAGTGTTCGTTAGGCTTCAACCGACACCCTTAATTAACAGATCAAACAGCGCTGACGGTAACACAGTTGTCGCATTTGTGTTTAATAGCTTGTTTAATTTAATGACTATGCGAAAATTGGAGTCACAGTCACAAGGGAGGTGAGTTCGACAACGCGTATTTCCTCTCTTGCGCATATTCAGAAGCTAATTTGATGTGTGTCCCTGTTAGCCATACGCGGAATTGAGTGTCGGTGGTGCTAATCACAATGTAATCCGATGGAATCAGGACAATGGAATCACTAGTAGTGATTGACTAGCTTTGTCTCTCTGTCTGATGGTCCACTACTCTTGGATATGAAGACATGTTGTAGGAATTCGTGAGTTTGGAAAAATGAAGCGCTCAAGCTCGTTAGACTGAATTAAACGAGCAACGGAAAGCAACACTAGAAGCCGTTCAAGCTCTATCCAAACGAATACTATAGCTCATACTATGATATGAATAATATACTAATAGCGAATCCCATTGGTAAAACTAGTGCGCACTGAGTGCAAATCGCGCGTCCCATTGGTATAATCAGTTGTAGTTCTTGTGTCCCATTGAAAAACTGGTGCGGCTAGTTTTGCACTCAGTGCAAGAATTTTCGCACCTGCTTTAGGAGGTCGTGCGCGATTCAGTGCACTGGAAAAATGGCGGGTCCAATGATTTCGAAAAAGTCAATAATATAATTTGATGAGTACAACATTATCTGTGAATGAAAAACATATATAATTAAATGGAGCATAAGCAGATTGACAACCGCCAATAATTTTTAGAGTGGGCAATTGTCAGCTGATAATATATCATGAGTATAAAGTGGTAAAGTACTTACAGGTTGATGTACAAGCTTCTACTGGAATTGTTCGAATGATCCATTTTTAATATATTGAAAACAGAATTGATGAATTGAATAATATTAAAATCGAAATTCGAAAACCTAACCTAACTAATCTGAAATTTTAAACGGTCGGAGATCGTCCCATTGAGATTGCACCAGTTCAAAACGAAGGCAGTGTCAGTGCAAAACTAGTTCAAAATTAGAGCAACACTGGTTTTACCAATGGGATTCGCTATAAGATTTCTACTAAATCTACGAAAACCGGAAGAGGTGCTATCCACAAAGAACATATCTTATGAGCAAATAAACTCTCAGGGTGATCAAGAATCATACGATGCAACGTATGCATTCGTTCCTGATGAAATATTCATCAATCTAATTCATGGAGGTGTGATACCGTTTAGGAAAAATACTCCCATTTTCCGGTTACTTCACGAGTTTTCGTGATTCTTGAAAGCGTTAGAGACTCGTTCTGAAATCGATTCAACCACTTTAGAAATAACGCTTTTACACTCGTCATGCGACCGTTTCAATTAGGAAGGAAGGTAGGAAGATATCAAGTCCGATTGGACTCACGGCAGTTGGGGTCACGTGGATGTGAATCCATTGTCGCTATTTGTTCGATAAAATAGCAGCCTCAATGGTGGATAGAGAGATTTGTCCCACACCTGCCACCAAAGAGTATCACGATGCTCATTAAAATGTTTCTCTAGTCAAAGCTGAATTTACAAGATCTTCTCTTGATGATTCCAAAAATGATCTAATTTATACTACTCATGCTGAGCTATTCCGAATATAACTGACTGAATCAAATATATTTGTAACCTACTTGCACCAACGGCAATAAACGGTAGTTATTACCCTACATGTTTCAGCTCAATAGATTCATCTGTATGCTGAAATTTTCCAAAAAAAGCAGTTTGTTCTTCCACGCAACGATGTCAATTAGATTAAAAGGGCGGCCAGGGGGATATCTAGATTAATTGGACTGGTGGTGGAAAGCATCACGTGTTTGTCGGGTTCGTCGTTGGATTCATCACCGGATCTAATGAATCGTTGATGCGATTTCGTTATTTGATCGAGAGTGCAGCGACAGTGGTGCGAGGGTAATGTATCCCACACCTGCCACCAAGAGGGTGATGTCCAGGGAACGATTCAAATATAACGATATGAATAATTCTACAGGCGTTATAGTGCCATTCTCTGAGTAGTTTGGTCTTTCGCAAACAGTCAATTAGTTGGGAGAGATGATAGAGATTAAATGGATTCATGTCGGTTGGATGCCATCACGGGTTTGTGTGTTCGTGACTTAATTATCATTTCAGCACCTAATCTGATAATTCTTTGATTTTTGCGGTAGAAAATCAATATCAGGAAGGTCTGGTTCACACTATCAAAAAGTAACACGATATCTGGAGAATTTACGCATGTTTTTGTGTCAATTCGATGTCAGTTTGGGAAATGCATGTTAGATTCATGGGATTACATACATAATTAAGTTTCGATTCTGTTCGAAAGCTTAACAACATGATCAACGATAAATCCTTTTACAAGATATGCCGGATAGCTGAATAAAGAATGAAAATAACAATAATGGTAGATATCCCCACGAACTCTCAACTTCCCCCTGTCTCACTCCAGAAATATACGGAACGCATTCTTGTTTTCTTCCTGTCATACGGAAGGGGCACTACCGTCGCATCTGCAATTAACAAAAGTCCCCAAATTAAGGTCGAGCATCTCCACTTTCTCTATATCTGCCAGGTACTTCAGTTCATATAAATTAATAATTTATCCATCCGCTTCGCGTTGTGTCAGAAAAATATGCTGGAATTCACGATCCAAAATTGACATAAGGACCTCTATACCATACCACAAATCCAGACCAATGAGAAACAATTATCAATAGTGAGGTAAATCTGACAGTGACTACCAAGGACATACCATGACAGACTTCAACATCGAACTCATATCAAAAAAAGTATTCATTTATAGTCACTGAAAAGCCTATAGGCACATGCTTCGAGTCGAAACAGAAAGAAATGTACCAGGTACAACAGTTAAAACTTGCCTCTTGATGATCTTCATCACGATCCTCATTTTATGTGGAGTGGGACTGATCCTGTATTTTTTGTTGTCCAGCTGGTCAACAAAAAATGTTAGAACCACAACGCCAGTAGTCATTACCACGCATCACGAAGAAGAATTTATCGAGTATTTGGACTGAACATGAAAAATCTGATAGAATAACTGAGAATCTATCGCATAGTTTGTAAGTCATATTACGGTAATAAGAAAGTTTGGATAGGTGATAACTGATTTGATGTAGATAAGGTAACCCAAATAAACAAATCGATTGTAAGAACTCCTTCAGTATGTACAAGTGAATGGCCTGTATGGTGAACTGGACATAAACGCTTTATTTTCAATAAAGAGTGGCAGGTGCAGCTATTCGAAATCAGCAATTTTATATTCTCTGTTCTAGCGAAATAGCCGATTTCGACCTTCTGCTTTGATCAATTTGCATTTCCGATGAGCGGCTCGCCTTATATATAACTCAATATCTCGTTATTCACAGTCCGTTATACCGGAAGCAGAGACAACCAGAAACTTTGGCCATGCATCATATCCCGCGTTACACCTTGTGACGAAAAAGTTGGAGAGAAATACCGCATCCAATAATGCTGAACACCTCTCCGAGAAGAGGTTTACTGTTATACGACCAGAAACTTAAATTTGAAAAGTTGTTTAATCATGAATTTTATTGAGTATGCCAGAGTTCCATCTCATTCGGTATGACGCGCGGAAAAATATGAGACTTGGAACGATGATTGACATTCTTCACGAGGAAATATGGTCCGGACAAAGAAAAACTGATATACTGCAAATAAAGAAAATGTTTGAGTTTTACATTTTTGTGATGAGGGTAGGTAGGTGAAGCATTCAGGGGGTGAAATCCTCGTGTTCATTTTCCCCAGAGTGAAAGACTTTCCGTCATCCTCAAGAAATCCTCATAGCGTCCTCATTTTCCATAGGGGATATAGCCTCAAAGTTGGACGATAGAGCAGACACAAAAGCGAATCAATTCGTCTAGTCCGGATAAAATTGCCACTCAATTACTCGCATTCGACTGTCACACTTCCAGGGGATGAGCCAGTTTGATTCTTCGATATCTAGACGATAAAGATCTCAAATAAGTGAGAAAATACCCTCGACTGTTATCCCTTTTTCATGGAAAAGAGGTCAATGGAGATACGAAAGGATGTGTTCTTATTAGTAGTGTGTATATTCTCTCTTTACAGCCTTGAGAGGAAAATGTGAAACCGTTGTCAAAATCTCCGTAGAAACATAGATGAAAAGTCTCGATGGAAACAGAAAATTTGTCTCCCACAAGACACACAACAATTTCGAATTGCATTTGCATTCATTTGCTAGGTAATCCCAGGATCTTTCATCGAAATATTTCCAGATTCATTCATCATTACAGCAATTATTCGCAAGGCAGAAAAGTTTTAACAATGCAGAAGCTGCACTTTGTGAACTACTGGTTGTATGAAAGGCATTCGTTAGTGATAATTTGCTCGCGGAAAACTCATTGTGACTAGACTAGTTGGTAATTGAACAAGCTTTTGTTGGTTACTTGCTCAGCGACCTCTGATGGAAAACTATATCGCAACATCGCAGGCGGTATAATTCAATTGTTCTGTTAGTTTTGGTTGATAATACCATCAGGAATAGTCTCTCTCACTACCACTCTAACATTACTTTGACCCTATCTCAATTAACTTTTCATTCAGAAAATTAATTTTCATGGATTTCTCCTATCCACATTCTGTAGATATTCCTGTGCCTACCTAACCTGTGATTTTATACGTCTGGAAAAGCCAAATAGAATGATTTCGATATGTCAATGAATGAAAAAAATATCGTTAAAATAACCTGAAATGACATTTTGCAACTTACGAATCGCATTCCCTCTTCTATCCATTGTTTTCACACATCTTCGTTGAATCAAATCAAAGGGTGTAAGTTCAGGAGAACGTACTGGCTATTCTAACAATCTTTTCTTCCCGATATTTGCGTATTTGAAAACGTTGTTTCGGGTCATCATCCTGTTTATGATTTCGTGACATGTGGCGACAAATTGCATTACAATGGAGTAAAAAATTAGTGCAAAACCCATCACATTCCATTTTTACATTATATAACGAACAGAATGTGCGACTAAATTTCAGTTATTCGTCTCATCACTGGGTGTATGAATTTTACACGATTTCTACGAGCATTCACGGCAGTGTTTACGATTTCCCATCAACCCGAGCGAATGAGAGGTTATGAACTTTTTTATATCCCAATTTTCCGCGAGCCTCGTTCACAGTTTTATGCCATCAATTACCTACTGCGCCCATCCGGATTTGTTAATATTTTATTGTATTTAGCTGCATCAATACCTCCATCAGCAGCACTGAGTTTTTGCCAATCGACCTGATGCATTATACAACATGATGAAATATATATCTCAAACGAACAAAAAACATGGACATGATATGTCAACATATAATCTGTCATTGCCTTCTTGTCTATAAGATGATATTTCACTCGTTATAAAAACGACCGCTTATTATACAAAAAAAAATACTCGAAAACAAAAATTTTAGCAATTGAAATGTCGAATCTGAGAGCCAAATAACAAACAGGGTGATTGAAAAATCAATATTCAGAAGTGACTAGAAGCCTAGTTCTTGAAATAAATCGCCCTATATATTATTGCATTTTCTAATTTCACAATGATCACCTTCAACTTTTCTTGAAAATTTCCTATATCTGTGTATAAAAATTTTTTTTAAATATGAATTTATTTCCTTTAATCGAGAGAAAATGCATAGGAATGATGAAGACTTTACGGTGCTGTGTTTGCAAAAAAAAACAAATATTCACACCCGATTTAACGTTTTATATGTAAAAATTCTTTATTTGCATTATAGAAATATAAACAAGTCCGTTTGTTCACGTTTCCAAGGTTGACTATAATAGGCGTGGTAATGATTTTCAGAATATATATTCTAAATATGATGGCAAAACAGATACTGAATCATGATGCTTTTGCTATATCTAGAACTTTTCTGAAATTAAAGGTCTGTTCGCTGTGTCTCCATTAACTACACTATTGTACAGAATAGTAGATTGTGTAACACTGATACCGTTCGGTGATTTCTCGTGTACCACTTACACTATGTTCGTTGTTAAAATGTTGTAGCACGAAAAAACCAGTTGTTACAATCAATTTAGAGGAGGTGTGATGAGTGTAGTGCAAATGGATATTGGATAATATAATGTTAGATGTATAAAATGATATATTTTGAAAGAAAAAACGACTTCTTCGACAAAGTAATGCTATTATTTGATACCTGGGAATCTTTTGTCCCCATTTACGAAAGCATCAAAAGAATTGACATCATCAATGCCATTCATTGATCCTCGATCCTCGTCAGATGAACTTGTCAACAATTCATCGTCCGAATTCGCAATGATATTCTCTATTATTTCATCATCACTGTGCATTTTTGATACATTCAAAAGAGATTCACCAGCAACAAATAAATACAAAATAATTATAAACATAACCTTCAAATCAAAATCCTAGGATTAGCAGAACGCAGAATAAAAGCACCGAACAGATGTTGAACTAATTACACTCCACTTCACTACACTCATCGACAACGACAAGTGGGTGTAGGAAAATGTAGTGTACAATATAAATTTCATGCATAA
This sequence comes from Chrysomela aeneicollis, assembly GCA_029955515.1. NCBI lineage: Eukaryota > Metazoa > Arthropoda > Insecta > Coleoptera > Chrysomelidae > Chrysomela > Chrysomela aeneicollis. The sequence goes on from JARUHQ010000003.1 coordinate 521,845, forward strand.
ACAGCGAACAGACCTTAAATCTCGAATAATGTCTTTGCAACATTTAGATAAATAGATTTTAATTTCTGTTATGTCAACCTTTTGAACCCCCCTTAACTTTTTTATTTATTTTGGATACATTTCTTCACTAACTCCATATTTTTTCATCAATAATTTCATTCGCAATATTTTCATGTCTGTCGCGTCCTCACGCTCTGTTATGGTTTTTGTTATGTGTGATTTGTCTAATTAATACATAGGATTATTGTTTATTTTTATTTTCGCGAAATATAGCCTCAGATCTTACTTTTCTCACAATCTGGCAGCTCTGTGAGGTTTTTATCAGGTGAAACCAAAAACCCGATATCGGGCAGCAGTCGGTTCGGATCCGTCTGTCTTCAAAAACGTGATGATATATGGTTGATTTCTTCAACGTTTGTGAATTTTCCTGCAATCGAATCACTGGCCGGCCGGCCCCAAAAAACCAACCTCCACATCAGGACCGTCGACGAACACCCAGGTAGGATCTGAGGGCTCGTTAAATTCTTCAAACCTCAAATTGTTCTTTTTCAATAAATACAGTCCATTTTCGCATCCTTCCCATTTATGGTTAACTCTCATAAAAGGGTTAGAAACCGCACAATGTCACTATTTCTCGTGAAATTACAGATTAAAAAAATCCTTCGCTTCTATCTAGAAGAAAAATTAATCCGAAAAAAAAGATCTTGTTACTGGTTGATAAATGTGGTCTTCTGAGCAATTTTGACAGTTTTTTAAGAAAGTTTGATTCCGATTATCCCCGTTCCTTCGATTTTTTTTGATAACATATTATCCGCATTCCCCGAGAAAAACATTCGATTTCAGTACGATCCGATTGGTCATTCAGCATCCCAACTGTGAATTAGGCTATAATTAGATCAGTTTTCTATTTCAACTGTGGCTTCTTCAACATCAGTACAACTATTCATATAATTTAAACATGCTTCTGTGGATTAAACTCTCATTTACACGTCCTACTGTAAATTATGCTTCAATTTACAGTAATAACTGTAATTCAGGATCTAACTAGCTAAGTTTTTACTCTCAACAGTGAGTATTTCAGCAATTACAACTATCAATCGGGGTTTTTTATAATGGAACTGTGAATTCGGCTATAATTAGATCAGTTTTCTATTTCAACTGTGGCTTCTTCAAAAGTTACAACTATTCATATAATTTATACATGTATCTGTGGATTCAAGTCTTATTTACAGTTTTAACTGTAAATCAGGTTCAAATTTACAGTCATAACTGTGATTTTGGATCTAACTAGCTAAGTTTTTACTTTCAACAGTGAGTATTTCAGCAATTGCGAATATTTATCAGCTTTCTTCATGATGGTATCCTTGAATTATGATCTAACTTACATTTATAACTGTGAATTAGGCTCTGTCACTTTGTGACAGCATTAACAATTATAACTACTCATAGTTATCTTTATACTTTCATCTTGAATTAGGTTCTATATCATACATTCACCTGCAAATTCAAGTCTTATTTGGGTAAATGTGTAACTAACTGTAAATTAGGCTTCAATTTAAAGTTATAACTGTAAATAAGGATCTTTCTAGCTAACTTTTCACTTTCAACGATGAATCTTTTAATAATCCCAACTATTCATCAGCTCTCTTTATATGTAATTGAAACTGTGAATTAGGTTCTCAATCACGCTTTTAACTGTAATTAGCTTTGTTTTAACTTTTCAACAACCTGCCAATCCAAATTCACAAGGTTAAACAGGTCGGTGCGGCTTCCCTCCACCTTCATACTTTCCACTTTGCACCGTCTGGGGTAAACAGGACCCGTCCCCACGTTAATTGCGGGGGTGGCAGGGTAGTTGCACGTGCAACGGCGTCCGGACGAGCTCCCGGATGATCCGGAGATAGCGATTCAATTTACAATGAGAGCCGAAGACAAACAGATCGCGTTGTGTATCGTCCGCAATAATGTATAGGTATGTCAGGCATATCCATTGCGATGATGAATCGTCTCGCAGAAATCGGAATGAATTATCTCTTTGATTAGAAGTTATAATCGCATATAATTGCAGAGCAACTCCTTTTTCACTTCGTTGAATATTTCACCAACTGAAGAGCAAAACAGATCGTCCATGGACTTGATCTAGTCTGAACTGCAAATTTAATTTGGAAAGTGCATTGGCAAAGAAAAAGGAAAAAATCTAGCTAATGATATTCCTCAAAGCGGATAGTTAATTGAGATTTATTTTTATTAATATTCAGCTTAGCCATAGAGAGTTGTTCAATGTTTGTTTCCAGTTGAGTTGATGATACGGAAATATAATTGTCTACCGAAGTTTGATTGATAAACCTAAAAGAAGCGCTAAATTTCTGTTTAATAATCAACTAGAGTATGGTATGTATGTTACATAACATAATTCTTTCTATAACCGGTTAACAAGCCTTTGATGCTTTCAAAACACAACACTAACATAGGTATATTTTTGAAAACGAACTCATATTCTCTTGCACGATTGAAAATAGTGATTGTGAAATAACTGAGGCAGCTCCTGATGTAACAGAAAGAGCAGAAATTGTAAATTTGAACCTCCTATACCATTGAAATCGAGAAAATGTATAAATTATGATATGATAGATCCATGACATGTGATGGCCATGAAATGCTTGAATGTTAAAGACATCATCAAACTCAAAGTAAGTATACAAAACTTGTCGCGTTTCTCAAAAACCATCAAATCTTTGAATATATCGGAAAAATAATATTCATTTGCTACTAAAAAAGGTAAATTTTAAATATACTTCATATTCTATGGTAGTTTACCAGTATTAGTAGTAATGAAATATCGAGTTTTCTTGTCTAGTGCGTTTGTAGAAAAAAATCTTGTGTGTATTTCGAACGCAAAGTGTCTTGTCTATAATAATAATAATGTTTATTCAACACGTAAATTCAAAGAAAGGTACATGGTCGTGAAGACATGAACAAACATTGAGAAACTCACAAAAGCCAAAAGCTGCGCGTGGAAATTTTCTTTGCTGTAAATGTTCAACAGAAATATTTATTTATTAGATATTTATGAACAGTCTCTCACTTTGCGCTCTATATACACAAATAGTTATTTTTACCAAATTTTTGTTAAAAAATCTAGAAGAAGCTGTTTGAAGTTGAATAACCTACTAGATTTGAGTTCATAGTTTTTACCCAATAATATTTTTTTTGCAAGATTACCATGCTATACTGGGTAGCCAAGCTCAGAATGAACTTGAAGTATTTTGGAGAATTCTTCTGCATGCACTATGAGTAATTTGAAGATATACTGGAGGAAATCTTCCTGAAACCAAACTTTGTGATACATCTAAAAGGACGTTATGCGAAATTTAACATGATACAATTTGTATTTATGTTTCTACACATAAGAAAAATCAAATTTGATGATAACTTTTCAAAGACGAAACATTGGAGTCGAAATTTTTTAACTGAGGAGGTATACACATTATTTTTCGATCACTCTAGAAATGAATAAAAACAAAAATTGCGAGTTTCGATTTTTTCAAACATCTCTAAAAAGAATGAAGACAAGCAATTTCTGCAAACGCCTTATAATAGTTCCTTATATCGCGAAATATTTCTCTTTTCTCCTACCGTTACCAGGATTCATATCTTGGCTACCCTGTAGATGTTTCAATCGACTCACCTCTCAATAATCGTTCATCCTTTGTTTGACTGAAGGCGGACGGACATCCACAATACTCGAAAACAGCCAGACGCTTATATCCTGAAAACAAAACGAAATTATCAGCTATGCTACGCACACATTAATACATAAATCTCCATATAAATGATTTCGGAAGCGGTTTGCAAATGAAAATGATTTGTTTGTTCATCGCATATTCAGTTATGATGCAAATAGTTCCGCGTACCCGCGATAGTGACTATTCAATCATTTGACCTAAGGGTGTGGCAAAGTTGAATTTTCGTCACCTTATTGAAAAAATATTTATGCAATTTGGCTTCTGCTGCGGTTTCTCTCCATTCGCTAATCAAAATTGGTGAAAATAAATGGTATTAGGATAGATCGAGATCCCCATTCTAATTGGAAAGCATTTCTTTTATTGTGGAAAGAAGAGATTTTTCTTCGCTTATATCAATGGTTGATCGTATCATTCAAGCAGAAGGAGGTTTTTTTAAAAAAACTCGAAACAACGTAGCTACTTTTAAAAAACAGAAAACACGCTTTTATAGCTATTAATAATAATTTCGAAAACAAATGAAAACGTAAGTGCTTGATGACATAAGTTATCTTGAAGTATTATAAAGTATTAGAAGAAAATCAGGTCGATTTGATTGAAATAATAGTTTTTTATGTATCAAGGGACAACAATTGCCTGAGGTTATTAAGGCTCAAATTCCCGTGGTACATAGATAATGACTTAATAAATGTTTCAATTTATCATCTTCCTAGTGGTTTAATCAGGAATTTTGTTTTTGTTACATACCAAATGTTACTTGTTCATATAGAGGGAATTATAGCATCTCTAACATCCCAAGGGATTTATGACCCTCTTTATTGATAGCGATATAACTATAACGATATTAGCTTATAATATCTCGGTCAGAAATAATAGTATATTATGATAGAAGTTTTATAAGACGCTATTTTGTCGCACAACGTGTCTAAAACGTGTGTAAAATTGATTTTAAGAAAACGGGATTTAATATCGATAAATAACAGAAACATCTTGGATTGGTAACAATGATGACATTGAAATATTAAAATCTGACGCACAAGCGTAAAGCCCAGTTTAGAGTTGAGCGATTTTGATTATTGCAATACCAGCGGTGAAAAATTCAATGTTGTTATTGTTTTTATTGGTCAATTTAAATGAAATTACTCCCTGAATTGAAATTTACCAATTAAAACATTGAGTTTTTCACTGCTGACTCTTCTGACTTTCATTTGACAGTTTGATTCTATCAATCTCCGAATAAAAAAAATGCGTATCGAAATAGAGGCTATTTCGACACGCATTTGCGTTGCACAATGACGTCATTATACAACCAAAATAGAAAAAACTCCTTGTGTGTGCAAACTATCAGTACGTTGAAGGATACGATGAATGAAAAATAAATCCAGTTATTATCATCCCCCATATAATTGAAACTGAACACGACCTATATTAAACAAGTCTTAATGAACCGCTTTGTAAAAAGCAGCTTTCGTGAGTTTCCTCATTTGTTCATGAGCATAATATACAGACGATCCTTTCACTATCTAATGCGTAACTTTATGTTTCCGAGAAAAGTTCGTTAAATATAACCAACAAAACGGGTAGATTAAGGGATGACTTCGCGTGTTCTCCCCACACTTATTATCCACCGAACAGGTTCATTTGCGCCCTTCGTCTGTAATTTATATTTCTGAATCCAACATGAACGGGGCCAAATTAAGCCATTCGTTACGATTTTAACGCCAAAAGGTGCGATTTCAGACTCGCCGGAATTGATGGTCAAGAGGGAGGTTATTTACCCGTGATAAATGTCTTCCGATCACAACACTTAAAGACGCTCCTGGATACACCCCCTACATCCTACAAAAGTCTCATGTCTGATGGAGAGATGTGTCTTCAAGGAAATAAATTTCTTCAACTCGAATCGCTCGAACAGAATCACGTCCCACAAAAATTACGACGAAAAAAAAATTATATCAAATGTTGCGAGTTGCGACAGAAACGCTCCCCACATTTTCTCAAAAGTAGATTGTCTTTTGCAGAAGAAAGAATGGTGGGTGTATATAGACATAAAAAGCCAATTATAGTATAGGACAAATATTTATTTTCGAATTAATTAGACTGGCAGAGTAGGCAAATAACATAAATAGGACTTCTTACATGTTTGGTGATTTCCTGAACTACATAAATATTTATGGGTTTCAATCACCGAACTATTTGATGGTAATGTAATGTATGCACGACCGGACGTAAAATAGCACTTTACCGCCCTCGGACTACTTTACCGCCGGGCGTAAAATGGCAATTTATCGCCCGCCGGACAATAAATTATTAATTATTCGCCATCCTCAGCTGCTTTACTGGAATGCATTTCGTAATGACTATTGATCTTTGTATTGACAGCAAATATGGCTACTAGCCAGTCACCAGTATGGAACATGAGCAAATTGTAAACCCTTAATAAGAGATAGAGAAAAAGTAAAAACACTCTCATGTAATGCTTTTTCGAGGGGAATATCATGCGAGTAGCAAAAATTATTTTAAAGGGGTTCGAAAGGTATTTGAGAACTGAGAAAATATACTGGTCTTGCATAACAGGAAGTTTACAATGTTTGAAGACATCTCAATTGCAGCTTGTATAATTTTTGAATTAATTCGTTGAAATCAATTCGTATTTATAAATGTTAATCATTCTCGTAATAATAATTATGCTTGATTCTCCGTACATAATATATCTGCGAGATCTGACAGTCAAATACTTATTGCCAAAATGAAAGAAATACTTTCCACTTGTTAACCAATCCTCAATTTCGAACAGTTATGAATGACAGGTAGACAACGAGTAGAAAGTGACTACTTTTCTGGCAATTCACACGGTGCATGCAGATTGTAAATGTTTCTTTCTTCCTAAAACGTGACGAAATTCACATCGAGACTGGCTCGCCTCACGATATCATTACAATGCTGACTAAAAGACACAGAAAAACTTCCAAAAGCCGGATGACACTTTATCCGGACGTCAATCTCCGCAAATCGTCCACCAACAAATTACCAATACGGCTGCTGGGTACAGAACATTAAATGTTTCTAGCAAGTGAAGAAAATAAACTTTCCCGTTTCGGTTGCCTTTGCACCAAGGAGAAAAATGACAGCATCTGTTGCGGACGCACACAGAAAGCATCCAATCGAAAATTCAGCTGCGATCGCCGACGAATGCAAAATTCCAACGTCTATCAGCAAAATTAGGGGGGATGAGAAAACGCTGGATAATATAATGATAGAGCTTCTGCGTCAGCCAAAAAATATCTTTGTACGTCTTTGGCTAACTATTGAATTACTTTTTACGTATTCGATAGCAATTTGCAATTATAGTTCATCTCGTTTGAATATTTAAAAATATTTTTTTTATTATTCGTAGCGTTTATATAAAACCTCTATATAGGTACCTTCTTTGTATGGGACAACTTATAGGTTATGAATATTCATGTTACATTTTTGATACCGATCAAAAATATATACTTATACACACAAAAAATGTACTCTTGATATGAGAATAATACACTTCTTTCAAGATTATCATGACTTCCATATAGCCTCAGAGGCATCAAGTCTTTCTTTCAAGATCATATTGGTTTCACGTTCGAAGAACATGGTACTCTCCGATGAAAGTCATATTCCAAGAGTATGAGGTGGTTTGATTGAAGAAAAGCTCGATCGTCAATTGGAAGTCATCATTATTTTCTCATCGAGAATATCATGTTCTGGTTTTAGAGATACCATGGCTTCAAGTCTAAACTGTATTGATTTTCATTTGATATCATCATGATTTTGTTATTGATCATAGGGAGCTTTCATTTTGAGAGCGCTGTGATTTCTCAATAATGTTTCACTAATTTTCAATCAAGCCCTTTGAACTCTGGTTTAGAAAGTTACGAGATTTTGGATTTAAAATAATACATGATAATGTTTTGTTTATTTCCTTACAGCTTTCTGAATATTCACTTTGAATTGGACACATCAAGACTACAAGCAGCATTAATGGTTAATAAACCTTTTGGTGCTTAGATGTTTCAACGTTTTCTAATATGCTCCCTTTTTTTTCCATCGTAGCTACAACCTGAAAACAAAGAAGTTGTTTATAATACCCAACTCTTCCATCTCACCTGAACGTGAAAAAGTACTGTAATCCTTCTTGATCCTTGATAACAGAACATCTGAGGAATTTTTTTGCGAGAAACTGTTTTGAAACTATTTGAAACAGTTTTGAAACACTCCATTTTCTTGAACCATTTATGACGTCACAATTGATTCTGGTTCAAAACGTTTTGAAAGCGTCTTTTGGACCGCTTCAATATGGCGAACTGTCGTCTGAGGTTAAATAACTATGACACGTGACGTTTTGAAACGTTGCATTTTTTCGGCTTATAAAATGAGGACGTAGACGTATAAACTGTTTCAAAACGGTCTTTGAAACTGTTTCGTCGCAAAAAAATGCCTCTGAATGTTTTTGCGGACTTATACTTCTTACTATATACTATATACTTATTCAACCATTTTATAATGTTATTTGCTGTTCATTCATGAAATTTGTTTCATCACTTCTTTCGAGATATCTGAAATGTGTCTCTGGAAATATTATTGTTGGGAAAGGATATGCAGGATATGCCATATTGGGAAACCTCACGTGATCACCAATATGGCGGCAACTTTGAAGACTTCATATAACAGATGAGCAAAAAGTAGTCATTTTCAAAGATGGTGAAAAGTTATTTGAAAAAATGGTTAAAATACAATTTGGGACCAATGTGAAATTTGATTATAGAAAATCAAAATGATGTATTATCCTGAACTGAATTTCAAAGCAAAAATATCCTTTATTATAGGAAGAAATGAATTAGCAAAAACATAATAATCCTACTCCGTTAGTTCCCCTGTTTCAATAAGGGAGCATCGGCGGTTTCAAGTAAAATCAATGTTTTCCATTCTCATAATATCAACATCGTCGACAAAATATCAAACGTATTCGATCTCAAAAGGATTTTTGTTGCTCTGATTTTTCGGAGGTATATCCGGTCGCGTTTCAAAGGGCTTTACTCGCTCTCAAATTAACACGGATTCCCCGCCGAATTAAATTCAGCTTGTTTTATGGACCGGGATGTAGTTATTTTTCATTATTTTTATTAGTCCTGTTTCTGCAACAATTTAACTTTATGTGTACTTCATGTACCACCGACATTATGAATGGAAATTTATTACGGCAGACAAGGCCGTAAATTTTCGTGTACATGGACCGAGAGGTAATTAGACTCGGGCTCAGTTAATGATATTTCTCCAGGAAATGTTTCGAACAATAACTGCGCCATGATTGGTGCCAGACAAGTTCGATGATCAAATATGAAAATGTAGAACACCCCAGGGTAAAAAGCGTTGAAAGCTTGGAGATAGGCATTTTCATATTTATGTTATGGGATTCCTCCATGTGTCACCGTTTTTCCGTATCCGAGGATTTCCTACTTGTGGTTCTCACAAGCGAGCAATAATCCTGATGAATTTCATCGATTTAGAATACCGATCGTGATTTCTCCAATACTGTAAATCAAATATATCAATTATATTTTCCTTAGAGCAGCTATTATAGCAAAGCCTAGAGACGAACTAGTGATGAAGGGGAAAAATAAAACATTCCAGATTAATTTTTCATCTGAAAAATTCTCGAGATGCTGGCAATTCAACTAGTTAAGCTGTTTTCAAGCAGAAATAACAAATGTCACAAACATAACTCTGTGCCTGGCACACATTTTTTTCGTTCCTGCAGTTCAGATGCTTCGAACGATTCAAGAATTGGTGGTATACGAGGTTAGGTGTAAAGTTATGGAAGTGTGTTTGTAACTTCAAAGAAATTCATCTTCATATAACAAAATTGCGATCTTCAATATTTAATTAAATGAATAAAAAACAAATTGATAGGTTTTGATAACCTTGGTGAGATAACAACGAATTTGAGTTAAACTATTGAAACAATATGCATGGAACGGACACAATTCCACATCACACAGGAGACAAACGAATACTGAGATAAAATTAAGAGAATGAGTGTGAATCTATATGGTTCTTATTGAAAAACAGTACATGATAGTCAAAAAAGGTATATTGATAAAGAATCCTTACGATATAACTGGCCTGATATAGAGCAGTATATAATATGTTTTCCACGGATTTGATATGAAACGATTATTATTTTCCAACTGTTTATGGTGAGATGATGAGGTAGGTTCATATTGTATGCCCTAAATTTCATTTCAATACCAGTTAACACAATGAAGTCATTGTGTTTTTTGTATTCATTTTCATGTCATGGAAACTAGTTTCATCATGCATGAGACTGAGCAGAAAACCAATAAATGGTAAGCATCACTGGATGTTGTCTATTGCTAACACAGAGCCCAAGCAGTCAATATACGATTCCTGTTTCAACAAACACGCTATACTTGTTTAATGAGACGTTACTGATCTAAACAAACGTACTAACCTAACAGTGAGGGAGTTTGAGAAAGGAATTTTTTATTGAAACAAAAAGAGGGTTGATAAGGGCATCGAACCCGAGTCACCTGCGTGTTTCGCGTTGCTTGGTAACAAGGTGGATATATGATGGTGAAACAGCTTCTTATTAACAAGCACTAGAATAAACTGTAGACCTTTGCCTACTTGATTTCATACCGTAGTAATATTTATTTATTTATTTATTTAACGGATTCACCACGAACAAGTAATTACAATAATTATAACATTACAGTGTACTATTCTAAGATTCAAAGCATACATTTCTTATTGAGTTCTTAAACATACATAAAGAGTTAACAAAAGGGTCGATATTACATTTATTACACCATCTTAAACCTCTAGAAACAGGTGAGTTGTAGCCATAATTTGTGTTATGATTTTTTATTAAAAATAATGGAGGGTTCCTAGTTCTATGAGAAGTAACAAAAAGGTTAATCTGATTCAGAAGAAATGGACAGTCAATTTCTCCAGATAAGATTTTATAAACTAATATCAAATCAGAGTGAAAACGACGAGTTGTGATATCAGTTAGGTTTAGAGTATTTAAAATAAAATAATGATTAAATTGGAGATACGTACCCATTTTGAATGAAATATATTTCATAATTCTGGTTTCCACATTTTCAATTTTTACAGTGTCACATTTATAATGAGGAGACCATACTACAGAGGCGTATTCCAAGTGAGGTCTCACCAAGGAACAGTACAATGTTTTGAGGGTGTTCCACGAGAATTGTTTGCCGTTTCTCATCAGAAACCCCAACATTCTACTACTCTTTGCCGAGACATTATATTTCCTGAAATTAACAGAGATCGCGACATACCTTGGTCGGTAAAACAGAAACTGTGCTTCTGTCATCTTTTTATCAGTTACATCTGTTCTAGATAAAAAATGAATGATAAGAGTCAAAATATCACTATTCATTCAAGATTTATCGAAAATGTATTGTTTTAATGTCGTTTCAAGTCACGTCTGTCAGATGCGAACCACAGAAACACGTAAGCAACATAAATCTTCCGTAATAATCGATCTCACCGCCATCTTCATTCAAGTAGCTGAAATATTATTACCTTCTCAAACGGTCTACAAGTTTTTCGCAGAGACAATTGAAGAGCTGTTTCATCATCCCATATCCACCTTGCTTGGTAAGTTATTTGCGAGCCCTGTTGTCTCTCGTAGTGTCACCAAAACCTATAAAATAATTCAGCTATCAAGGTAATAGCTCAAAAAAAGTATAGTATATAACTAACACGGACGGTACTTTATCAGTTTAGCGTCTATTGGAAGATAACTTGCTCGAAACCCAATAATCTTGGACTTCTCGGCTCATTAGGAAAGTATTTAAAACTATTTCCGAACATCAATATCCGGACGGTCGCTGATGAACCTCGAGGGTAACATCGTCGAATTAGCAAGCTCAGACAACTAACAGTAATCCTAGCGTAAACTCTCAAGCTCCTCTCCCGGAACACAACGCCACTCCGCAATATTGTTTGTCTAATGATATTCATGAGATATTCGACATTCAGGCAGACACTTCTCGTGCAATTAGTTTTCCCAGAAGGGTTCTGGATTACGATAATGGCTATGGGGACGGAATCCTGATTGTCCTAATAGGACATGAATGAGGCGAGTCTCCTTTATCGATTCGATTTCGCGACGGGAATGCTGCGTCAACGAAAACTGATTTGATGAACACAAAAGATGGATGGGAAACGAATTAGAATGACTGCGATTCAATTTCCGTTCAACGTGCTCTTTCTTCCTTAGTGCCGAATTTTTCGAGAGAAAATCTAACCACTTGGCGTGAAAATGCCATCATCAACATCACAACGAAATAACTTTTATAGGACATTGGGCACTGGGGGTAACGAAAAAGCTGATGGACTAGCCAGGAAAGGCTCATCAACTGAATATATTGGCCCAGAACCTCTCTCGGGTCCAACGAAACCAAAAAGAGAGTACCTACTGAAAACAGAAAACCGAAAAACCACTCAAGTTGAGTAGGAACCAGGTTAGAAGGATAACAAGCTTCTCACAGCCTAATAAGAGAACACCTGCATAAATTGGGTTCATACAACGGATAACTGTCAGAATGCGAAGCATTGGACTGTAGAAAAGAGCAATATTCGGGCTAATTTCCGAAGAATACAACAGCCAACCGAAGAAGAACCTGTACAGAGTGGTACAGGGGACTAGAGCTACGGAGTGAGTTTCATAGAGGCTGAAAGTAGCTGACGATAAGACCAACATCCGACCAGACAAAAAACAAGGGGATTATTTTATCTCTAATACCCTTTTAACATGTTCTTCAGACAATTTGACGCAGTTTTTTTGTAGCATAGTCATCTTCTGCATGCTGTATAGCAGCTCTAATCACTTCTCTTTCGATTTTATTTCTCTCGCTCGCTCGCATAGCAGTTTTCCGTGAAACATGAGAGAAACCTTCCGGCATGTATCACGGATTTTTTCGCACGATCGCAATACGCGTCGATGACTCCGAGAGTTCGACTTGGAGTTCTCTTGAATGATGCATGCTCATTTCTCTTTCTCGCCTGCCATCGCTCGCGAGTCGGCTTGAATTCTCGGCAACGTAAATCCGGCCGGTGGTAGCTCGGACCCAGCCGACATGTTGTTTCCGCTCAGAAAAAAAAGAAATCGGACGAAGCGATCCGGCATCTTGAGAGCGTTGTTCGACTCGGCCAAATCGACGGAGCTACCTCGATACGGAAAAGTGTTCACCCAGAAGAGGCGCCACTGAAATACAGTCGATTTAATTATTACCTACGTCAATGGTGTTAATGAGAGTATAAGTACGCCCACTTTCACCCCCCAACTTCTATAGACCACGCCCCCTAAAAGGTGGACACGTTTCCCCCACCAAAAAAAATATATGGGATTTTGTCATGGAATCCCCATAGCCTATCTACTGCTATTAACGATAGCGTCATTAAAACCGCTTGAGCTGCACTCATCATTATATGCCTCCAAAACTGCGCATTGATGCGAAATGGCACCAAGAACTGGTGATTTTGAAATAAGAGAAACATATAATCGAAAATGTGTTTATTTCTGACAGTGACATTATAAGCTTATATCGTCATAGTTACGATATCTATAATGAGGGTCATAACTCCCTTGGGATATTAAGGTTCAAAAACTCCCTCTTACCTTTTACAGGTGAAAATGATAAAAGAAATGCTTATAAACGTTTATATGTAATGAAAACTAAGACATATTTTCCTTATTCACGTCATTACAAATAATAAATGTACAATTTTCAAATGTTCCCTGAAAATTACTTCCGCCGCTGGAAACAATTTCTTCTTTTTTATGGGTGGTGCTGTTGCTGTTCACTACAGTCGAGGTGCCTGCCTCTTCTAATGGCAAAGTAGACAGCATACGCGCCGTTTTATTTCTCAATTCAATACTGTCCTCCAGATACCCCTCTGCCACCGTGGAACTTCTCCAACCTCCGTGTCTTTTTAAGTTTGTCATAGTTGCTCCTGCATTGGCTAGGGCAGTAGCAGAAGTGCGACGAAGGCAATGTCCCGTATAGGTTAGTGGGTTTGGCAATCCTAAATACATTGCGATTTTGCTGGGAATTTTGCCAAACATATTCTTTCCAATTGGCTGAGTTGTACATTTATTTTGTCGGAAGCTCAAAAAAAATCGTTTTGTACCTTCAGGACGCAAGGACATATAAAGTCTCAATAAAGGCAAAGCAGAGAACTCTTTTTCATCCACAACTGTAAATTTCTTCGATACACCAGTTTTACTTTCCGGTACGTTCACTACCATAACAGTATCCCGGTCCTCTATATCTGCTATACTCATATTTAGAAGTTCCTGAGTTCTGCTTCCTACAATATAACCCATAATTAGAACAACCTATATATAACAAATAAAACGAAATAAACAAACGAAAAAGAAAATTATGAGAAAAAAATTATCTTATGCAATAAATGAATTTCATTAGGGGCGTCCTTTAGAAATTTGATGACATCTTTAGGAGATAAGACAGCAGACTTTTTCGGCTTATACCCCTTACTTTTCCGTTTCAAAAAAGCCTCTAGTTCGTTGAACTTGGTGATATCTCTTTTCTCATATATGGTCACCATCGATTTGAGCATTGGCCATTTAGTCCATAACGAATTTGGGCTAAACGTTTCTGACTGCAACGAATAAATACAATTATTACCAAATCTACCAGAAAATACTGAAAATACTTTACCAGTTCTTGAAAATATGCCAGAAAGACAGTTTCGTTGGCATCTTTTGACATAACATTTATCTGTGTCAGCCACTTCAGATATAAGTTGTATTCTTTTTGATATAGGGCTTCACTTTTCGATGGAAGTAATAATAATTGTCTTGCTTTTTCCGCTTTTTTTATAATATCCTCCATTATATCAGAAAAAGATCGTCGATTTGTGGTAAAAAATAAACACGTTTTTAACGGAAAAACATTGATTGATAAAGAAAGTTTGCTTATAAACATGTAACATAGCGACAACCTAGCAACAACCAACAATGCTACAATCAACGCTACCTAATTCAAATATACCAGAAAGGTTATGAATTTAAACATTTATTGCGTTCTAAATATGGACATATTGTTATGAAAGTCGGTCAAAAATAAAATTATCTATGTACCACGGGAATTATAGAGCCTTTATAACCTCTGGCAATTGCTGTCCCTCGGGCCAGAGGCCCTCGGGACGCAAACTTTGCCATCGGTAATTATAAGGCCCTCATAATTCCCTTAATACATAAATAACTATTATATATTCGGATGAAATGTTCTTAACCAATTGAGATGTTCCACACTGAGACAATGAAGCAGAGTTGGGATGCAAAGATAAATATTCGATATGGATTCGAACCGACAAAAAATAGCGCCTTTGAAATAATACGCTTAAACAGAATATCTCAGAACTTGAGCCGATCAAAGCAAAAAAACACCCCTAAAATTGCAATACAAGAAAAATTAATATCAAAAGTATTGCATTCATTATTATTTACTAACGCTGTTTGATGTTTGATAACGTATCAAGAACAACTTAATCAGTTGATGATTCGTCAAACAGATCTTGGACAGGTAAATACGTTGTTTACAACTATTCGCTAGCTAAGACCAAATATGTGGCTGAATTGGCAAACTCCGAGGATAGAGCAGTGAGATGATGAATATTTAATTTCTAGTTTCGAGCTCTACCGTCCATCGGTTTTATTGACTCGCATTGCCAATTCTCACTTGCACCGCCCCACCTTGATAGTTTATATCTCAGTTGTGACTTTTGATGTTTTTTGTTTTTTGGCAACAGAGCTGTCTGTAATGGAATTACAGAGAAAATTGACCTGAAATTAACTGTAATACCTAGTTATACAGTTGTAAATTACAGTAATACAGTTATGCATGATTTTTCAAATTCTATATGCTCATCATTGGTATCTCGAAAACCGTAAGAAATACGAATATCTTCAAATTCGGGCAGAGTTGTGTACGCTCATCATCGCTTTTTGATATGAGGCATTTTTTTGCGACGTCGTCATTTTATGAGCCGAAGAAATTCAACGTTTCAAAACGTCACGTGTCATAGTTATTTAACCTCAGATGACAGTTCGCCATATTGAAACGTGATTGAAACTGTTCAAGAGACGCTTTCAAAACGTTTTGAACCAGAATCAAGTGTGACGTCACAAATGGTTCAAGAAAATGGAGTGTTTCAAAACTGTTTCAAATAGTTTCAAAACATTTTCTCGCAAAAAAATGCCTCTAGAAAATGATACCATTAGATTTTTGATTCGACGTTTAGACTGTTCGTGGCCATTATCAACTTTCTTTCAAATAGGTACGGAGATCCATCTTTCTCCTCATCTTCTACTGCGAATGGGCCCCTGAAATTCTCTTCAAAATTTAGATTCCAAAGCATTATTATTTTCAATGCTCATCACCTTCGACTTCAAGCAGTTATAAAAATGAAAAAACAATACAAAAGTTACCTAAATTTTGAAATACTTTTCATTTATGTAAAAAATAAACGATTATTCATTTAGCGTATGGGTTTACAGTGCGATATACAAAATAAACAATAATGGACATAGTATAATTCCTTATTTCGGAATTCCTGCATGAGTTCAGATCTATTTTTTCTTGAGATGATATTGTTTCAACTCTGTATTTTCGAGCAACCAAATATGATTTGAACCAGCTGAGAGTTTTTCCTCTCAAGTTACAATCTTATTGTTCATCCCTCTTTCAGAATAACAAATACTCAATTTCTGATATCACTCTGGAAATCATTATGACTATCACTGATTTTTGAGGTGTCAAAAATTCCCTCCATCGTGTTCGCGATATCTTTGAGTATCCTGGTTGTGCATGGGTATGTATTCAACTTTAAGTTTCAACTTTTCTCTTTTGGGAACACCCATCTCTGAGTAAGCGACAGGTGCCAATGAAGCGCACTTTTCACGATGCCTGTCTCAAATCATCCGTCGAAAAATGCTGCCTTCGTTGAATAAAATATGGAAAATTCAACTGGTCCATCACCCGATGCGGTCAACAATTCTCTTGGGAAATCAAATTCACGGTGACCGCGACCCACTCCGAAATGGTTGGGAACTACTACTGACCATTCAGGGCATTCGTTATACAGGGGGTTCAACGAGAGACGCGACCACAAATACTGTTGTTTCATAATTCAAGAGTACTGACCCCCCTCCGTCCGTTCATTGGACAACTCTGGAAACGGGAGAACCGAGTTCACTTTTTAGGCACCTTCCAATCAGGGCCGGATTATCCATAAGGCATATTAGGCAACTGCCTAGGGGCCCCGCACCGACTTGGGGCCCACGGGGGCATAATTGATGTTGAACGCACCAAGAAAAAAATCCGGTAATATCACCATAGAAAAAAATGATGGATGCGGGGACAGATAACATCGTTTGGATTGATTTTTGATAATATGGTACATACAACTTTTCCGAATGTAATAATAACATTGCAAATATATAGGAGTCCGATGATATCAAACGTCACAGGTGAACGAAATTATTCAAAATGATGTGTTGAAAAAGGTCAACTTCCAAGATGATTTTAACGATTTTGTATCTAAAAAGTTACGAGAATTGCTATTTAAACTTATATTGTACATTTCTTCACAAAAATATTTTCTTTGGTTGTGAAAATATTTTGTGATCAGAATCATTTCATTCAATGAAAGCAAAAAGCAGGAGTAGATCTGATCGACTCGACTTTTGTAATAGAAAAAATATATTTTGAAAAGTAAGAAAACGGTAAAGGAAAGGGGCCCCGAGAATTACCTTGCCTAGGGGCGCCGATAGGGTTAATCCGGCCCTGCTTCCAGTTAGTTATAGGGTGTTGGTTTTAGTTCCATGTATAGGCGACATATTCAGATCCAGAACTTGGATTCTGCGCAGTTATCATCCTCATGTCATATTTTGTTTTTTTGATATTTCGAAATCATGATCGGAATGAACACATTTCGTCACATAGTCGAATGATTGTCAAGATTTTCATGCTCTCAGCTGACCACTGAAATTTTGTTGTTTGTGGGTTAATTCGTAATCAATATCTATCGGTTTCAGAAGGTGCAGATTTTTGTTTCGAATGGAGAACATGTGTTGACTATTTGAAATGAAGAGTGTCATCATCTGGGATTCTTATTTGAGGTAGGAATGCGGGACAATAAGCTTATTGATGATGCAGGTGCAATCGGAAACTATAAGAAATAAAGAAAATTATTATTGGAGATTGTCTCTGACAATAATAGTGTTTGTAACTTGATACTTTTCGCGAAACGGTTCTAGTTTTTTGTATTTCAGATAAAACACTCAAAACAAAGTATATCACGCATATCATATCCATAAAAAATTATGATCGTTTTAGACAACCGAAACATCGTGATCAGAATCTGATCAGACAGTATAGGTAATATTTATCAGAGAGAAATTTTCAACCAGATTTGAAATTTTTCAGTTGAAAAATTATCTATTGAATCTATTTATCACTATTATTATTACTATTATTAGTATTTTTCACGATAGTAATACCATTCATCTCTAGTCTGGAACACATATTTTCAGAAAAGATTGTTCTGCCTCAGACTTTAATTTCTTTCAGATTGTTGCGTTCCTTGAAAATCGCAATTTTTCTTTTCAGTAAAGTTCTTTGAAGAAATATTTTTTATATAGCTGATATATCCAGGTGAGCTCAAAGTTAAGAAACAAATTATGTTGTAAAGGAAAACAAGGAACTGATTAAAAAGAACATTGCCATTCCAGCTGGAAAAACGAATTAGGTGACTTTCTTATTCGCTGTACCTTTTATTAAACATTATACCTCTCGAAGCAATACCCTGTATTTCCCTAATAATAATAACTGTTTTCTCTCTTATTGAGTTTGCCGAGAAACTTTCATTCTACGAAAAACTTTTTAATATTGTCTGCAGGGTTGATCTCAATCTGGGAATTCCTACAAATACAGCGGCAAGAGAGCGTGAAAGTTTTCCAACATTTCCAATAAATTAATCGAGTGGATATTTTCTTAATCAATCTTTTGATTCTTATGGATCGACTCCGAGTTGCTTCTTGAAATAAGTTTTCCCGGGTAGTTGATCATGCATAATAAATATGTTGCTGCCAATAGTTTCAGTATAATCTGACATTTCTCAGTGATGAGGCTTAATGGATATGGAAAATAAATAACCAAAGAGATTAAAAAGAAAGTATCGCCATTAATTACTTTCTACAGAGTCATGATAGAAGAAAAACCATATAATGGGAATCGGAGGAATCAAATAAATGATAGAATTATCCTCACATTTCGGAATTTTTTTATATCTATGCTTTCGGGGTCTCAGAGAATTGAAAAAAATGTTCTCAAAGTTTCAGATCTCCAAATATTCATTCCCAAGCATGTTTTGAAATTTTCAGCTATAAAAGTTCATCTAGAGTTTCATGTTGGTAAATAATTTAAAAATAATTTATATCTAGCTCCTGTCCTCATTATATTATTTTTACTATTCGATGTTGTATAGTAAACAAACTCTATAATCTACAAATGGATGCAAGGTTTGAAGTATTTCATTGACAAAATTATAAACGAAACCATCAAACCAAGCTGGATTCATCTCTCGAATTTCTATTTATTTTCAACGAATCCACGATCCAAGATACAAGAAGAAACGAATACCTTTCATTATATCAAATAATCCACCCGGTGACTAATTCTCATTTAGGCTCTAATTAAAAAGCATGCGGTCTCGCTGCAACTAATTCAATTTGTTTGCGACCCCCGTTGATGGAGAGGCACGTTTCTACGAACCCGAATTGATAA